>JAWQEG010001567.1:372500-450862 GCA_033782935.1 Petrolisthes cinctipes | reverse complement strand
GTTGTGATGAAGGAAGGAAGGTAGGAAGGTAGAGAGGGAGGTAGGGAAGGACCTACCTGGGTATAACTACACTACTACAATACAAAACAGTCGGTGAACAAAGTATCTGAATGAACACGTTGGCGGCATCTGACAATAACATCAATGAGTAAACACGTACTGTACATACACACACACACAGTTGCTCACACATGAAACAGACACACCGGGACACTCATCGAACATTACTAGTACACACACGCACACACACATACACACACGGGATTAACCTTTGCCATCAGCGCGTCCCTCTCCCTTCCTTGCTTAGTGTTTTCCCGCTCTTCACTTTTTCGCCGCTGCTTCTACCCCTCTGGGACCCCGAGTAATCTATTTGGCAGCACACGAATAAACGGAGAGATTCGGACAGGGCAAAACATCCCGGGAGATATTTTTTTTCAGGGGGGAGACCACATCATGGCAAAGAACTTCTGACACACACCGGTTAAATATAAATACTTACTTTCAACAACGAATATATCTTCTTGGTAATTTAATTTAAATGGAAATACATGATTTCATTAGTTAAATACCAACATGGTTTTAATACATATATATATATTTTTTTTGTTTATCATAATCAAATAATTAGCATTACTTTACAATTATGGATAATATGCATCAGTAACAAAAAATATATATAATATTGTACAGCAGTATGATATGTGCGTTCTTGAATCTTTTGTATATCAGTATGTTGGACATTGTTTTATAATGCTTTTTTCAGCACTTAGATAAATAGAAAGTTTTGTTTCCGCGGCAAATCATTATAAATAACTATTCCTATCCCAGAATAATAATTTTTAGTTCAAAGATGTCAACAGCTGGTCCATATACTGTATTATACTCAGATGGCTCAGTCAAATCAGGTCAGGTAAGTCACTTGGTTCAGGTAAATAAATTTCAGTAAGTCAGATAAAAAGTAGACAAGTCAGTCAGTCAAGTCTGTTCAGATATCAATTAAAGTTAGTCATCCAGATCAGTCTGTTTATGTCAGCCTCTTGGGGTTTGTCAGTTCAGGCTAGTTACTTCACATTGGTGTGGTAAGGTTAGTGGAGGGTATGAATGGCGGGGATGTGGAGTGAAGGCAAGATGTTGGAGTATATCAGTATTGCTATTGATGACCTGGGCTGCATGGCTCTCTATATGGACATGAACCCTATGTTTAGAATAGAAGAAAAATGTAAACAAGTACTAGAGACATGAACACACACACACACACACAACACACACACACACACACACACACACACACACACACACACACACACACACACACACACACACACACACACACACACACACACACACACACACACACACACACACACACACACACACACACACACACACACACACACACACACACACACACACACACACACACACACACACCTCCCCTCGAATAGAAGATTGCATCGGAGGGAAGCGACGAGCAACAACTGAAGCAAGAGATAACAAAAAAAAAAAAAAAAAAAAAACATTCACAACACAAGAAGTAAAAAGGGAGGCGGAGCAGCAGCAAGGGAGGGAAAGTGTGATTGAAACAGAAAGGGATCAGGAAAGCTTTGTGAATGATGAACAGTTGGAAGGTTGTGCTGCATGGGGATTAAGAGGCAGGGAGTGAGTGGGCAAAGAAGAGAGTGGTAGTGGTGGTTTGGGAAGGAATGAGTGATGGTGAAGAGAGTGGTAGTGGTGTTGGTGGAAGGAATGAGTGGGGAAGAGAATGGTAGTGGTGTTGGTGGAAGGAATGAGTGGGGGAAGGTAGTGTTGTGTTGGTGGTGGTGGTGGTGGTGGAAGGAGTAGGTGGGGAAGGGAAAGGTGGTGATGTTAGTGTTGTTGGAGGAATGAATGGGGAAGAGAAAGTGTGGTGGAAGGAGTAGTAGAAGAAGTAACTGTGATTCGAGGGAGTGTTGGGTATAGGTTAAACGGTAAATGTTGTGATGGATGCGTTTAACATCCTCTGACAAACACAATATGCTTTATTATATACTATATGGGAAAATAGTGACAAGATAGAGGCAAGCATTACATCGCATTATACCAGTCAAGCTTCAATAGTTCAGTGGATTCCATCTTTTTGAAGAAAAGAGGAAAGAATCCATCGGGGTCAGTTCCTGAAAGGGATCAAGATCTAGAAGATATCGTTTTACCGCCAGATGATCTAAATGCCACAGAAGAGAGACTTGGCCTTTGAAAACAAATCAAAGGCAGCGACAATTCTTGGTTACTCTGCTTATTTACAAATATCCTGGAAAAATTATTTGCTTTTCTAAAAGAATATAAAGTGAAAGAGCCATCCGAATCTTGAAGAGGAGGGGTAGTGGAATTAGTTCCAAATAATGAGAACTTGAGGTTGTTCCATCATTTGTTGGGTTGTGTGGCAGCGGTAAGAACCTCCTGAGCATGAGCATTATAATAATTTTCAGCTATATAATAGGTTCTCACTGCAGCTGCCCTAAGAGAGACATATCGATCCCAATGTTCCTTAGTATGATTTCGTCTCCATAGACTATTGGTAGCCTGTTTAACATTGAAGGCACGCTTGTAATTATCATTGAACTTCGACAGGGTTGAAAATAGTGTTCCATTGGATATTAACCACATCTTCACAAACACTGTCCTAATTCACTCAAGGTTAATTTTACAAGAAAATGTATTTTGGTTGGATGTTGCAATAGGTGCAAGAGCGCCAGGAGAATCCGTCAGTACCAGGTCAAGACAATATTGCCTGAGACATGTGTTGGATCATTTATAAGTTGTTCACAGCCAGTAACATTTGTAAAATCAAGTGCCGCTAAACCATTTCCATTGGTAATGGAAACAGAATTTAGCCAGTCCTGGTGGTGAGCGTTCAAGTCTCCTAGAATAATAAAAGAAAATTCTACATCAACAGAGGCCATAACAGTTAAAAGACAGTCATATATACTATTATTGGTGTCTGGATTTCTGTAAAGACTAAATACATAGTAATTCGTGTATTACTAGTTATTCGAACCAGTTGGATCTCATGGCAACTACAAATATACTTTGATAAATGTTGAGCATTAAAGCCAGTTCTTACGTATACACTCATTCCACAGACGCGAGGAAAAGAGTCACGTCTAACCAATCTTGGCTTGATGAAGTTTGGTATGAGCAGCTCTGAAACATTTCGAAGATTAGAAGCCTGTGTCTCAGAGCAGAAAAGAATGTCATAATTGATAGAAGCCATGGTAAGATATTTAATATTCTTGGTGGAGACCACGGATATTGGAATATAGAATGCGACAACTTTTAGAGGCTTGTATCCTAGGACCAGGATTTAACTCGATATTACCAGACAAGATGAGAAGCAAAGATATTATGAAGCAATCAGTCCAAGTGCAAGCAAAGGTCATGTAATTGGAAGAATCATGCGTAAGAAGAAAACCTGAACCAGCAAGCTAGTAAATAACGTCAACCTTTTCAGACTTTGGCCTAGAAGAGCTGGTTCAAACTCTCCAGGGCAGACGGGCAGGAGAAGAACCCATTGGCCAGGGACTGTCTTGTTTAGCCGGGCGCTACTACTCAATACATCAAAAATTATCTTCACACCTTCACTATCTATGCATGGCGACCAGAACAACTGCCATTATCTGATCTTATAACCTGATCAAAGATAATAACTGCGTGACTACGGTTGCACCAAGATGAGCAGCTTCACCTCTATAAGAGTAAGAATAAGAAAGGAGAAATAGAAAAATAGAAGAGTAAAGGTAAAATTAGTTGGATTGTGTCATCAAATGGTAGAGAAGTGGATGAGTTGTGGAATATGAGGCACATGACTATGACACCAACCCATAACTCCATTTCAGAATTCCTGTTGGCAGCATAAAGCCGCTCTTCCTCCTTAAAGACTACCCCAAGCCCTACTAATAAGGACACTCATACGTCCAATAAGAGCATTGGTCGGTGGTGTACTAATAGGATTTTGGGTGGCATTTCCTCCTTTCCCAAGGTTCCCAAACACTCCCAGGAAGACTCATCAGCTAAAACCTTTGGTCTCTCAGTGTTGATGAAATATCCCTCCCAGCACAGGAACATCATTTGAACAATAAAATATGTACAGTATATTTGTGTTGCTTATAACACACACACACACACACACACACACACACACACACACACACACACACACACACACACACACACACACACACACACACACACACACAGTAACACCAAGCAGTAAATTCATTGTCTTGTTAACTTGGCTGATAAAGCAATTAACATGCACCATTTGCCTCGTCTTGTTCACGCTACCAATTTTAAGGTGTTTGGTCACAAGCCACACCAATAACATTTACCTAATTTCATAAACGCACGCTTGAATAATGTTTTGCTGCGAGTTACCAGTGTTGAACAGTAATTATTATTTTTTTTTTAATGTATTATGCATTTCATCTGATGGTAGTGAAGTGTGATTCATGCTATATTTCCTGGGGTTAAGTACATCATTGCTTGCTTGCTGGCTGGCAGGAAATTGTTGTTTGAGAGAAAGCAAGAGCTATTATCATTATTTACATTTTCATTATTTGTTCATATCATTGCTATTATTATTATATTATTTTATATTATTGTCTTTATCATATTTACTTTTATTATTATTATGATGATGATGGTAGTGATAGTTATGGTGTTGTTGGTGGTGGTGTTGTTGGTGGTGATGGTGTTGTTGGTGGTGGTGGTGGTGGTGTTGGTGGTGGTGGTGATGGTGGTGATGGTGTTGTTGATGGTGTTCATGGACGCTTTGGTGGTGGTGGTGGTGGTGGTGGACGTAGAATTAAAGGTGGAGCTATTATTGTTTTTGCTAGTTGCAGACGTGGAGCTGATAGTGTTGCTGGTGCTGGTGATGTTTGGTGGTAGTGGTGACGGTAGCCACAGCTGTGTAGTAGTGGATTGTACAGGTGTGAGTCAACAGTTTACAATACAGACTCCATCAAAAAGCATCTCATTTCTCACCACTCGTAATGAAACTGATAAAGCTGCCCTCTGTCCAACACTCGACGTATATAAGTCTTCGGTGTCCAAGCACGTAGGTAGGTAGGTAGGTAGGAATAGAAGGTAGATAGGAAGATAGGTAGGTGGTTGATTGGCTGGTTAGGTAGGTAGGTAGGTGGTTGCTTAGTTAGTTAGTTAGGTAGGTTGGAATAGGTAGGTAGGTAGGTAGTTGGTTGGTTAGTTTGGGAGGTAGGTAATCAGTCAGTATTACAGTCAGAAAGAAAGGTAGTCAAGTATGATACAAGTTAGTTCATTAGTCAGTCAGGCAGCCAGTCAGTTAATCGGTTTAGTTATTCGAGATGTCAGTCAGTCAATTACACAATCAAAAGTCAGTCACTCATCTAAGCTTTAAGTTGGTTGGAAGAGTAATTAATTAGTTAGAAAGTAATTATTTGTTATTAAAATTGGTTTAGAGATACAATAAGCTCTTGTCATTAATTTGGTGAAGTATGGAAATCTTGAGTGACCCCGTTGCCAGGAAGAATAGAACTAGGTATAACTTTATTGAGGGAAAATAGTTAGTTGAAATATTTTTTAGTTAGGCTATTATAGTTGGGAAGAATTATACAGTAAAATAGAAGATCATATAACAGCCCAAAGAGTTACACTGTTGAGTAGTACTGCTGCGAACACAACGTCACATTACACATACACACGCACACACACGGACACACATACACGCACATATATGGGGGAGCAGACTTGTACTTAATCGCACACACATACACACGCACATGTACAGGGAGCAGACTTGTTCACACACACACACACACACACACACACACACACACACACACACTGTCAACCAGTATACGCATTATCTTGTACTGAAGAAGATGGGTGAAGCTGGCGAACACCCTCACGTCTGGTGTGAGAGAGGAGTAAACGTTTGTAAGACTAAGAAGTGAGCGAGAAGGTAGTGTGTGTGAGACAGACAGACAGACAGACAGACAGACAGACAGACAGAGGGGGAGAGAGAGGGAGGGAGGGAGGGAGGATAGAGAGTGTGATTGTGAACGCTGTAACACTTGTGAGACAATGAAGGAGACAGGTAGAATAGAATGATGACGATAACAATAATAATACGTTTGATATGTAGAGATAAAACAACACCTGAACAATAGTGAGTGTGAAATGAGGATGTGAACTGAAAATAACTACTGGAGAGGAAAACAAAAATATATATATATATATACATAAATTATATAAATAAATATCTCGGAGAACAATGAGGGTTGGGAGGGTAAATATGAGGAGATTATGGAAATGAATGATTGCGTGTGTGAGTGATGCAACACCTGAGGCAGAGGAATTGAAAAGTATGAGTGGGGATTGAAAAGTGTGAGTGGGGATTGAAAAGTGTGAGTGTGGGGGGTTGTGAGTGAAATCCGCATGCAACACTTGAGGGAGAGTGAGGCGGTGAGTGAGTGAGTGAGGGAAGGTGAGAGAGGAGATTGAAAAGTATGAGTGTGGGAGGGTTGTGAGTGAGACCCCTGAGGAAGAGTGGTGGATGAGAGAGTGACTGAGTGAGTGAGTGAGTGAGGGAGTGAGAAGTGTGTGTGACTCCCGCAACACCTGAGGGAGAGTGAGAGAGTGAGTGAGTGAGTGAATGAGGGAGTGAGAAGTGTGTGTGACTGCCGCAACACCTGAGGGAGAGTGAAGGAGTGAGTGAGTGAGTGAGTGAGGGAGTGAGAAGTGTGTGTGACTGCCGCAACACCTGAGGGAGAGTGAGAGAGTGAATGAGGGAGTGAGAAGTGTGTGTGACTGCCGCAACACCTGAGGGGCGTGGGTGTGGGCGTGGGGGTGGGCGTGGCCGGGTGGCACCTGTGTGGAGTGGCGCAGCTGCCGTGGCGGGGCTGGCGGCACTGGGTGGAGGGAGAGGGAGGGGAGAGGGTGGAGTGAGTGAGAGTTGGACGGAGAGAAAAAGGGGGAAGGAGAGAGAGGAAGTGAATGGAGAGAAAAAATATAGAGGGAAAGATGGGGATGTGAATAGAGAGAGAATAGATAGATGGAGATGTGGGAATAGAGAATAGATAGAGGGAGAAATGAATGCGGAAGGAAAGTGAGAGGTACAGTAGATGGAGAGAGGAGAGGGAGAGTGGGGAGAGTGAGGGGACATGCTACAGTAGAGAGAGAGGAGGGAGATTAGGATCAAGCTAGAGAGAGAGAGAGAGAGAGAGGGGGGGAAAGGAGGGAGGGAGGGGGAAAGGAGGGAGGGAGGGAGGGGAAATCATACAGGTAAGGCTGGATGGAAGGGAGTCAGGGGAAGGGGAGAGGCTGGAGGGAGGCAAGAGAGGGGAGGTAGGTGAGTGAGGGGAGAGGTTAGAACTGAATTGAGAGAGGAGAGAATGGAAAAGAGTAGGTAAAGAGGGGAAATATTGTGGAGGAAGTAACTGAGGGAGGTAGATGAAGGGAGAAGTTGGAGGTGAACTAAAAGAGGGGAGAGAATGGAGCAGGGTGTGATGGGAGGATGGGGGAGGAGGGAGGAAAGGGTTTGGGGAGAGGAGGGTAAGAGGCTGTAGGGGAAAGGGGAGGTGAGGTTATAGGTTGGTGTGAAAGGTTTGTGAGCCAGATTGGAGTATAGGGAATATGGAGTTAGAGAAGGGGTCGACGCTTAGGAAAGGAAAGGGGGGACAGGCTGGTGAGGAGGGGTTCGGTTGGGGTGGAGAGGGATTGTGGGGAGGGGGGATACAGGGGTCAGCATGGGGTGGTGGTGGTGTGCGGGGGGAGGGATTAAGCTGCGATGGAGGGGGGGAGGAGGGGAAGGGGGTGTAAGCCAGTGTGTGGGGGAAATGAAGATGGGGTGATCTGAGGGGGGCACAGGGGTTAAGCTTGTGTTGGGGGGTGGAAAGGGGGTGAATAGAAGGGGGGGGGGCAGGGGTTATGCTTGTGTTGGGGGGTGTCGGGGTGAGATGGAGAGGGTAGGTGAGAGGAAGGGAGGGCACGGGATAAACTTGTGTTGAGGGGTGGAGGGGTGGGGTTGAATGGAGGAGAGTGAGGGTGATTAGCAGAGGGCGGGGGGCAGGAGTTAAGCTTGTGTTGGGGGTGGGTAGGGGGGGTGAGTAGATGAGGGGTGGGGGGGGGGCAGGAGTTAAGCTTGTGTTGGGGGGGTGGGGTGTCGGGGTGTGAGGCTGGACAAGGATGAAGGACGAGATGGATGCAACACTGTGAGAACAATTGGTACACGACAGAGCAAGGACGGAATGGAACGGGTAAAGGAGAGACCGAGGACAGAGTGGAACGGGTACGGTCTCTCCTGTACCCGTTCCACTCGAGGACAGAGTGGAACGGCTACACGACAGAACGAGGACGGAGTGGAACAGATCTAAAACAGGACGAGATGAGTGGAACTATTACTGGACAGGACGAGGACGGAATGGAACAGATATAAGACAGGAGAAGAGGGTGGAATGGAACAGGTGTCTATACCTCCTTACCTATCCCCTTCTTATCCCCTCACTACCTCATTCCCTATCCCCTCCCTACCTCTTTCCTTATCCCTTCCGTACCTCATTCCCTATCCCCTCCGTACCTCCATCTCTATCTCCTCTCTACCTCCTTATCTACCTATCCCCCACCTTTTTACCACTATCCCCTTCCCTCATTCCTTTCCTATCCCCCTCCCCAAGTCCTTACATCCCTTCCCTATCCCCTCCCTCATTCCTTATCCCTTCCCTCCTTCCTAAATTATCCCCTCCCTACCTCCTTCCCTACCTATCCCCTCCCTACCTCCTTCCCTACCTATTCCCCCACCTCCCCTCCCTTCCCTATCCTTATTCCCTCCCTATCTCCTTCCCTATCCCCTCCCTGTCCCTTGTTATGAGAGGGATAGACAGAGGGAAGCACCAGCAGGGCTCTTGTAGGCTAAATATGAGAGTAGGACTGATGGAGCAACACATCTGACCTTCTCATTCTTGTTGTTGTTCCTCCTGTTGGTGTCGTTGCTGTTTTGGTTTTGATGTTGCTGTTGTTGTTATTGTTGTTGTTGTTGTTGTTGTTGTTGTTGTTATTTTGGTTTTGATGTTGCTGTTGATGTAGCTCTTTTGATTTTTTTTTTTTTTTTCGTGTTTGATGTTTCTGTTTTATTTATATTTTTTTAACATTATTATTATTATTTTTTTTTTTTTTTTTTTTTTTTTTCGTTGTTTCTCTGCCATGCTTCATTATCCCGCCTACCAAAGTCCCCTTCTCTTCCTATCACCTCTGACGTCCAATTTAACACCTGCCCTCCTTCCCTGTCATCCCAAACTTTAAAAATAGTTTTATCAATAATTTTGTTATTTATGCAGCAACGTTCTGTACTTATACCACATCAGTGATATATTTACCATACTGATTGTTAGCATTCCTATTTTTAAATATTGTGTTCTGCCTGGCACTATAATATATATTTAATCTGATCTCCAAGTGTTAAAACAGTTTCATAATTTACTAATCTTTCAATAATTACACTCTAGTTCTGCATTATTAACAAAAGTACTTATAATGTCGCATATATTTTTTTTATAATGTGCTCGTAAAGTTTCTAATACATATTTTTATCAATGTCTTTTGTAAACATTGAAACATGTTCTGTTTACTATCTATAGTAATTTTACTATCTGTGGCTTGGACATATATTATAGTAATTCACTATCTATGTGTTTGATAGTTATCCATTTTTTTACTGTGTACAGGCGTTGGAGCGACTTTGAGTATTTAAAGTGAAGCGGGAGGTGAGAGACAGTCAGGTGACAGGAACAGGTGGCAAGCTCCCCTGACTGGATAAAAATGTAACGAGGCAGGTGAAGGTGAAGGTGAAGGTGAAGGTGAAGGTGAAGGTGGAGGTGAAGGTGAAGGTGGAGGTGTAGGAGGGGAACATCTGCCTCCCAGTCATTACTTTCACAATATTGTTTCCACAACACTTCTTCCTGTTTGTGTGTATGTCTGTTTGTTGCTGGTGCATTTATAATTATACTCTGTTAAATATAGAAATATATGTGAATGGATAAAGAGATAAATTACCCGGAAAATAGGTAGATAGATTTAGATACAAACATTCACGATACAGACACAATGATTGATTGATTGAATGATTGATTGATAGACAGATATATTAATAATTATTATCAAGTGAGTGAGTGAGTGAGCGAGAACAAAGTAATCAATCAGGAAAGGAGAAAGAATAACAGACAAACAGGGCTACACAGAGAGGAATACAGTCACTCTTCCCTACATCTTCTCATGTCATTCCTTTCCATCCCTTCCCATTTTCACCCTTACCTAACCTAACATTATATCATTAAACCTCTTTTAACCAACCTCTCTTATACTTCAACAAAAAAAACGTAGTTCATATGAAAAGGTCACTCTTCCCTACATCTTCTCATGCCATTCTTTTCCATCCCTTCCCATTTTCACCTAACCTATCCTAACAAGAAAAGAAAACATATAAAAAAAAGAAACATTCCTCACGGCGACTGGGGAAATGTATACAGAGAAATGGTGAGCAAGACAGTAGTCGTGTCCAAAAACATTTATGAAAAAATGTGATTAATAACAAATCATTCGACTTCTGTTTGTACTGATCGTGTGGTTTGGATTCCATAGTGGTTCGTTTCATGTTAGTAATTATCGGGCAGAACGACGACACGACTTTTGCCTTACATTGCATATGGTCCAAAAGGCTTAAAATTACTTCCTTGCGCACCCATTCTCAATCCACCATGAGTCAGCGAGTAATAGAATGTCTTGGCCAAGGTCACGGCTGTAATATTCTCTAGTGTCGTGAGTTCTACTACAGTGAATTATGAGTTCCTTGGTAATTTGGCATTGTGGGTCAGTTAAGCATAGTGCTCGGTGCAGTGTGTGTATGTTAGAATTTCAGCTGTGTGTGTGTGTGTGTGTGTGTCTGTGTGTGTGAATATCACGTTGAGTACTATTTGTAGCACACTTGAAAATGTATACATTATTAGACATTTACACCGACAGATAATGAGTTCATTATGCTACTTATGACACTGACATGGATATAATTAGCTTTGGGAAAGATTTAAGAATTATGGTAATTAATAACCTAAGTCAACATGGTAGTCTGTTGTATAGATAATTAGTAATGAATATGTAAGTAAAGTGATACGGTATAGTACAACAGTTCATTCAAGTATCTGTTAGTAGAGACCCGATGACTGTGGATTGCTACAACATAACTAACTGCTCTTACCACAAAAACAAAAAAACAAAAACAAAATGCCGTGTTAATATACAGTACATGAGCAAGTTACTCCATCTAGGCAAGATCTGGTGATCGTACTTTGGACAGTTTGAATGCAGTGGTGGTGGTGGAGGTGTGTAAGTTGTAGTGCAGAGGTGGTGGATTATGTAGAGTTGGTTGTTTGGAGGTTGTAGTGCAAAAATCGTAGTCCCTAAGTCGTAGTGTGGAAGTGATCGTGGTATGGAAGTGGTCGCATTGTTGATGTCGTACTGTGGAGGGGTGGTAGTTTGTAAGTCGTGGTGTGAAAGTCAGTGATGTGGTGGTAGGAGTGTGGAGGGAGGCTGTGGCTGTGGCTGAGGCTGTGGCTGAGGCTGTGGCTGTGGCTCTGAGGTCGTAGATGTCACCGCCCCCAGTAAAAATGTGTGATTAGCTCCCCGAGGACCACTGGCCGGCGGTCTGGGGTGGTCTGGGAAAAGGGCTACTGCTGCTTGTGGTGGTGGTGGTGGTGAAGGGCTGGAAGAAGGGGCTGGGGAGCGGGGAAAGGCTGAGGAGGACTGTGTTGACTGAAGAGGGCTGGGATAAGGCTAAAGAAGGTTGAGGTACATCGAGCGAGAGGGTTGGGGTAAGGCTAAAGAAGGTTGAGGTACATCGAGGGAGAGGATTGGGATGATGATAAAGAAGGTTGGAATAAGGACGAAGAGGGTTGGGACAGAGCTGAAAGGGATGAACCAAATTAATAATAATATATAATATCTACCGTATATTAAGGACCCTGTGATCGTGGATGGGAATTGGGAGCTTCTGTTTCCTACCGACTATGTCATGAAACACGCTCCATCCATATATAGGTGGTGTTTCGTGGCAATATTTGAAGGATTCAGTTACCTCCAATTTTCGACTACATCACAGAGTCCCTTAACCTGAAGTTACATGTGCCACGTCTACCCTCTATAATTCCATGCCAAATATTTCCATTGACTGGTTATTCATGTTACGAATTTCATTTTTTCCCTGTAAATACGAAAGTTTCAAAAAAGTTTGTGTCAATAAAACGTTTTGTGTTGGGTTGGTCGTTCTCCAAAGAACATATTGGTGCGTGGGTGGATTAATTGAAGCGTGTCCACTGATTGTCAGATCATTAATGTGGTTTTTAATGGTTGTGTCTGGGTGTGTGTGTGTCTGTTTGTGTCTAAAGAGAAACAAAGAAGATAGACTTAAGCCTTTATAAACAATATTCGAGTATATGGAATGGATAAGGTAACATCACTATCCCCACCACCACCACCACCACTACTACCACCCCAACCACCACTATCCCCACCACCACTACAACCACCACCACCACCATCACCATCACCACTACTACCACCCCCACCACCACTACCACCCCCACCACCACCCCCACCACCACCACCACTACCACTACCCCCACCACCACTACCAACACCCCCACCACCACTACCAACACCCCCACCACCACTACCAACACCCCCACCACCACTACCACCACCACCACCACCACCACCACTACCAACACCAGTACAATGACCCAACAGATGGCAGACGAGGCTATCTTTGGGGTCATTAAACACTCACTGTATAACACTACCCCGTTACTCCACCACAACTGCCGTTATAACCCTGGCCTGCTGTGGTTAGTAGTCTGGAGAAGAAGGTAACCATAACCCACGCCTCACCACCAAGGTAATAACTACTACTTATTGCAGTCATTGTTCATGGTCCATCTGTGGTAATTATAATGGTTTCATTGCTGTGATATCAACGACCCATTGCTGTAATATCTACGACCCACGGCTGTAATATCCATGACCCACTGCTGTAATATTACGACCCATTGCTGTAATATCCACGACCCATTGCTGTATTATCCACGACCCATTGCTGTATTATCCACGACCCATTGCTGTAATATCCACGACCCACTACGGTAATATCACGACCCACTGCTGTAATATCCACGACCCACTGCTGTAATACCCACGACCCATTGCTGTAATACCCACGACCCATTGCTGTAATACCCACGACCCACTGCTGTAATACCCACGACCCACTGCTGTAATTATCAATGACCGTCCCATGAGCCACCCACCAGCTGTAATGAACCATTTTTAGCCCGTGATGGTTTGGCCCTCCGCCGGATTAGCGTGTTTTTGCTCCAGTTCCGGAGTGGCGCATTTCGGCTCACCGTACTCTCTAAACCGGACTCGCTCCATCGCCGTTGGAAAGATTTACAAGAGCATGAATGGCCGTGCTTGGAAAATGAACCTAAATTGGAAAAAATACACTCACACACACACACACACACACAAACACGGACATTCAAACGGTACACACACACACATACACACACACACACACACACACACGGACATTCATATGGTTTGAGGAGTACACACACACACACACACACACAGACACACACTGACATTCATTCGGTTTGAGGAGTACACACACACACACACACACACACACACACACACACACACACGGACATTCATACAGTTTTGGGAGTTGGTTTTATCGTGAGTGCTTTTGTGGTGGGTCACTGTGTATAGAGGAGGTCTGATGGCAATATATTCCACTTGTATATAGAGGCACTGATTCTTTAAGGGGAGATTTTCTAGTTGGCAAATGGGAAGGCTACTGATTCCTCCTAACTATGCCAGAAAACAAACACCCTTAATGGTACTTAATAGGGTGTCTGTTTCTTGGTATAATTTGGAGGAATCTCAAACCTTTCAATTCACCAACAAATGTCCCCTCAATTTAATCCCAAAGTCTATGTATGTATGTCAAATTCTAATACCCAACTCATATCTTATTAACATTACGACATGATTATTGCCAAAGTTACACAAACAAAATAACAATATGGTTTTCTCTAAGAGAAGTTGGTTTTGACTCAGTTTTAATAATGAGTTTCCGATGCTCTTTGAATTGTATCTATCAAGGGGATAAATAGTACAGTGTTGATAAATCCGGAGCAAAGTATTCCTCCAAACTGCCCACCTTTATTTTAGTTCATCTGATCCTGTTTCCTGAAATACTTTGGAGGAATCAAGGCTCTCCAATGTACCAAAACTATACTAATTGTAAATATGAGTTGTATTTCTGGTTCAGTCAATACTCCCCAGGTCCCACATTTCACTGTTCAATCTGTTACTTTTAATTTGAAAATAATCATATAAATCCGCCAATTAAAGTCAATTGGATCGAGTCTAAATGAACATGGAAAGATGAAGTTGTCGTGTGAAGATTAACGTAATTAATGGTCGTGTCAGCAGTGAGATACAGCCTTGGGGACCCCGATGGTATTTTGGAATTCAAACACCGGGTCGGAAGCCTTAGTCCATCCTGACCAAACAACCAACTTTTCTACGCCAGTGATATGCATGATGTGGGAGATACTTTTTTTCAGTTTCATATTGGTACCGAAACTCGAAATTCAAGCTACATAAAAACAAAAGAAAAAGGAAAAACTTGTTATCACTTAAGTAAAATATTGAAAGGTGCATGTGTGTGTGTGTGTGTAGGTCGCGTTTGTGTTGGTGCGTAGGTATGTTTCTGTGTGTGTGTGTGTGTGTGTGTGTGTGTGTGTGTGTGAGTGTGTGTGTGTGTGTGTGTGTGTGTGCTTAGATTTGGTGAAGCAGTTAATTCCTTGGTAAAAATTCGACAGCTGGATGTGGTTGAGTGGGTCGAGTGCCAACAGATAATTCAGTAAACATTTCCCCCTTTTTTTTTTTTTCTTTTTTTTTTTTTTTACAGTGTGTGTATTATTTTTATATTTATAAATTTATTTCTTTACTTCACTGGTTATAACTGACCCATAAATAATGTGCAAATATGGGACCTAATTTTTCCCAATCTAAAAACATCTTGGCACCAAAAAAACTCGCCACTGAAATAATATTGCTTGATATATTTTGTCTAAATCTCTCTGGCACATCACTCAAAATTCGGTCACTAATACGATTCCCACGAACTGATATTACGACACAAAAGCAAATGTGGGGAAAAAACAGATAAGTAAAATATTGAAAGGTGCATGTGTGTGTGTGTGTGTAGGTCGCGTTTGTGTTGGTGCATAGGTATGTTTCTGTGTGTGTGTGTGTGTGTGTGTGTGTGTGTGTGTGTGTGTGTGTGTGTGTGTGTGTGTGTGCTTAGGAGATACAATTAGGAGATACTGAAGACGCCACATATGCGTTTGCCGAGCCACATAATAACCTTTAGTAGTCTATATATAGGGAAGGATATTATAATGTTACCATCTGGTGCAGGTAGAAGGAGTAATTATGTAGATGAAGAGACCATTTGGGTGAGGAGAAGTTATTGACGGCATCTGAGGTCAAGAGAAAGGCAGACTGTTTGTGTGTGGGAGAGAGAGAGAGAGAGAGAATTATTATGTCTTGTATAGGTATAGTTCATTTTCACAAGTATACTGCATAAATCGTATATTTTTTAGCCTCCTTTTGACTGTATCAGCTGCTGCTTCTCTTCTAATACTCTTCTAATATAATATACACAGTTCATTTTTATCATAGTTAAGGTGTTAAGATGCTTTTTCCTCCTCCAATACTGTGTTCATATTATCTATTTATATTATTATTATTATTATATAGCGTGGTGGTAAATATAAGTACTTGTGTGGTTTCTGACAGACATTTTTTAGGCTGTAAGAGGACATCCCTGTGGAGCCTTAAGAGGATAGTACTGTGTTGGTAAATCTGGAGCAACTGATTCCTCCAAACTATTCCAAGCAACGGAACACCATTATTTTTGCTCTTCTGGTCCTGTTTCCTAGCATACTTAGGAGGAATCGAGGCACTCCAATGTACCAAAAACATATTCTTCCCTTAAAGGTGGTGGTGGTGGTGGTGGTCTTGTCAGGGTGTTGAAAATAATGTCAAATGATATTGTGTGTTTCATCTTTTGCCAGAATTGGGGTTTAATGGTGATACTAACAATATTAGAGATTTCATTCATGAGATACAAACCTGTAACTGCGTGATACCAGCTGTAATTTATACTTCCTTATTGTCAGGTAGAAATAAGTAGATTGCCATGGACCTCTACCCCGTATAGAAATATGTAAGTAGATTGTTAAATGCAATAATTGTGGAGAGCTGGACGTGTGTGTGTCTGTGTGTGTGTGTGTGTGTGTGTGTGTGTGTGTGTGTAGTTGAGTTGAGTTGAGTCGAGTCTTTGGAACATATTTTTACCTGCATATAATTATGTTGGGAAGCAGGGGCGTTGGTAACACAAATACAGTGAGGTAGGGAAATGGTGTATTATACATGTGTGAAAATATGTGTGTTGGTTCTTAGGGCCCAAAAGGCATAAGGAGCTTTGTATTAATTATTCAGGCACGAACATCAGGTGGAACGAGAAATTAAGCAGCTTGCTGGAAAAGCTTGCTTGTTGTTGAATGTAACGTTGTTGTTGTTATAGCCTGTTTTTTGTAATGTATTTGTTGTTGTAATAAGTACACGTTGTTGTTGTTGGTGTTGCATGATATTAGTAATGTTGTTGTTTGTAATGTATTGTTGTTGAAGTTGTTGTTTTAGTTGTCTTGTTTCATCATAGAATCATATACACATATCTACGTTCACACAAGTACATAGATAAATACTCGTAGACTAATACACTTAGATTTATATGTTACCACACACACACACACCCACGCACACACACACACACACACACACACACTCACACACACACACACATTCACACATACACATACACACACACACACACACACACACACACACAGTCATTCATAAGCACGTTGTCACTCATAAGTACACACAGATGCTCTTACATAAACACGAAATTGTTCATGTAGTTACGTACACTACATACATTCACAGATACGTATACTGTATATATATTCACACACGGAAACACATCGAGAAAAATAACATAATAAACACCCACTCACACACACACACACACCCAACCTAACGCACAAGCAAAAAACTCACACAGGCTGGCACACACACGCAAACACACACAAAAAGTCCCCAGTAAATCATACTAACATTCACACAGCGATATTATATTTTCCATTTATGTGTGTAAAGTATAAAACGCTGCTGTTGTATCTGGACTCCCCCCTCCCCCACTCCATGCAGGGGGGAGGGAAGGAGGTTGGTGTGGGGAAATGCGTGGGGAGGGGGAGAGGGAAGGAGGTTGGTGTGGGGAAGTGTGTGTGTGTGTGTGTGTGTGTGTGTGTGCTTTTTCTATGGGGGTGGAATCAGGGAGAATAGCAAGTGTTGAGAAGGGATATATCAATGCGTGTGTAATTGTAATAATGTTTAATTGTGTGTGTTTGTGTGTGTGTGTGTGTGTGTGTGTGTGTGTGTGTGTGCTCTTGCTTTGGGAGGAGGGCAGGGGTAGGTGGTGAGGTAAAGTACAGAGAAAAATGTGTTTGTATGAGTGTGCCAGCTAAATCCTGTGTGTGTGTGTGTGTGTGCCAGGAGGGAGTTAGAGAGAGGACGGATGGACTGATGGGGGGAGGCATGAGGGAGGCAGAGGGATGGAGGGTCTCGAGGGAGGCAGACTGGGTTGGGTCGGGTCGGAGTCGGAGTGAAAAAATAAAATACAATATATATGAAATAAAAAGATGGTTTAGAAAATAGGGACTGGTGTATATCCATCTGTTTATTTCATTCTGAGAGCGGCGCGGGAATAATAGTTATGATGATGTTTTTCACCCTTGGCAGTAAAGCGGCGTGGGGAGTTGAGTGCCAGAGAGTGCCGTGTTGACTGAGCGTGACTTCCGTTCCCTTCAGGTGCCCACCAGCCTACCGTCCCCCTCGTCCCGAACCCCCTTCTGCCGCCCCCCGCCCCGCACACACGCTTAGCCCCTTGGTAAATAAATGGTTACGAAAAGGTGGGGGTATAAAAGAGGGAGGAAGGGAAAGAAGGATATAGGGAGGAAGAGGGGAGATGAAAGAAGGAATGAGGGAGGAGGGAAGGGAAGAGGGAGGAAGGAAGGAAGTGAAAAAAAGAAATAGGGAGATAAGGAAGAAAGGAAAGGAGAAGGGAAGGGATGTGGAAGGAAGTGAATAAGGAAAAGAGCGAGATAGGGAGGAAAGGAAAGGAGGAGGGAGTGAAGGATTGAGGGAGGAAGAGGGGAAGTGAAAGGGAAGAAGGGAAAGAAGGAAAGTGGGAGGAAGGAAAGGGGGAGGAAGTGGAAACAGGAAAAAGAGGGAAAGGGGGGAGGAAGGGAACTGAGGGAAATTGGATAGGGCTTGAAGAGATATATGTGGGGAAATAGAGAGGGAGGGAAAGTGTGAGTGGAGGGAGGGAGGGGGGGGGGTTAATTATCGTGTGTGAGGGATTCGAAGAGGTAAACATTTGTGGAACCAGGACTATTAGCATCCAATTCACTGACATATCACAAGGCCCTTCAGATAATCGTAATGGTGAGTAAAATTGACTAAGAGGTCTGGAATATGAAGGCATGGATAGGTCAGGAGAGGAGTGGAAGGGAAATCGTGGCTGAGGAGTAAAATATTAGCCTTGAGGTGGAGAAAATCTTGGGTGAAAGGGATATTTTACTGAGGTTTTGTGTGTGTGTGTGTTGTGTGTGTTGCTTAGTAAACACGCGGTCGAATGTGTGTGTGTGTAGAGAGAGAGAGAGAGAGAGAGAGAGAGAGAGAGAGAGAGAGAGAGAGAGAGAGTATGTGTTTGTGTGTGTGTGTGTGTGTGTGTGTGTGTGTATGAATGAACATGCACTTTTGCTTGTCCTCATATTCCGACCCATTACCGTTTCCAGCGTGAGGGGAGCCAAGTGGTGTGTGTGTGTGTGTGTGATTTTTTTTTTTTTTTTTTTTTTAATATATGGGCTTCACATTCGGCAAACCTACTTTTTTCAAACCAATTTAGTCCACGCACCTCCCTTTCCTCCGTGTTTGTAAATCACTCCATTGTCATTGTTTGTCTAAGTATGTACAGGTAGACACAAGGTTCACATAGATTCCAGTTTGCCACCAATACACAGAACTAGTATTTTTATTGATGGCAAATGGGTAATAATTATATGTTATCATGAAATGCCATTGGTCACGGAAAGCGGGAGGGTAAGGATATATAAATTACCAGCTGAAAAAAACTATCCGAAATGGGACTCGAACCTGCACCGGTAGTGGACAGATTACTATCCCCAAAAAAAGTTTCGAACAGTCTCCCAAATTTGAGAAGTTCCTCCTGAACATGTGAGCCACGTTTTCTGTGCATGAAAGGTTTCCACCGGCACCATATCCTGTTCAACTTAACACTCTTACGTTATACAGGGTGTCCATAAATAATCTGAACAAATTGTATTGCATGAACACGTAAAGTTGTTCAGAAATTTATGGACACCCTGTAAATGTGATAGTAACTGATGTATATGTAGTCTTATCTAGAAAAAAATACATTTTTTAATAGCAGTCGATAATAACTAATGTCCTTTATCAATAGCACATTTCGCAAGAGTATATTTTCACTCAGTAGTAAACTTTGGAAATGTGTATATTAACTAATGACTTGATAAGGAAGATACAAACCGGCTGATAACATGGTGTTTGACGGTGTGTCTTTTTACATGAAATTTTTGTATTACTATGTAGCCTAAAAGAGATGCTTACTTCACCTCACTATGAACCAAACTATATACTGTACAAACTACTACTGTTATTATGAGTATTATTATTATTATTATTATTATTATTTAAAGCTCTATAAAATATTCGAGCAGCCGTAAGAATTTCGGTCATACAATACCATATAGAACATTTTAAAGCACTAGATGTTGCACAGATGAAGGAACTGGCAGCATGTTTGTAGAGTTACGCAAGCCTTAGTACGTGCTGACGCCCTTCCTCCAGCTGCCGGGGATGGACCAGTTGCCCATTGACCATTTTTGTGGCCAATGCATTAATTTTCCAAAGTTGTTGAATATATTTAGGAGTAGTAGAATTGGCAGTAACGGTGTGTGTGCAAGGAAATCATTAATATGTATTCGTTTTTTCTACAAAATTCTTTACAAACGTCTATATATACTCTAATCATCTCATAATAAGAGCAAAATTGACATCAGTACGTTAGGAAACTTGGCGCCTACCTACAGTCTTGGGCTAAAGTTATCGAAATATAACAAGCTCAAAATGTTATATTACAGCTTTGACCGAATCTGTATTTGTATTGACCAAAAGCATGAACAATTATGGACACATTTTGTAATTAAGTGTTGACCCATACACTTTAGTCATGAAGTACAGGAGTACAGCCGGCGAAGGTAAACAAACTTGTGTCGGTGACTGTTCCACTCTACACTATCTAAAAAATGTGGTGATGCAGGGCTCTTGAAACTTGGCAATGGCTTGTATTAATGTGTTTGTTATATGAACACTGTAATATTACGATGCATACAGTTTTATCTACAACCATATGTGAATTATATGGACAGTTGTAGTTACGTGTTACTGAAGGGAATGAAAATAAGAATTACTTTTCGTGAGTGTACAGACGTTGTCAAAAGTCCTGCCACCTATGTTACTTGGAAAGCTTTGAGATTCACAACGCTGCGATTAGGTATAAATACTACCAAAGCCTATGAACCCCTGGGCTAATAATAGTCAACGAAAAGTGAGAACTGCATCAAGAATCTGCGAATCTGCACAATAAGAATCACAGTCAGACGTGGAAAATACGAGACCTTTGATAGACCCTGTATACCTCTTGGCTGCCAACCGTACGAGTTGTGGGTAATGACCGTCGCCACCAAGGTCAATGTCAAACAGCAGTGTTACCAGGAGTGACAATAACACGCCAAATATCGCTGGTTTCGAAACTCGGTGGCAGGTAAATTGTGTCATTCTCCTGCTGATTTTTCTTTTTAAACAATTATTGATTACTAATGATAGAAGAGTAGTGTCAATATTTATCAACAGTACTTACAATAAACAACTACATAACAAAAGTTTGAATTTCTTTGGCAACTTCTCAAGTAGCCTAAGATTCGGCGGGAACAACAACAGCCCTCGCCTTCACAGTTGCCATCACATCACCCTAACACCCTTCCTGCCAGACTGCCAGCACTCGCCGGCCTGTGTGTTGTGGGTTGTTTGTACTCGCAGGTGTAGTCTTAGTAAGAGAAAGTCAGAGATGAGGGCGGCAGTTGTTGTTTTGAATAAGGTGAATGAAGAGTAGTAGTAGTAGTAGTAAGAGAACGGGTTGTTTTAGGGCGGCATAGATAGATAAAGGGATAGTCGACGTTTAATATTGTTACATAAATGCCGATGCACACGTACATACAATGTCTTACCAAGCAGAACAACACCCATCAGCAGTACTCCAAAGGCTATCATGGCACAGGGATATGGTGTTTGTTTCAAGATTAGCCATAGTTGTATTTTACATTGTTATTTATTTTAGGTTATGGTATGTATGAATGTTACAGAAAGTTATGGTATCCTTGTTATGAAAAGGAAACAGAGTACACAGAGGCAGAGCAATTGAAGACCAGAGAACACCTCTCCTTACACCGTTAGAAACTTGGGAACTTTGCAACCCATCGCTGCGACTAGGACTGGTTCTCTCTCCCTCAGCTAAATGTCCATGTATGTTTGGTGCAGACGTCATGGTGTGTCAGTCTACGTGCTTGCTTTCACGGTGCTACACCTATTGGTATACAAAGACAAACTATATATCGAAAACCAAAACTATATAGTAATGATAAGTGAGATGACGGTGTTGATTTCTTCAGATTTTAATATAGTAATAGCTATAATATTATTAGTAATATCGTTGTTGTTGTTTTCTTTCTTACCATGACAGACATAATATAAACAGTGATCATATTTATTTACTAAACTTCTTTATAAAAAATACTGAACAACGTGTAGCAAATGGGAAAAGTATGACAGGATTGAAGATACAGACAGCGAGGAGTCACTTGTGTCCCTATTGGGTGGAGAAGGGAGGATGACGTCACCTACCTTCCTCCCCCCTTTCCCTCTCCCCCACCCCCTCTTCTAGTGGTGGTAGTGGTGGTAGTATTGTAGTGTCTGGTATGTGGGGTGGCACAGTAGTATACATTCCCAAGCATAAAGGGCAACATTCCAAGTCCAAACCAAATGACTATACTATTGACCAAGTTTCCCCCCGGTATTGTGTGATTCTTAGAGGCTACAATATTGTTAAAACTGTCAGGTTTAGTAGGTTGGTATTTATATTATACTGAACACATTAATAGGCCTTATGAATTTACATACAACACCACAAACAATATCTCGGTTCATAAGAGTAAAATGCTATTGTCTCAGTTATTCTACCCGATGGTCGTGTTTCGGGTGTTGAAAAGTACGATTATAATGCCAACGAACACCACCAGATGTTGCTTCAGTTCTGGTTACGAAACACGGATTTGTTATGTGTAAAGACTAGTTGATGAAGAGCTTAAACACATATGTATATACTGTATACCATAACCAGTTGTTGCTCTTGACGTCTGAAAGGAAAAAGTGAGACAGAATACATTGTTGATAGTTCGTATTAATTCCATTTATATACGCAAAGGGAACTAGTTGAAGCGGCATTATGATATCAAGTTTACAATCAGGTCTCTCACTTTTTGTCACACTGTAATCTCAGTACGTCACTCTGTTAAGGGAGAAGTACAGTGTTGGTAAATCTGGAGCAACTGATTCCTCCAAATTATTCCAATCACCAGGACACCATTATTTATGCTAATCTGGTCTTGTTTCCTGGCATGGTGTAATGGAATCAGTAACTGTCCTCCAATTCACCAACACGAATCTCCTCCTTAATTAACAGGGTAATACACTACTGGTATATTGGAGAGCATTGATTCCTCTAAAGTCTAAAGTAGGGTATGCCGAGAAACAGGACCATAGAAACAATAATGATGATGATGTCCTGTTGCTTGGAATAATTATGGAGGAACCACTTACTCCAGCCAGATATCCCAACACTCTACTAGGCTACCCTCTTAAAGTCTATATATAATACTTCATGTGGCAAAGAAAGAAGTTTTAGAGATACATACATACATACATACATACATGATGGCACAGCAAGCCAACTACACTCTTATAACCTTCCCTTGTCCTTCACTTAACATCTGTGACCTTTCAACTTCCTTCCTCCCTAGAATACACTCTCCTCCAAGTCCTTCTCACTCTTTCGTGTCTCAACCATACACACATATACAGAGGGGAAGAGATGTAGGCAACACATACATTAATGGGTTTATGATGCCCCTTCGATCTGGAGTTAATAAATTTCTACTCTATGATTACCCTCCCTTTTCCTACTATTCTTCACTGGGAGTTATTAGTTAGTTGTCTTTCTTTTCTCTAACTCCTCTGGTGGCATGATATAACCTTAGCTAATGTGCTGTCATATATTTTCTATCCAATACTCAGACGGTCTTTTTATTGTGATATAGTGCCACATGGTCTTAGCTTCCTGGTAATATTATGGCATTATTGTATCGCACTGCATTTCTTTCCAGCATATTTATCATTCCGCCTCGTCTAGCCTCCATCCCTTACCTATGATCACCGGCATTCCTAAACACCTTCACTGCCCACCAACCACCCCCACCGACACAACCTTAGTGACTATGAAAAAAAAAAAAAAAAAAATAGAGTGCATATTGTGATCAGTTGCTTCCGGAAGGTTATTGAAAATTAAAGCAAATATCATATTTATGTAAATGTTTAGTATACTTTACCTTGCTTATCTGGTGGCACAACACAATACAACACAACACAACACAGCAACATATCTGGTGGCACAACACAACACAACACAGCAACATATCTGGTGGCATCTCACACAACACAGCAACATGTCTGGTGGCACAACACAACACAACACAACACAGCAACATATTTGGTGGCACAATACAACACAACACAGCAACATGTCTGGTGGCACAACACAATACAACACAACACAGCAACTTATCTGGTGGCACAACACAACACAACACAGCAACATATCTGGTGGCATCTCACACAACACGTCTACCACAGCCACAAGGGCAGTGTATGTATGTATCTAGCCTCCCCAGCCGACCTAAATTATTCGTTGGGCGTGCATGTCCAAAATTACCTGGCCTGTATTACCAAGTCGACAGAGGAAATATATAAAGTGATACGTTTTCCTATTTTTGTTCCTTCTCAGGGAATTACACACTGTAAACTTGTAAAGGAAAGAAATAAAATGGTATGTTTACTCTTTTTTCTCTCTCTCTCTCGCTCATTTCGTTCGAGCTCTACCCTCCCTCCCTTCCCTCTGGTGTCTCCCAGGGGAAAGTACTACAATTACGTAAAATGTAGTGTAGTCTCTCTCTCTCTCTCTCTCTCTCTCTCTCTCTCTCTCTCTCTCTCTCTCTCTCTCTCTCTCTCTCTCTCTCTCTCTCTCTCTGTCTCTGTCTGTCTCTCTCTGTCTCTCTCTGTCTCTCTCTGTCTCTCTCTCTCTCTCTCTCTCTCTCTCTCTCTCTCTCACACACACACACACGTACGTTATACATTTTTCCCGTCCCTCTCTCTCATGAAACAACAAATAATAATCTTTCATAATGGTGAATGCCACTAAACGTATTACGCGTGGTGTTGGTGGTCTGCAAAACAAGTCGCGTACCAGCTACTACATCCGTATATGACAAACAAAGCGTAGTTATGGCAAGTGTCCAACAAGCCTTCATATGGTCAAGGAACGAGCCATTCATTCGTCCATGTATGGTGAGAAATGTATCGTATTTGGTAAGACTGTAATTGTTTGTTTATGTAATGCAGTGAGGAGCATAGAGTAAAAAGGATGTCATTTTCGTTATTTACATATTGGAAAAGTTCGTGAGAAGATGCGCGAAGTATATATTTTCCACATTTTATTTTGTTTTTATCTTAGGAAAATATTATGTGAGGAAATACAGCACGTCAGTCTGGCACATAATTTATATTTTGGTTAGATAATGCTTTCATTCCTGATAATATACTCTTTGTTTGAAGAGGAAAAAAACACATGCTAAGCCACATGTTTCACAGTATTCGTAAGCCGGAAAAAGCCTGTTTTGGTACTAGGCGAGGCTAATGTTGTGTTGGTCTCTAACTACTCGCCACAAACCAGCCTCTCCAACATTTTCATGTTTTTCTAAAAAAATATTTATTGTTAAAAATATTATTGTGTGAAAGAGTAAGCTAAGCCTTAGTTATTTTAATTTTATATTGTAGTCAGTAACAAAAAGGTAGACGGATAATTATGACATGAGTTATACACATTTTGTTTGTAAGTATTCCCTTGTGTTTTTCATTTTGTATTTTAAAACTGCTGTAGATGGCGCCACTAATATGTGAATTGCGTATGATTTTCTTTGAGTGTGTGTGTACTAAGTCCGTTGTTGAACATACACACGTAGGCTACAGTAATAATCATGATAACATAATCACAAGTTTGTTATTTTTTTCCAATTTGTTTTCTCTCATCAAACAAAATTGCGGACAGGAAACCATCAGTGTTCACGCCGCGACCCCGCACATAAACAGGCGTTAATCTCTCATAATCTCCCTTTTTGCAGTTTTCCGAATAGACAATAAAGAGTCTTATTTTTCACAATGGTAAGCCCGGACGCAAAATTGTAGGCCGTAATGCATTTTCCCCCGACGAAAGAAAAAGGAACACTAGTAGATTATGCTTGGGGGTTGTGTTGGGTCGGGGGGGGGGAGTACGAGTAAGGTAGTTGGGTTGGGTTTGTGTGGGATGGAGGGAAGGAGGTGGTTGGAGGAAGAAAGGAAGGAAAGTGCATGATAGAGGAAAGGGAGGTGGATGGTTTGAAGGAAGAATAGTGGGTAGTGTTGGAGACTTATACAAGTTTTTGGGTGGTGTAAAGTAAGTGAGGTAAAGTGAAACGGGTTTGGGAGAGTAATGCAGATAGAGGGGAGGGATGAGATGGGCCGAAGTTGCATGGTCGAGACAGACAGACAGACAGGCAGACTAGACAGAGAAGCAGACGAATGAGGTATGTATATAAAATGAGGGGATAGAATGTGAACAGGAAGGAGTAAGAGTACGGGGGGGTTGGATCACACAGACACACACACCTACACACACATTATGAAGCAGATGAGGAAGGTAGGGTCACACACACACACACACACACACACACACACACATTATGAAGCAGATGAGGAAGGTAGGGTCACACACACACACACACACACACATATGAAGGAGACGAGGGAGGTAGGGTCACACACACACACACACACATATGAAGGAGACGAGGAAGGTAGGGTCACAAACACACACACACACACACACATTATGAAGCAGATGAGGAAGGTAGGGTCACACACACACACACACACACACACACACATATGAAGGAGACGAGGGAGGTAATGCGATGTTGTGTCCCGTGCTGCACTCATTTGAATTCCCACCTGTCTCGTCACCTGGAACATCCCGGCCTGATCCCTCCACCTGCCAGGTAAGCTGATTAGTTACATGTTAGGTGGGAGGTAGGTGGTGCTGGTGGAGGATGGAAGGAGGTGGAGGGTTGGTGGTGGAAGGAGGTGGAGTGATGATGGTGTTGGTGGTGGAAGGAGGTGGAGTGATGATGGTGTTGGTGGTGGTGGAAGGAGGTGGAGTGATGATGGTGGTGGTGGTGGTGGAAGGAGGTGGAGTGCTGATTGTGTTGGTGGAAGGAGGTGGAGTGATGATGGTGGTGGTGATGGTGTTGTTAAGTTGGAAGGTGAAGGTAGACAGACAGAAAAGAAGCCACACAGACAGACAGACAGACAGACAGACAGACAGACAGGCAACGAAACTGACAAGGAGGCATACACAGACACTCATAGACAGAAATACATACAAACAGCCAGAGAAGGAGTGGGGAAAGAAGCGAGTGAGCCAAGGTTAAAAGTATGTAGTCGGATATAAACAAAGAGGGGTCTGTGAAGGGGATGACCACGAGGAGAAGGGATGAGGGGAAGTATTGAAAGAGACACGACTCATCCCAGACTCCTCTCCACACACCTATACCTTCCCTGCCTCTACTATATACGTACCATCTTCCTCTACTATATACGTACCATCTTCCTCTACTATATACGTACCATCTTCCTCTACTATATACGTACCATCTTCCTCTACTATATACGTACCATCTTCCTCTACTATATACGTACCATCTTCCTCTACTATATACGTACCATCTTTCTCTACTATATACGTACCATCTTCCTCTACTATATACGTACCATCTTCCTCTTTTCACCAACTAATTAATTACTGAATCCTGATTTAACTATATATGACCTTTCTCTTCATCGATTTATAAACTATCTTCTTTTTCTTCTATACTATCTTCCTCTTCACCAACTAATTAACTATCCTGACTTAACAGCTATTTGGTATTTCATCTTTCTTTCTATTCTTAACTAACTTATACCACACATCTTAAAAACATAACGTTAGAAAATCACGAGAAGAAGGGAGATTTGTTGTAACTTCCTTGATGCTGAAGTGAGTCATTCCACTTTAATTAAGAGGGGCCTGTCAATACTGTCGGTGAATTAGAGTCTACCAATTCCTCATATCTTTGCAACAATATATGCAGCCTAATATTAAAATCAATCGTGGTTATTTGCATAATCTGTGGGAATCTGTAGCCTCCAGTTCGCTGCCAGTATCACATCCCACCCCTTGAGGACTACACCGAATCAGTTTCAACATGAGAGCAATTGCACAAAAGCTCGACTTTGATCTGCATGGGAGGTGAAATTATTAAGCCAACAGGATAGGAAGCACGGAGGGGTATAGGTATTTGGGCTGTGAGGGCAAACAGAGACCTTTATGTTATCCAAATGAGAATAGGATAAAACAGAAGCCATTTCAATATAATGAGCTGCGATCACATAACAGACTTTTTCAATGTTAAAAGCATCCGTAGGGACTCAGCGGTAAGAGTGTTGACACACTTAGTCATAGACGAGGCGTATTCAGGTTCTAATCTTGGCGACCAGTGACCTCGAATAATAGAAGAGGTATAACCTCATATGAAATGAAATGATGAGGCCATTCAGCCTTAGATATGAAGAACAAACAAAGGATTAGGAAGAATATTAAGTATGGTTTATTATATCCGAATGCATATGATTATGTTTGGACCTGGTGATGGGACGGAGACCTATGAGTCAACTGCAGCGATTCACGTGTTCGAATCCTTGCTGACGGGAAATTATCTATGCTTGAGATGATTCTCATAACATACAAATGAATCTGCCGTGCGCAAGAGGTTAAAATGTCTTAAATTACAAAAGAAAAAAGCCTGGATATTTTTTTTTTTTCATGGGTTAATTAAGGGAGGTATGATACTGTCGACAACTTGGACATTGCTGATACAGTGTGATATAGGTGGAACTGTCAATTATAAGATTTACGTTATAATTATTACCACGATAAACTATGTTAGTGAGAACTGACCACTGGAAAGAAAATACTCGATAAGAAAGATGTCATGGACTCATCCACATATTATTAGTTTGGTGTGTTAAACTCCGTTGATAATAGAGATAAAAAGCAGAACATCAAGGAACTGTCTATTGTAGTTACACATAAATAAGAGGAATATTCACAATGGGACCCTTGTCAAATACGTCCAATGGCCACGAGGCTCGGGATGTGATTTATTGGTGAGGATCTGCTGTTCCCAAGGACATGCTATTTATTCACCCCATAACTTAACGGGAGATTCTCTTTTGGTAAATTGGAAGGCTACTGATTCCTCCTAATTATGTCAGGAAACAGACGACCTTAATGTTACTAATAGGTGATCTGTTTCATGGTATAGTTTGGAGGAATCAGAGACCTACCAATTCACCAACATAAGACTCTCCCCTTAACTCGTGTGCAGTTTTTCAGAGTTGGGAAGTCCCTGGTTGGCGACTTGTCATAAAATCTCATTCAGTCATTTTAGGTCATTGTCCCTTTTTTTTTTTTTTTTTTTTTTTTTTCCTAATAATGTGTTCCTGAGGACAAATAATTTTCCTTGCTTTTACATCTTGCTGTCATTTGGATGTTATTTGAGTTAATGCCAAGTGGGACCTGTACAATTAGGGATCTGTTTCACGCATTATCTTATCTCAAACAACTTCATAAGTTATATTAAACCTGGGAGTTTCGATCTATTGCTGCGAAGTCTTTACACAGTTATGAATTAAGTTTTGGTAGCCAGTCAGTTCTTCGTGAGCTTCATGATGTACAGTCGCGGCACATAATCCTTGCACAGACCTCTCCTTATACCCTGATCAAGGACTATGTGCCGCGACTGTACCGGGTGTTGGTGTGGAATCCATCAGAGGGGCAGCGGGCTGTTTATTATCTCCCGTATGGAAACCCAATAAACGAGGCCACGTGAACCAAGATATACGTTAACATGTTCATAGTCGGATTAATAATGATGTACGAGTAACGACGACACACTGAATGGGACACAGAAGACAGATTAACAGAGAGACATACAAACAGAAGGGATTATAAAAAGACACAAACAGACAGAAGGTATTATAAAAGGACAGACAAACAGACATAAGGGACAATAAAAGGACAGACAAACAGACAGAAGGGACAATAAAAGGACAGACACACAGACAGAAGAGACAATAAAAGGACAGACAAACAGACAAAAGAGACAATAAAAAGACAGACAAACAGACAGAAGGTATTATAAAAGGACAGACAAACAGGCATAAGAGACCATAAAAGGACAGACAACATACAGAAGGGACCAAAAGAGGACAGACAAACAGACAGAAGGGACAATAAAAGGACAGACAACATACAGAAGGGACCATAAAAGGACAGACAAACAGACATAAGGGACAATAAAAGGACAGACAGAAGGGACAATAAAAGGACAGGCAAACAGATAGAAGGGACAATAAAAGGACAGACAAACAGACAGAAGAGAATGAAACACACAAGTGATTATCTGGGGTTTGGAACATTTTCGTGACTAACTGTGACATTATTTTCTTGTTTCTGTTCATTGGTGGTTCCTTTTAGTGTTAGATATTCCTGATTGACTGTGGCTGGCAACACTGTGCCTCTTATAGTGATGGTGGTAGTAAAGTGTTAAATTGCGTACATCTGACACTGACTTCTATATATAGCCGTGAAAGAGCAGGTGATGGTCGACTGAGCACTGATCTTACCTGTGAAAGGCGATTGATGGGATTTTCACTGAATTATTAATGTAGTTGCAGTTTGAAGATCTGTGTGTTTACTTTATCTCTTTAAATTTCATCCTTCTTCCAGATGGATTTCCAGATGTTTCATGCCCTTTACCCAAAGCATAATTTCCCTATAAAGTGGTCTTCTCCTTTTCTCCTACTTAACTTTTTTTTCAGCCATTCCCATACTTATCTTCGTGCAAAATAATCCCTCTGGGCTTCATACTAGTTCTCACTGAAATTATAGTAATAATTTTCAGAGCTTTCAGTCGCGTTGAGTTAATGGTTGCCAACTGTTAAGCGGCTATCACACGGGCACTTTTTCCGACGACATCGTGTCGTACGACACGATTTTCGACGACATGTCGTGGGAAATGGGAGATTTCGGACGACGAGGTGTTGACGGAAACTATCGAAAACTGTCGGCGATTTCCTGCGACAGGGAGAAAGTCGTTGAAAGTCTATAGTGAATAATATTGTATGGAATATATTATTATGGCATATTATGATTTAAGTAGTGTTAGGTATCATTATTTGAATATAGAAATTGTATTCCTAGATCTTATATATTATATACACCGAATTTAACTGTTAAATATGAGCATCGAACATTGATTTGATTTCGGGGTTTGTTTACATTTCTACTTTCGCCTGCCGCCTGGTCCAAACCTCTTTCTTCTTCTTCCAAAGCAATTGCACATGCTCCAACAGCTAAAATGGTTAGGTTAGGTTAGGTTCGGTTCGGTTAATGGCGTCCATCCTTGGTGATGTGGCTTTTGTAACAGAGTGTTTTGGTTGTCCCGCCGCCCGCGTGGTGTCGTCGGTCGTCGTTGTTGTCTGAATGAGAATTTGCCGTGTGCTATTGTTTCCCGCGACATGTCGTCGAAAATGATGTCGTACGACACGATGTTGCAGGAAATGAGCGACCGTGTGATACGGCCTTTAGTGACTTTGGTTGTCGGAATAAAGGTAAATCCCGCGAGTCCCAGAGATCTCGAGGCAAGGACGTGTAGTGATAACTGATTCTTGTCCCCAGATGACGGGCTCAGTGTCACCTTGATAAGGACACGGCAGGAGGAGACGAGGTTACCAAACACGATACCAAGTCAAGGTAAAATGGCGTAGTAGGAAGCCATAGTAGATATTAGGGAGACATGGTAATTAGACTGAGCCAACAGACATCGCGAGGAGACATGGTGGGGAGATATGGCAAGAAAACAAGGTAGTGAGACATGGTAAAGAGACATGGGGGTGAGACATTGTAGGGAGATTTGGCAGGAGAAAAATATAGTGAAATATGATAGGGAAACGTGGAACTGAGACAAAGTGGGTATTTTTTCACGAAAACATTCTCATAGCCTCCCGTTTCATTCTGCTGGAATACGTCTCAGAACAGAACTTTCTCGTTTTGAGATCATAGATCTCTTATCCCAAACTCTCCTTCTGCTACAAGATACAACATCATGAAAGCGATAGCAATTCAGAGATTACGCAAATATTCAGCAACTCTTTCCTACATGGACAGTACCCTCACATTTTCACTCATAATTGTACCCTGGTGCTGGCTTGTATAAAACACACCCACACACACACGAGCAGTTTGCAAACAGAGACAGGCACGCGCACGCATGACAACACAACGAATGAGGTCTGGAAAATTACAAACACGCAACAAGGCAAGTGCTTGGAGACATGACCGCACGCTAGGCTAGGCACGGGACTCAAGCTCTAATTTTTATTCCTTTGAAGTTATTTTCCACGTCACTCAAACTGATGGTAAGGTGACCTGTGTTTTGTGCTGAGGATGTGTTTAGAAATCACCAGTCCTTTTTCTTGTCATTATCCTGCCTTCCTCATCATCCTTTATCGTCGCTGCATGCAAGAATACAACTGTACCATAAACAATTATTATAGCTATACACAGGTAGTAGTTTCTGTCCTATTTTTCCCTTTATCATTCTGCTTAATTCCTCATCAATATTTATCGTCCCTGCATATAAGAATAACACATAAAAATGTATATAGAATAATATATATATACCCGGCATGGCTTTATATTTGTTGTGTTGTTGTCTGTGGGAGACTTTTAATCTAATGGCCTCGAATTAGATATCTGAAGCTCAGTTTAATTATGCAGGTCTTGTAGAAGTATTATTTTTTAGTGTGTTCATTATAAAAGTGCAGGTCGTGTAGGGTTTAATGTCGAGCGAATATGTTTTATATCAGTAATGGCCATTTTGGTCAGGTGCTGTGTTCACTGATTCATGTACAGTAAAAGCGTTCATGTTTTTATTTACTCTGCCATCCATTACCCGCTGCAAAAGTGAATCTAATTTTTATCTACTGCCCGAATTTTCCTCAGGACACAGACAGACAGACAGACAGATAGACAGAAAGCCATGAAAGTATTGTGTTTTAACTATAATTCATAATGTATTTGCTTGACGTTGAAATAATTCTTGGTGACGTGAAACGACAAAACACACACAGACAGACAAACAAACAGACAGTAATTGTAAACATAGGCACTCCAATGTACACAGAACTTTTCCACATTCACCTCCACTCTATAAATAATAATTGTACTCATCATTATCATCATCATTTATCATCATCATCATCATCAACAACCCCCACCCACTCCCTTCCTTCCCTCCTCGAACCCTGACTTCAACCCCCACCCACTCCCTCCCCTCCCTCCTCGAACCCTGACTTCAACCCCAACCCACTCCCTCCCCTCCCTCCTCGAACCCTGACTTCAACCCCCACCCACTCCCTCCCCTCCTTCCTCGAACCCTGACTTCAACCCCCACCCACTCCCTTCCCTCCCTCCTCGAACCCTGACTTCAACCCCCACCCACTCCCTCCCCTCCTTCCTCGAACCCTGACTAAGAATACGGGGGAATGTCCTACAGTGGAGAGTCAACACGATCCCTATACGTCATAATGATAGTGATGACCTGAGGCTGAAGGGAACGATTATGACCAGACTTCAATGGGTTGCAGAGTGAAGGTGCGTGTGACGGCTGAGGTTCCTGAGTCCAGCCACACAAGAAAATTATCATGCATGAGTGCTTGTAATTATCTATACCAGGAAGTTAGGTTTGTTTGTTTGTTTGTTTGTTTGGTGTGTTTATATGTTTGTCTTTGTTTGCGTGTCTGTTATTCTTTGTTAGCAAAATGTTATGTTGTAGATTATTATGAAACTGTCAATGAATGTGAACCTCGTGACTGGTAACAAGTGATAAGATTTGGAGGATCCAGTAATTTTTAATGTTTAGAATAGTGGTGAAATGTTGGTGGTTGTGTCCGTAGATTTTCACAACCTCTTTGGGATGGGTTACAAATTCATTCACATATGAGTATAATTATTTCTTTATGGTGGCTAAGAAAACCAATGAGTATTTTGATAACATATAAATCTTCCTTATTTTTTATGGTGAATTCAGGAGATCTTTCGCGCAGTTGGCTTCTGATGGGTGAATTAAATAGTGTGTCGCAATCCGTACAGATAAAAACATGTAAAAGTGATAATTATGTCATGGGTTAGAGTGAAGGTGGTATTGCTTCTCCATGACAGGCAATGTTATAAAGATGGATTAGAGGGACCGTGATAATATTGTCGGGGAATGGGAGGGTTGTGATTCCTCTTAAGGGAGCCTGTGATGTAGTCAGATAATTGGAGGTAAATGAGTCCTTCTAATATTACCACGAAACATCATCTATATGGAAGGAGAGTGTTTCGTGGCATAGATAGGAGGAATCAGAAGCCTGCTATTCCCATACACATTCACAGGGTCCTTAAACTGAGATAGTCATTTTTATTTTTATTTTATTTATTTATTTATTTATTTTGTAATCATAGCAGGAATCAGTAAACCCTCTTATTCTCCAAAGACGTCACAGTTCATGCAGACAATTATAATACATAAAGGTTCTACTTGAAGATGGAAAGTAATGTGATATTGATGTTTTTCGCTCCTTTTCTTTTGATAGGAATTGGTATATACACTAAATGCTGATGATACTCCAATAGTTACTGTATACAGGTTTTATACTTTTCTAGCCCTGGTGGTCGATGGATAGATAGTTTTGGAAATTATCTGAACCACCACTGAATTTTTATTCCATTAACGATTACCAATATTGTCAAGTTGAAAGGGCATGATTGACATGGAGTTTTGCGCGGTGAACGGTATTGTATTTATGGTATTTGAATATAACGTGTGTGGTGCGGCGCCCCCCCTCCCCTCGTGTGCCCCCCCTCCCCTCGTGTGCCCCCCCCCCTCGTGTGCCCCCCCCCCCCTCCCCTCGTGTGCCCCCCCCCTCCCCTCATGTGTCCCCCTCCCCTCAAGTGTCCCCCTCCCCTCAAGTGTATCTACTCCCTCCATGTGTCCCCCCCCCATCCCATCCTGTGTCCCCCCCCATCCCGTGCCCCCCCCCATCCCATTCTGTGTGTCCCCCCCATCCCATCCTGTGACCCCCCATCCCATCCTGTGACCCACCATCCCGTCCTGTGACCCCCCCCCATCCCATCCTGTGTCCCCCCCCATCCCATCCTGTGTACCCCCTCCCCTTGGTGTGGGTGGTTGTTGGGGGATATGGTGGGTGGTTGTATGGGGGGAGTATGGTGGGTGGTTGTAGGGGGGGGAGTATGGTTGGTGGTTGTATGGTGGGTATGGTGGTACTTTATATATACAGTACCTGCCTTTGTATGGTAGTTGCCAAGTTCTGTTTTTGCTTCACTATTTTTTCTTCGTATTTGCTCTTTCTGCTGTTCTGTATGTCCACAATCTGCTGTATGTATGTGTTTCTTTGTTCCTTATTGCCCGGAGATGATGACATTTTTCCCTTTCAAGAACTAGCCGTCATAAAAACACAGGTGACAAACCCCAGAGCTGTTTTGTTGTCACTTCCCGTTGTGTTGACTTTCTTTACTCAGGGTTGGAGGGAAGCAGCCAATGATTTATTTATCCTCAAAGCTATGAAGATGTTATTTAATATAGGAAGGTGTTGAGGCTACAGTCTGCATTCCGGTGTGTCTTTATACCGTATGTAGGCCGCTAAACCGTATTTATCCTCAAAGCTATGAAGATGTTATTTAATATAGGAAGGTGTTGAGGCCACTGTCTGCATTCCGGTGTGTCTTTATACCGTATGTAGGCCGCTAAACCGTATTTATCCTCAAAGCTATGAAGATGTTATTTAATATAGGAAGGTGTTGAGGCCACAGTCTGCATTCCGGTGTGTCTTTATACCGTATGTAGGCCGCTAAACCGTATTTATCCTCAAAGCTATGAAGATGTTATTTAATATAGGAAGGTGTTGAGGCCACAGTCTGCATTCCAGTGTGTCTTTATACCGTATGTAGGCCGCTAAACCTGTTATACATTCATACTACGTCATGGAAATGGGAAATGGCACTGCATGTTAACACAGGAATGCAACAGATATATAACCTTACAGTACCATACTAGAGACACGATCATAAAGCCTTGAAGGATGGATTCTTAGCCATTCCTTAAGGGGGAAGTTTTGTGTTGGTAAATCTGGAGCAACCGAATCCTCCAAACTATTCCAAGCAACAGAACACCATTATTTTTGCTCTTCTGGTCCTGTTTCCTAGCATACTTTGGAGGAATCAAGGCACTCCAATGTACCAGAAACGAATTACAACCTTAAACCACTTACAATGTACACGACTTTAGAGGAATGACATGCCAACAAAAAGAATGAGAAGAGGAAAGAAAGAACCAAACAATTTATCGTGTGTGAAGAGCGAGGCCGGCCTTTAGAGAGGAGGAGGGACGGAGAGAGGGTGAACAGTGCCCCTGGCGGTGATAACGGGAGGTAATGGAGGCGTAGAGGATGTGGGGGTGGAGGGGGGGGGGGTATAGTCGTCTTCTCATGAACGTGCCGAATAATGATACTTTAAGGTCACGGACACGAAACTATGCAACGTGTTTTCTTTTCTTATTTTTTTCTGTTCTGCTTCGTCTGGCCTACACTCACAGGGATGGAACTCGATAATATGTTAACATGCTGCAATACTGGACTTCTATATTTCCTGCCACTTTGAAAAATCATATCTGTGTTGAAACGACAGTATATATGAATGTGTATGTTTGCTAAGTGGAGCAGGTAGGCTTAAAAAGTGTATGTGACTCTGAACACACACACACACACACACACACACACACATCTCTCACTCACTCACTCACACATCTCTCCGCAAGTAACCATATACTTCCCCAAGCAACCACGCGCTTCTCCAAGCAACCATGTATACTTCCTCAAGCAACCACTCACTTCCGCAAACAACCAGTCATTTCTGCAAGCAATCATGCACTTCCACAAGCAGCCACTCACTTCCGCAAGCAGCCACTCACTTCCGCAAGCAGCCACTCACTTCCGCAAACAACCAGTCACTTCTGCAAGCAGCCACACACTTCCCCCAAGTAACCACACACTTCCGCATACACAACCGCACGCTCCCACAAACAGCAACATGTTACAATATACTGACAACATACTACCTCATTTAGCTACAGATTTCCCCAAACAACAACAACAACACACAACAACCCCCTCCACCACTGTTCACACCACCACCACCACCATCACCACAACACACCCAAAGAGCTACAACCACAACAAACCCAAAGAGCTACAACCACCATACTTCATAACAACGACCACCATACTTAAAAACAATTACCAGATTATTATAAAACAAAATCCACCATACTTTTAACCCACCAGCGTTACACTGCAGAACCAACACACAACCACAACCAACGTCACCACCACCACCACCGTCACCACCACCACCACCACCACCACCACCACCACCACCACCACCACCACCACCACCACCGTCACCACAATCACCACCACCACCACCACCGTCACCACCACCACCACTACCACTACCACCATCACCACAATCAAAATAAAAACCAGATGGACTAACAACCACACACACACTCAACCCAGCAACTAAAATTTCTGACAAACAAGCAATGTGCACTGGAGGACTGGGACGGGAAGAGTGGGTCGGGAAGCAGAAGGAAAAAGGTGAGTGAAGGAAGAGGTCTTTGTCTCCTCAACCAACAGCAGCAGCAACAGCGGCGTCGGCAGGAAGGGAAGGGAAGGGAAGGGAAGGGAAGGTGGGGGTCAACCACAGAGTAGATGGATGAGTTGACCCTGACCTGACCTTCCTGCTGTTATGGGGAGAGGGGAGAGGTGGTGAGGAAAGACGGGGAGGGAAGGGTTGGTGGGTGGGTGGGGGGTGGGAAGTCTGCGTGCGTGTGTGTATGTGTGAGAAAAAGGGGTGAAAGAAAAAGGAGGGAGGGGGAAAGAGAAAATGTAAAGAGAGAGAGAGAGAGAAAGAGAGAGGGAGGGAGAGTTGGGGAGAGACAGTGAATGTTACATAGAGTTAGGACAATTTTACGGTGCAAACGAGGTGACTTGGCCTTTATCCCGGCGCTAATATGCATACATTCTGAGAGAGAGAGAAAGAGAGAGAGAGAGAGAGAGAGAGAGAGAGAGAGAGAGAGAGAGAGAGAGAGGGTTTGTGAGGAAGGTCGTGTGAGGGTGAAAGAGGTCAACCGCAGAATGTAAGGTGCCCCTGACCTGACCTTTATGCCAGGGTTACAGACAGACAGACAGACAGACAGACAGACAGACAGATATATAGATAGACAATCAGGCCTGACCTTTATGCCAGGGTTACAGACAGACAGACAGACAGGTAGACAGACAGATATATAGATAGACAATCAGGCATACACAAACAGACACTGACATTTACAGACAGACACAGTTAGACAGACAGACAATGAAAGAAGCAAAACACCAAAAAACTATGAGGAAGGGATAGTAAAAGACAAGACACACAGACAGAGACAGACAAGAAAAGGAATACCTCTTAACCCCTTTTTATAGACCTTAAGCCCGGTGCTGAGAAAGTAAGTCTTGAGTGTCCCAGTAAATGCACAAATGGACCCGCAGTGACTTAATGAAAGCGATGGTGTTGTGATGATGCGATGGTGGTGTGGTGATTAAATTGTGAAGTATAGCGGTGTGAATGTGTAGTGGTGATGTGATGATGAAGTAATTTTTCTGGACTGGTTTTAACCCTTAGCAAGATAAGGAAAATAGTGAGGTAGGTGAGAAATATAGAGATAGATAGATAGATAATGATGCAGATAATAGATGGAATAGTGGAGGTATAGATGAGAGACAATAGATAAAAATACTGTAGACAGATATCATGGGGTAAGTTACACGCTGACATGCTTATCAAAATATAAACATAATATACATAATACCATAATGAAAGACAGAAAAAGGACACAAAGACAAACAGATAAAGACAGGCTGAGAGACAGATAAGGATAAAGGTAGACAGACAAACAGACAGAAATGGTCCAAGAAAGACAGATAGAAATATTAGTCATCACGGTATAGTGGTGTTATGGTGGATATATGATGATGAAGAGGATGAATGAATGTGTAGTGAGGCGTAGTGTGTAGAGAGTGAGAGATGTGGCAGGTGGCAGAAAATTACAGACTGATAATAAAACAGTGTGAGACGAAAGAAGGAAGGAAGAACGTGCTGCCATCTGGTGTGCATATCCTACAACTGGAGTGTGAGTTGTGACGGATTATAGGTGTGAAAAAAGTGATGTGTGAGGCAGATAATTATGGTGTGAGGGAGGTGTACTGTAGTATAAGTAAGAGGAAGATGTGAGTTAATTACAGTCGATGTCACACCCAAGCCAAACCAAACTATGAACTTGAAGAGTCTGAGTGAATAATTATGTGTTGGTATACAGTATACAATTTGTATTTGCTTGTATGGATGATGATAAGACCACATTACATTCTCATTCATCTCTCTAATATCGACGATTTATACGAGGGTAGAGGTAGATGAAAGGTCAGACAAAATGGGAGCCTAAAAATTAAAATTGTGAGGGAGATGCGTGGGAGGTGTAAAGTAGGTGCAACGTAGGTGTAAATTAGGTGCGACGTAGGTCCGAAGTAGGTGTGAGGAAGGTGTTTATGAGGTGTGTGTGTGTGTGTGTGTGTGTGTGTGTGTGTGTGTGTGTGTGTCTGTGTGTGTGTGTGTGTGTGTCTGTGTGTGTGTGTGTGTGTGTGTGTGTGTGTGTGTGTGTGTGTGTGTGTGTGTGTGTGTGTGTGTAGTACCCGTCGTCCAGTAAGAGCAGAAAGGGCCATGTAGACTGCCTCCACGATAGGTGTCTCACGAATTCCTTAGCTTGATTGTACATACATGATAAATGAGTGATTAGTAGTTGTCATTTTACAAGAGAAATATTTGTGTGGTGAGTTATTGTAAGAAGAGTGGTATGTGTGGGTGTGTGTATCACCTTACAAGAGGAATGTGTGGTGAAGAGTGGTGTGTGAAGTGAGTGACGGATGGAGTGTGAGAATGACGTGTGTGGTATGTGTAAGGCATGTAGTGATGGGGAGGACACACGGTTTTTGTTGTGTGGCTTATGTTGTGATAGGGTGTGGTGTGGTGTGGTGAGGTGTGTTGTGGTGAGGTGTGGTGTGGTGAGGTGTGGTGTGGTGAGGTTAGGTGTTGTGAGGTAAGGTGTGGTGTGGTGTGGTGAGGTGTGGTGTGGTGTGGTGTGTTGTGGTGAGGTGTGGTGTGGTGTGGTGTGGTATGGTGAGGTGAGGTGTGGTGAGGTGTGGTGAGGTGAGGTGTGGTGTGGTGAGGTGTGGTGTGGTGTGGTGTGTTGTGGTGAGGTGTGGTGTGGTGTGGCATTTGCTGTGATACAATTTGGGTGTGATGTGGTGTAGTGCAATATATATGAGATGTGGTGATGTGTGGATTGGTATATGCAATTTTTTACTGATATTTATAGAGTGTGATTGGTAACTTTTAGTGTTGTGATGTGATGTGGTGTTTTGTAATCTTTTTTTTTTTATTTAGAAAGATGTGCGGTGCCATGCATGTGCTGTGTTATGGGAGAGGGATTATGCATGGTGTGAGGTATTAAACGCACAGTCATGAACAAAAACTCTGTCGCCTCATCTGCCAAGTCTTGAACTACATCAGCATCACAGACAGACACTCGTGGACAGAAGAAGCACGAGAGTAGTTTAATCATTTACCCCTCTGCCTGGATACTGTAATTTTCTATGTGTTTTTATCCCGAGGGCCGATTTTGGAAAGCTTTTTGGCTTGGTGGTCAACTTCAGTTCTTGTGCCCCAGAGTTTGGAAAATGTCCGAACCTAACTCCTCTTAAACCATACCAGGTATCATCACCAAACTTTCAGGGAAGTTTCCTACAGTATTAGAGTAGGTTTTAAACCTATTTAAAACTAGCTTAGTAGTTAAAAGGAATATATTCCCGTAGTGACTTTAATAATCAGCGACGACTTTCAACTCCAAAGTCTTCAGATTTAGACACCTAATATTTTGTTTCATGTTTATCTTTTATACTGAATTATCCGGCTAGAAGGGTCACTGTGAGGCGACAGTGGTTTGGTTGGTGAGTGTACATACAACATGGTTCAGGTTATGAGGTATATTGTAATGAGATCATAGTGAGGCTTGGTAAGGTGTAGTGGGGTATGGTGGGCTGTTGCTTCCTATGGTGTGTGTGTGTGTGTGTGTGTTTTATGATACGGCGTGTAAAGTAATAAATATTCCAGGTCAATGTTCCAGAGAGAGAGAGAGAGAGAGAGAGAGAGAGAGAGAGAGAGAGAGAGAATATATATGTGTGGGTATATAATTTATATAAGCGAAAGAGTGTTTGTGTACGCATAGTCTATGTGTAAGAGATATACAGCAAAATGTTTGTCTGTATCAATGTATATATGTGCATGTATATGTATATTTATGTGTGTAAAGATGTTTGTTGTAACTGTAACGTAGTATATCAAGACAGAGCGTAGTATAGTAGTGTAACGTGGTGCAAGTGAATGGAGGGAGGGAGGGAGAGTGAGTGGAGAGAGGGAGAGTCGTGTGTGGAGCTGGGAGAGAATGAGGGGTATATATCGTGATGGGTGGAAGATTGTCTTAAGTTCATCACCTTTGTGAGAGAGAGAGAGAGAGAGAGAGAGAGAGAGAGAGAGAGAGAGAGAGAGAGAGAGAGAGAGAGAGAGGAGGGGGGTTGGGGGTGGATTGAAACGTAAACAGTAGAGGAAGGGAAGGAGGGGGGATGATGAGGGAGTGGGAGGGGGAGGGGGAGGGATGATGAGGGAGTGGGAGGGGATAGTAGTGCTGTCTGTGTGACTTGTGAGGGAGGGAGAGAGGGAGGGGAGGGAGGAAGGGAGCACTGTCTTGGCACCCGCTCATCTTCCTTCCTCTCTCTCTCTCTCTCTCTCTCTCTCTCTCTCTCTCCTTTTTGTTACTCTCTTACTCTTCCTTTCCTTTATGTTTCTCTTTCTCTCTTCCTTTCCTTTTTGTTTCTCTCTTACTCTTCCTTTCCTTTTTGTTCCTCTCTTTCTCTTCCTTTCCTTTTTGTTCCTCTCTTTCTCTCTTCCTTTCATTTTTGTTCATCTCTTTCTCTTCCTTTCCTTGTAGAGTCTCTCTAGTTGATTTTTATTTTTCTATCTTCCTCCCCTATACTAACTTTCTTCTCTACACTGGCACAGTTTATACTTCCTGTCTGTTCACTGCTCTGCCACCTGTCACTCGAAACCATTCATTATTTTACCTTGCACCAAAACAAAAAAAAAAAAAAAAAAAAAAAAAAAAAGTCCGACGTCTTCTAATAAATTCTGTAGATGCTTAAGGTGGTAATTTTTTTTTTGGGGGGGTACATTGGAGTGCCTTGATTCCTCCAAAGTATGCTATAGGAAACAGGACCAGAAGAGCTAAAAAAAAGTAATGGTGTTCTGTTGCTTGGAATAGTTTGGAGGAATCAGTTGCTCCAGATTTACCAACATAAAATTTCCTCCCCTTAAGGAAAATCTCTTTGTGGGTGAATTGAGGGGCTACCAACTCCTCCAAACTATAGGCCAGAAAGCGGACGACCTCAGTGTTGTAATGACGGGTTATGTTTCGTATCATGGTGTGTAAGAATTAACAGTAGCCCCGAGGTTGAGGTATAGAAAAAAAAAAAAAAAAAAAAAAATTGACCGTCAATAGATTCTCCCCTCCATTGGGCTGTACTTCTTATGTCCATGGATTTCTTTTGAAGGTTAAAATCGTTCGAGGTTAGCCCAAAATTTCCCCTAATAGAGCAAAACCGTCTGGTGTTAGTCAGTGTAAATTCAATGTAAAATATCTGAAGTAGGCCACCTTGGTGAGGAAGTTTGTCGTCTACAGTTATTTTAGTTTAATATAGATATGTATATGTCTTAATGTCTATACTATACACGTAACTATATGAGGTGTATCGTCAGAGGTTCGAAACTTCTACAATCTACATTATGAGAGTTCAAATAGCATCGAGGGTGACACACAACTTATGTTCTAGACTGTGCCTTGGTTACCAGGAAATACAATATCGTGAGTCGAAATTACTGTTTGCACACACACACACACACACACACACACACACACACACACACACACACACACACACACACACACACACACTATCCTATACATTATATAGATACGATAAATGTGGTTGAGATACGGCTCATTAAGCTTCACCATTGGCCGGACCTAATTATTCCCAGTTATAGGGAGATTCTCTTTTGGGTGAATTGGAGGGCTACTGATTCCTCCTAACTATGCCAGGAAACAGACGACCTATATGGTACTCATGGAGGATCTGTTTCGTGGTATAGTTTGGAGGAATCAGAGACCTTCCAATACACCAACAAGAATATCTACCCTTAATGAACGAATAAAATAATGATGGATGTATTTAATGATGATAAAAATGCTCACCTGAACATCACTTTCTGTTAAAGGGATAATACATTTTTGGTACATTGGAGCACCTCGATTCCTTCAAATTTACCAAAAAAACAGGACCAGATTAACAAAGATAATGATGACCTGTTGTTGCCTGGAATAGTATGGAGGAATCAATTGTTCCAGATTTACAAAAAGTGTATTGTCTCGTTTAAGGTGGTAATTCGCTTTTGTTACATTGGAGTGCCTTGATTCCTCTAAAGTATGCTAGGAAACAGGACCAGAAGAGCAAAAATAATGGTGTTCTGTTGCTTGGAATAGTTTGGAGGATTCAGTTGCTCCAAATTACCAACACCGAATTTCCTCCTTAATTAAGGGGCCTATGATATAGTTACCTAATCCAGTTTGTTATCATTCAGTCAAAGCTAAGAAAATTAGGATATCTTCCTTCACCTTCCTTGGTTAATTAAAGCATCACAGCAACTAAAATGTAATGATTTTATTTACACCTTGCAATCCCAGACTGATTGTCGGTGAATATTGAACACACATGAAAAACTCTATGAAAGCCTAATGAAGGGATAATAAAAGTGTCAGTAAACGAAGCCCACATCGGAATATACCAATTAAGAGGAGATTCTCTTGTTGGTGAATTGGAAGGCTGCTGATTCCTCCAAGCTATGCCAAGAAACAGACAACCTTAATGTTACTAATAGGGGAACTGTTTCCTGGGATAGTTTGGAGGAATCAGAGACCTTCCAGTTTACAACAAGAGAATCTCCCCTTATGGACCCTGTGATCGTGTATGAAAACTGGAGGCTCCTAATTCCTCCTGACCATGCCACGTAACAAGCTCCTTCTATGTAGATTGTGTTTCGTGGCAATATTTGAAGGAGTCATTTATCTCCAATTTTCTGACTACATCACAGGATCACTTACCGAATGCTACAGTAACCAGGAGTGAAGGCAGCTGTTTTATCTTTGGTACACGAAAGAAGCCAGCGGTGAACATTAAAAGAAAAAAAAATATATATATATAAACTTTTTCTTGAAACATTAAATCATTAACAGGAAATGGGCAAAGAGAGTTCTCAGAATACAAGTATTTGCATTACCTATTCAGTCAAAAACTGGAAGTCTTCATATTCTTAGTTCACCTTTTTCCACATTCCATTAGATGCCTTTAAATGATTCCTAGTTAGTTCCTCTGCGATGGGATTATGTATTTGGTTCGGTTTGTTTGTCTGTGGTTAGCAGGATTACGTAAAAAGTTATGTGTGGATTATAAGGAAAGTTGTGTTATTGTTATTTTCATTGTGGAGTATTAAGGACCCTCTGAACGTGTATGAAAATTGGAGGCTTTTGATTCCTCCTGACTATGCCACGAAACAAGCTCCTTCCATATAGGTGGTGTTTCGTGGTAATATCTGAAGGACTCGCTAACCTCCAATTTTCTGACTACATCACAGGGTCCCATAAGGAATCAAGGCGTCGTCATCACGGTATACGAGTGTGTACAAAAGCGTAGACACATACCGCAAGCAGAAGAACTGTACCGTTACAAAAGCAACACGTGTTATAAATAGAGGTTGTAGACAAGACGTGTTATCATCAAAGGTTGTAGGCTGACGGGTGAACCACAACATATGAACACAACAGTACAGTTTTTACAATTAGTTTTACCTAACTTCAAAATTATTATCTCAGTTTTTACAATTAGTTTTACCTAACTTCAAAATTATTATCTCAGTTTTTACAATTAGTTTTACCTAACTTCAAAATTATTATCTCAGTATAGGCCTAGACGTTGACAGTAAGAATTGAAACATTAATAATATTTTAATTCTATATTTACAACACGTTCACCCTAACAGCGAAAAAATCTAATATTTATGATATACTCAGCAAAAAGATCATACCGGCACAGGAAAACATCTCCATAAAAGCCTTGTTTTTCTAACAGTACAAAAATCGAAAAGCCATTCTACTAATTTAAAGAAGTATTCATGCAATTTTTAAGCTGTAATATTTATATTACGGCGCGAAAAAAAAAGAAATTTTATCATTAAAACTAATTTAAATATCAGTCTATTATGTGTATAGGGTGGAGTGTAATGGAAATCTTAAAGTGGTCATTATCATAATTGCGAAGTAACAACACCCTTCATATCCAAGTGAGGATACAGTGTGACGATGTGAAAAAAGTGTTCGTTCTGAAATATATAATTATGTATTACATAATGCTATATACAGTTTGACACAGAGGACTTGTAAATTTCGTAGTACTCTCGATATACTCTCATGTCCCTCCCTATATACAGTTCGACAGAGTACTAGTAAATTTCGTAGTAGCCTATTATTATAATCAATATACCCTCATGTTCCTCTCTCTGTAGGGGTTTCCAACGTTCTCTGCTTCTCACTACTGTTATAGTCTACGAGAGATTATGGGTGCGAGTTGAGATCTCTTTGGTCGTCCTTGTTTACTTTTTAACATTTTCCTCTATCAGTCATGGACACCATTTAGGATACTAGCTTCAACTAGGTGACTTATAATAATAATATATATATATTTTTTAAGCAGGAGGAAACTCGTATGAGGAAATGAGCTATCCTTTACCTGTTATTGTTCTCGGAGAAGCATTTGACATCATAATTCTTCCCTGTACCCAAACTCTGCTGTCCCCATTCTCACAGGGTACATTCTCTGGTCCACCTCGGCGACCATTTTAGTGGATTCGGTCTTTCCTGCTATTGTTGAAGTGCACCACGCCCATATACAGACACCTCTAACAGTTTCAACCTTATAAGAACTGAATTAAGCCTTTATTGCACTCGTAGCATACCATAAACGATTTAAACAGATGTACAGTACTCCCCTCCCACTCTAAGCTTACATTTATTTACATCTTGGCACTTTTCTCGCTGCTAAGTAAACAAAGATAAAAAGAGATTTCTGTTCATACGTTAAGAGTATTCTAAAGGCATCTAAATCCGTTTCCCCAGAGTTGTAATCTAGGTAAAATAACCACTGCGCTACCAGCTTCTCCTCTTTGTTTGTGTGTACGACTCTTTCACTCCAGCTGGCTCTACACACGAGAAATAATCGATATGGTTCTGCGTACTTACCAGAGTAAAGATTTTTTCGGCATTCCCTTTGTTTAATCCGATTTCCATGTCACTAATCATTACGTTATTTGGGACACGGCCGGATAAAAATATATTGTGCATGATTCTACTCTTTTATCATTCACAAATGCTAGTTTCTACGATGAAAAGTGGTAAAAACAACAAGAAAAGACACATGTTTAATTTTTAGCCTAGTTATAGCTTCAAAGATAAAATATAATGGCAATTTATATACCCTAGTAAGGTGAAATCTAGTGTAAAACTGCATATTCAAAAATTTCAGCCAGAGATCTTACTGATATCGGCTCTTTTGATGGTGCAGAGTCGGGTGGCCTTTGTTGTAGAGTATAGCGTTTGAAATTAGCGGTATGGTATGGATGGCAAGATGGCTGCTGGTGTGGTGTTGGTTTGTTGGGTGGTGGTGGCGGCAGGCGGCGCTGGCGGCGGCGTGCCACCCGCCATATTGTCTCAGCCACTTGTTGTTACTGGCCGCGCGCGCTCTCCCGTGTTTTGTGCAAGCTTTCCCCCTTCTCTATACCAATCAGCAATGATGAACGGGTGAGTAGGCTGCATGTAATGATTCCTAGAGGTGACGGGAGGTGGTGAGAGGTGAGTGAGTGGTGTAGTTGAGGCGTGAGGACGGTAAATAGAGACAAGGGAGCGTCACCATTTTACTGCATGGCGTCACCCCCACCAAGAACTCAGGTGTTGTCCTTCCCCGGACTTTTTGGTGATGGCGTTACGGGCTGTATGAGGTGTATGATAGATAGACAATTATAAATGTGTCTAGGGCACTATGGTGGTCATAGTAGGGCTAGGAATGTAATGTTTGTACCTGGGAATGTTTAGGGTAGCCTATGTTCGTTGGTTGGTGTAACTATAGGCCATATTCAAGAGCATTCATGGTGATACGATGGCTTGGTACTGGTACAATGACTCCAGAGACAAACAGTTAATCCGTCGTACTAGTACCACGCCATCGTATACACCACGGATGTTGTTGAGTACGGCCATATAACAGACGCTGTATGTGTGTATGAACTGACCGCTTCCCCCAATGCATGGATGGCTGTCTGGGTCCCTCACGCCAGCATCACTCGGTATTATTTTGTTGGTCCACGTCAGCTCTACACAGAACAAAAGATCCTCCGTTTGGGGCTGGCGTTACCCTCATAGCAGACATAGACATATAGTTAGGGGTGAAATAGGTAGGCGTGGTCGTTGTAGAGTCGCCTTATGAGTGACAGACAGGTTAGCATTGTGTGGGAGTTGGGGGGGGGGGTGCTGTTTACTGGGTGGTGTGGGGGGGGGGTGGATGACGTAGGCCCTAGGGGGGGGAGCTGCTTACTGGGGAGGGTGGATGACGTAGGGGGAGCTGCTTACTTGGGGGGGTGGATGACGTAACCTAACTTAGAAGTGTGCGTCTTCATAGGGAGGGAAGGAAGGAGTAACAATGGAATAAGACCACTGGTTGTTTGTTTATTTTTTGGCGCCAAGTACCACCCACAAGTCATCCACTGAGATAGGAATGGCTTGGCTTGGCTGGGGCTATTGTTGTTGTTGAGTAGCCTAGGCATGAAGTTTAGCCATTCACTTAGATAAGAATGGAATGGCTGGGGCTATTATTGTTGTTTGTTTGTTTGTTGTTGATGAGTAGCCATGAAGTTTGGCTATGGTGATGTTTGTATATATATAACAAAGGATAAAAAAAAATTAGATTAGTATCTCTTCTGATAACCATAAATTAGTCTTAGAATCCCTGTGGCCTGGCTTACTGGTATGTTAGGTAACTTGTATGTAATAAGTCTGGTGGTGTTGGTTGCACAGAGGGCCTATATTCAAGAATATTTGCGGTGCATACGATGGCGTGGTACCGGTACGATGGCTCCATAGAAAATTTATTGAGCCATCGTACCGGTGCCACACCATCGTATGCACCATGACTGTTCTTGAATATGGCCCAAAGGTTGACACTATCCATGACCAAGCCTGAGGAATACTTTATGAAGGAGGGTAGTAGTAGTATGCCATCTGACACTACTGAACACAGATAACCACAGTAAATCTCTTGTATAGTTTGGAGAAGAATTAACATGAGAATTGATTGGTTTGTTTGGTAAGGTGGGTGGGGTTGCCTGTGTCAAGAACTGGTAACAATGGTAGGATATACAGTACCACAGTTGTTTAGGTAGTGTTAGTATAGCACTGTATGGTACTGGTATAGGCCTTCTGTGGGCTTGCAGGGTGATTTCTTGGCAGTTTGGTAAAGTTTTATTGTATGTTTGTGTCTTTATTATGTTTTTTTGTTGGTATTATGGAGTAGATGAACAGATATAGGCATATTTTAGGAATATAAACAGTCGGCATGCTTTGCAGTAGGCTTTGTAACCAGATTTAGTAACCAAATAAAATTAATTTATGTTTATCAATTCTGAAGATGATCATTTACATAATTTTTTTTTTTTTTTATTAATCTTTTACACAATTATTTATGATGACAGTATAAAGAAATAACTTTTAATTATGGAATTACAACACATTCATAGTTCTTATGGGTATTGGATTGATTCCTATAGTTCTCCTAAGACGTAGACAGTTGGTACAGTACACGGTATATAGGGGATACTTTGGAGAAGATGTGAAAGGGAAAAGTTATGGGAAATTGTAGGAGAAAGCAACTTTAGAGACTCCTTAGTCATGTTCCTACGAGAGAACATTGAAGGATTTCTGATATGCCTTAGTGGTACTGAAATTACTAGATAATCTCTTTAGAAACTGGATTAACTTCATTTACCTAATTTTTTTTATGTCACAGGTAATTTTCTTAGTTAAATCTAGTGGGTGTAGTAAGCTCCTTTCTTATATATTCCTAGTACTAGCTCAAGTAACTGATTCAACTTGGTTGATAAGTCTTGTCTTGCTTCACCCCTCTTATCCATAGTTGCAAAGGAGCCACTTGTCGTGGCTTGCTGGGAAAGGTTGGATACATACACTTGGCCGCAACTGTACAATAGGTGTTCTCAGAATTTACCAGTATATAACTTTATTGTATTTATACATAGATTTTGCTGATTGCTGTATTTAGTGGTTTGTCATTAGCATATTGGTACCTATTTCTTTTTGGACCCTAACTTACTGGTACTTGATCAATTTTTTTTTTTTTTGTACTGACCAGCTTTGTGGATGTGAGCTATGACAGAATGTAGTAGCCGATCCAAAACATGAACGTGGGATGTCTGTAAGAATTTGATACAAGACCACAAATATTTCCCTGAGAGATCCCTGGGATGTGTAACCCGCTTTAAATATTGATAACAATACTCACTGATATACAAGTACTGTAACTTCTTTATTGTAGAATAACATTTTGGGCAAAAATGGGATTGGTCTCAGAGGAGTTTGGCATGATAGTTTTTTAATCACCCACCCTGACGGCACTTTGGGTACAGAGTACAGTACTGTACCAGCAAAACAAGTGTATTACCATTGCACCATCCTGTGCCCTTCTTCCATAGGTACTGTGCAGTATATACAGGGTATCGCTTTGATTTAATTTGCTTTATAATGATTGTTTGGACTTAGTGGGTGTTATAGTCAATACACTGAAAATTAATATTACTTGGTAATATTAGTATTCTATTTGAAATTTATGCCAGTATCTAGATAAACATAAGCTGTAATAATGCAAGAAGAGCAAGGCTTGGACATGGAATCATGTTGAGTTTCTATATAGTAATGCAGTTATTTGTAATACATTTACTGCTTAGCTGGTAGTTTGTCAGTTGATTTTTTCTAAAATGTTGGAGATATAATAAGGTAAGTTGTGTAGTACAGCAGTGTACTTGATCAGTAGAGCACTACAGCTTTTCTATTAATACTGTACTGTTGCTGGTAGAACTAGGGTATTTTTCAAAATTAAATTAAGTTACAGTACTTGTAAGTTTATTGGTCTCACTGTAGATGCTGCTAATAATATGCTTTCAGAATAATATATCTGAGAAGATTCCTAAATGAGTTCTTTGTTTTAGTTATGGTATTAGTGCTATGCTGTATTTTTATGGTATTGTTAAAGTCAATGCATTGTTGTAATAGAAGTAGACTCTTGATAAATGAGGGCACGGTAGCATGTACGTGAAGTCAGTTATGTGTGTATCTGTACTCTAATAGCAAATCATAAACTCTAGCTCACCAGGGATGGGTTAGGTAATGTTAGCTCCTTTTTGGCCATGTCTTGGGACAGAACGAGCTCCTGAACGTGAGGTGAACTTGTACTGTACTGTATTGGTGTCGTAGAAAGTTTTCATTTTAATCCTTGGGCACTTAAACCAGAAAGTCTCCAGTCCTCTCTTTCGTGGATTATGCAAAGCAGTTTTGTACTTTGCATGAATTATATCCCAGCAGAATCTGAGGAAATACAAATTTAATGTTAGACAAACTGGTTACATATGGGAAAAATGACCCAGTTCCATGGCCATCACAACTTATTGCCCTTTTCTCTTTCACCAAATACTGTATTCCTGAAGCTAATTTTACAATTCTAATACATACAGTATTTTGTAATAATATAAGATGACAACACAGATTTAATTCAAGTTAGTTGAGGGAATAAAAGAACCGTTGTATACCATGCCTTATGTCATCAGTCCTGGTGGCTAGAAGTTGGAAATTGCAACTGAATATATGTGGATGCTTCCAACTGGAATTGTCAGTGCTGTCAATTTTCTTTGTGCATTTTGGAGCACTGACTCATGATTCCCTTGATTGCCATATACCCTTCACTTATGCACTCTAATGAATTGTTATACTTACTGACCTTATAGGAAGTGTTGGCATATATACAGGTGTACTGGTAATGATTGTATCTGTACTGTATGGTAGTATGTACTATGGTAGTTGCATTTCATAACAGGTTGTACAGTAACAGTTTAGTACAGTATTTTATTGGGATGCAGGGGTGGTAGGTATGTGGTGAATGTCATAAGTAATGCATGCAGTTGTAAGGGCTTTATTCAAGAAGTCTCAACTGATAACTGAGTTTCTAAATCTGGTGGTTACATGTTTTGGTGGTTTGCATGCCAACTCTTCAACATAATTTATATTACTGCCATTGGGCTACAAAACCATCAGGCATATTGTGATGTTCTTGAATTTTGCCCGAAATAATTACCAGTTAGTGCTTAGATGCACCCATTTCAGCAGTAGTATTATTAGAATTTTCATTATCCTGTCTAACTAGTGATTCTCTCTTTTCAGTGGTAACGACGACGTTGGGTATGTATTGAGGTTGACATGGGACCTTTGCTGGTGTGGTAACATGAACGGTTTGATTGTTTTAGATTTTTTAAGGCATATAAGAAACAATGATTGCATGGCAGATTATCAGTTTTGCAACAACATCCTCCCCCCTTATAAAAACGATATACTTCCATGCCCATACTTGGAATACACTGTTTCCTTTGTGTAAGAACTCGCTGGGAGGGGCTGACCCCTCACTATAGAAGTGAAGTACTTTGACTGGCAGTGGCAAATAAAGTGCAGTAAATTATCTCAATTTTACTTAGCTAATTTTAAGAGACTTTTTATAATTATAAAATATCATTAAATTGTTGGTCAATTTATTTGACCTTTTCAGTGCAAACTTCATCGATGACACTGATTTGGACCAAGTCCAATGAACTACATACATGATTTTGATACTGAATGGTCAGCTGGTATTTTGTTTGTTGTGTTAAGAGTTTGCAAGTCCTGAATGAAATTCCTGAAATCACTATAGTGTTTTAAGATGAAATACCAGTATAAGCGACCATATACGTCATTGGCCAGGTGCCTTTAAAGTGTGTAAATTACACTGTATAATGGTCTCCCAGTATATTCCACTAAATTGTAGTTTGCTTCTGAACACTGCTTCGCCTTACAGATGGCCAAATACTGTACTTTGATGCACAATAGAGCTAAATTAATCTTAATGACTTCATTATGCACAGTGTTATTACTAATGCTTAAACACTGGATATACCATTCTGTATAGTACCTGTATAAAGAAACAAGTACTTGTTCCATTATACTGGAAGGACATATAAGGTTTTGCATGGTTTCACGTATAACTGTTATGTCGGTGATTGCAATATTTTCCTGTGCATTTAATTCATTTGTTATGACAGTTATTGCAATCTGTACTGGTGCATTTAATTCATTTTTACACAGTTATATTCTACAGTACTTAAAGATTATTCAAGTTAATGAGGCAAACTATATCTATCTACAGTTTTTTTTTTTTTTTTTTTTTTTCCCCCTCCCTCTCCTCGGTACAACAGTTTGACATAAAATAAGACATTCTTCCAACGCAATTATTGTTCTTGAGATTAGTGATAGAAAAAATGTCAATTTATAAAGTTGGGCTGGTCTGTGATGATAAAATAAGATGGAAATAATGAAGTATCTGAAACATAAGGCCGGTTAACACTGGCAAAATCTTGGCCACTTTCTCCCGGAAAGTGCTCCCGGGAGGTGTTTCCAGCGTCTTTTCCCGAAATTTTATGCCGCGATGGAGAGACTGGCACGTCGGTTGTTTTTCGCCGGAATCGCAGCTGCTTGCCGGGAAATCAAACCTGCGAACCAATCAGAGCGCTGCACTGCAGGAAGACTAGTTTTCTATGATCTTACGGAATTAATTTACAAGTAATACTAATTTAAACATATCTTCTTCAATACAAAATCCACTACTGCCCGTAAATTCTTTCCTTACAAAAAAAAAAACACTGAATTGCAATGTGTATTCTTCTTCATTTAATCCACAAACTTCATGCAAAGTAGGTAATAAAACTTTATACAAACTAATCGCAATTCCTTCAGTAGAATTATGAGCTGATTATGGATTTTCCTTCAAATTCTTTTCAATTTTCTTTAGGCGAGCAAATGCCTTTCATCTTGAAATCTAAATATATTTTTAATTATCATGGGTACTTCTGGTTCATAGAATATTTTGCATTAATGAAAAATCTAGAGCAGCACATCTCATATGTGTTTGGCGGTCCATCTTTGTTTGTAAACAGAGATGACGCGCCACCGCCTCTGTGGTCTCAGTCCGTGTGAACCCCTTCCTGGGAAAAAACGCCGAAATCGGCCTCTTGTTCCCCGAAATTGGGGACAACAGATGCCGAGATTTTGCCAGTGTAAACCGGCCTATATGCTCCCCAGTGCTGTTTGGTAAACACACAGATTTTAGACTTAAATGTGTTTCATAAATATTTTTTCAATGTTAATGTTGTGCACAAAGCTTGGGACTAGCACCAGGGTTGTGGAGTAGGTAACATGTATGTAGGGTCATGGCTCGGAAAACAATTTTCACAAGTACCGTACAGTTGAGGTACTGTTTTTAAAGTGATCCCTCCCTTATGAATAAGACAAGCTCGCAAATAATGCACACCTGCTGAATGCCAAGGTTGGAGTCAATTCATTAATTCAACTCAATTCCAGTTCATTACGAAATGCAAATAAATTCCAATTCAGTTCAATTTATTTTTAAGGGAATAAGAAAGGATTCTCTTTCTCATAATCATTAACACTGTACGAAGACCTGTAGTCCTTTCCACATGATGGGACTTCCCTAGACAAATTGACAAAATTTAATTTATTTAAAATTTAATTGGTTCATTTACTATAGGATTTTGGTCACACCCATCTTAATATGTCTGATCATCACCCTGTGGATTAGAAGGAGTGATTTGCTGGAACGAATGGCATTGGGTTCAGTTGGAAATTTCATTGTGGCAAAAATTACAGATGTTTCAGTAGTGACACATGTACAGTACAGTATCAGTACCATTTACATATTTCTAGTGATGGCATTTATGAATTACTTTGTCATAGCCGTATGAATGAAACCAGGCTCGTGACTTAACATAACAGTGACCGTTGTGGACCGTGGGTGGCAACAGACTATTGCACTTTCATGTTTCACCTCCAGCCAATGAACAGCATATTACAGTACCATCAAGTTATAAAGATTAGTAATCTTCAGACATTTTCCTGTGGTGGTTGCAGACTGGGCACAATTGCAATGTGACTGCAACTCTGTCTGGCAAGTGTTCAAGGCCTTCATGTTGACGTTCTGTTGTTCAGTAAACTACTAAACACATGTACTGTACACTGTAAGGATTGCTCATGTTGGAGCAGGTGCTGTTCAGTGAGAGCTAGTACTGTACTGTAAATTATACCGGTCCAACACAAACGTCACTGATCTCCCTGTTCTTTTCTCTACATTCTACTGTACCATATCATAGTGCCAGAGATATGTCCATCCTGGTCATTATTCTTCTCTGTCCCAGACATCTTTCAAAATCTAAATATTGCAACTTTGAGAGTGCAGAATACAGAATTACTCATTATGTGAACTATGTTCATACCGGTATGTCAAATTAGTAGTACCATATTTACTTCAGGTGGAGTTGTACAACATGGTACACGTTGTACAAGTAATATTTCTGGAGTTTGAGTAGGAAATATTTTTGCCAACTCCGCAACCCTGGATAACACTACTGTTGTGAGCTTCTTGGGAAATAGATTCAGACATGATCAGAAGTCTTGAATTTCCTACCTAGCATGGAGAACATTAAGTGCTTTGTTGAAGTTGTGACAAGTATAAATGCTTAGTGAAACAATTTTAAAATTACAAAATTGAATTGTATTACAGAAATATTGAAATCATAAGTTTCCAGTTGTACAGTACTGTAGTAGGGTCACATTACAAGTGAAAGTGATACAAACCTTTGACATGTTTGCCTCTTTGATATACTGTACAGGTACATAAATACTGTTTTGGTAAAGTGTGAATATCCTGAAAAGCCAGTGAATTATTCATGTTTTGTTTTTTATAATCTTGTGCTTTATGTTTTGATATTTTAATAATTACCATGTCAATAGATTCTTTTCCGTATTAGTCGTATCTTGGGTAGCAGAAGATGATGACACAGTTTGTACATTACCAGCTGTATTCACAAAGTGTTAACTAGCTTTATTTTTATAGATACAGCATGATTAGACTCACACAATGCACTGCAATAAATTATGGTGAGATTAAGACCCCCAATTTTTGCTTGCTTTGACAAATAAGGTAATGGTAGCATGTTAACCCTTACAGAAACCATGGCAGGTACATACAGTACATGTATATCTGTTGTTTCCTTGCATATTAGCTAACATAGTTTAAACATAGTTTATCTTTGACATTGCCTTAAATTTGACTTTGTGTGATGTTGGCAAGAATGATGCAAATTAATAACAAATTGTTAGATAAGGTCTATTCTTTATCAATTAGTAACCATTTATGTCCATATTCTGCTACTGAGGAAAGCAACATTTCTACTTTATGAGAAGAGTTAGGGACCCATATATTTATAAGGTAAGTTTGGATATCACTGAAAATACATGTTATGAAAAATTCAATTTGTGGTGTTGATTTGTGTAATGTGGTTATTTAAGTTTTTGTGAATAAGATCATTTGGAGATAATTAAGTTTTTAGGATCAGAGGTTATGTAATATTTTATTGGCATGTTTTTGTAACTAGATAGGCCTAGAATGATTTCAGTATTGTGAAAGTTGGAAGAGTACAGTACAACATTGTTGTTAGATTTTGCACAAGGTGTGCAACATCATGTAATTTCATGGATAATTCAAGACTGGACATGAGTGGAGTGTGTAGGATTTTCCAGGTAAATTTTGACATTCGGTTTTGCTTGAGGAGAAAGCAATTGGATTTTACAATTGCTGCGTTTGCCATGAGTGTACTTTAGCCAATTTGCCTGTGTTTGTTGTCATTTTTTCCTATGGCGTGGTTTTTATTTGAATTGGTTTCTAAATGTTTCTGGTGCTTGACCTGGAAATTAAACATGTACAATTCATTTGTAATGCTATTTTTGTATAGTTTCGAAAGTTGTATTTGTGTACCTGTGTAATAGCTGAGGACAAACTGTAGGAAGTTACACGTATTTAAGTTTATTCAGTGCTGCTGTACAATAACTTGGCATAAAAGGTTGATTTTCTCTAGCTTCTGTATCCTCAGCTCATATAAAACTTATAATAAAGGAACAAAATCATATATCTCTGCTTAAGAAAGTGCTGTGCACTTTCCATAATATGCATGGTTGAAAGCAGGGCCAGGTTATGCTGTATGGAAACTACGGAATGTGTGAAATGGGAGGTGTTGAGACATGGATTTGGAAAAAAAAAATATATATAAGAAATAAGCTGAGGATGTATAACCCCAGGTAGAGAATAAATCTATCTACATACTAAGGATATGTTATTTCTTGTATGTGGGATTGTATGTTTGTAACCTTGAGATGGCAAAACCTTGGGGCATAGTAGTGCAAGATACTGTTGAAATCAAGCAGTCCCATCATGTCAACTGTTATGATATTCCTCATTCCTTGTCATTGAAGCCTGTGCTAAGCTGGAATGATTATCTTGTAAAAGTTTCCAGTCATGGTGGGCAAGATTCGAAGTTTTACACACCTGATCTGTGAGTGTGAGTGTTGTGCTGTTACTACTGAACCATGGTGGATGCCTACAATAATTGTATAACAGGATGGTTTATGTAAATGGTTTGAATGATCCATGGTAAGAGAGAGGCAAGTGGAATACAGGATGTGTAATATGGAAAAGGAAACAAAAGAAAGCAAATAAGGCATGCTTTATTTGTAAATTATCTCCTTCGAAGCTGAAGATCTTTTAATGTTCAGCACCCCACTTGTGGATAATCCTTTTGTCCTAAAAATTGAGAAAGTGAGTTCCTCAAAAGCTTCTGGAAAATGAAGTGTTGTACTGGTTTGATATAGATTTGTTTGATAGTTGTTATATACCGTTAAGTATTTTCATGAATAGCAAGAGATGATAAGAGTTAGCTTACCCAGTCTCATGCCAGGAAGATTGTGGATGATCAATACATGAGAGTTTTGATTGCAGTGACAGCCCAATAAATTTAGACACTTTCTTCAAAATGAGGTTAAGTTATTGTTGGTGGAAAATTGTTATTAGTTCCTCAAATACGAAGAGAAAAACAGGTGAATATCTGTTTTATGGCAGAGTTTTGACAAGTCTGTAGCCTCAGCATTTTATTCCCTTAAATGTCTAATAATAATATGTTTGGTAGTCAGATATTAATTGTAGTGGTATAACCTGTTCATGTATGGCCATGAGCAAAAGTTCACTGACATCCACGCTGTCATTGCTTGTATCTCCCAGGGTAATCTTATCACATACAGCTGTTAACAGAAAGTGTTCTGTACAAAATGCCAATGACTAGACGTTAAAAGGGTCATTTGATGCAGTTGTTTAGCAATTACTTATAATTATATTAAGAAGGATCATAGTCCACTGTGTTACAGTGCCTGACCAGATTCTCCTCATATGAAGCACCACTTGATAATATCCAAGTGTATGAAAATGTGAAGAGTGAAGGATGTCTTTTAATTATTACCAAAATATGGCATTCACTATACAGTACAGTATTTCCAATAAAAATTTCTCGGGCATGAAGGGTTATATATGCTGGATTCCTAAGCTTTTTGAGTTTCAGACCTACGGTATTGATAAAATAGCTTGTATTATTTAGAGTTAGAAATTCCCTGATGCTGGTCATTCGTGACTTTTCAGACCTTAGATCCCTTAATTAATGGGATCCCTGCTGTCTCCAAAATCCCAACAGCAGCCCTTGGACAGTCCTAGATGTTTATTTGTTTAGTTATACTGTAATGTTGGCGAACATGGAGTAATTTGTGAAGATTAATTATCGTTACGGTAATACATAATTTTATCGTGGTCATCTTACTCTACCTGGTGATTATGATGAAAGATTAATGCTTGGCTTTATTGTTTTATGGTGTGTTTGATGAAGCTGTTCATAACTGACTGGAGTTCAGCCTTGTCAGTGGAGTATGTAAATTGCACATGGAAATTGTACAAGAAATTGTCTGTCATGTCAAAATCTTATTGCTTGTGTATAGATTAGTTTTGGTGTACAATTTTTGCGATTTATGGTCAGTCAGATTTTATCCTCAATGTGTGCATATTGTGTGCTCATGATGTTAGCTAGTTGGCTGGTGGCTCAGTCAAGCTCGTTGCCATACTGAACCACGGTGTTTTCCTCCTGTCATAGATTACTATACTATGTACAGTTGTGCCCATGAATTCACGGTACAGCCCAGTTGGAAGACACTGTTCATTTCACACGACCCATTTTCTAATGTCTTTTAGGAGATAACAGGATCATTAGTCAGTAGTGCACTGTTGGGGATGGTAGAGGATACAAGCAATGTACCAGACGATAGTTAGTGGATACTAGAGATGGCCAAGCCTCTACCACTTTGGCTGTACAATGATTTTGTGCCCACAACTGTACTTAGCTTCTTATGATGTGACTGTTTGAATGGATATCCTGATCTATCCTAGCATAATTTACATAGTGAGCAGAAACAGGGTTCTAGATCATCGTGTAGCTAGTATCTTGGCTGACATGTTTTCCTAGCTTTATTCATGATCATGAGTTTGTGTGTTTTGCATCAGTTTCCATCATCACCACAGATAAATCACATACAATGCAGGAAAATATATACCGAATATACAGTTTATTCTACCAGTGTCAGAACCACTCAGTTCACTGTACAGTATACCTCTCGTGTTTCAATGTTCCATCTGTTTCTGCTGCTGCCACAAATTCCTGTCTGATCTTCATTAAAAAATTTCAGCATTTTATCTAAACTTTTAATTGCTGTATATCTTACTGATGTTGCACTGTGTGTCTTTCCTTGATTAATCTTTTTTTTACTCGAACATGGAAACACTCCATCTTATTTTTTAATCTACTATACTTATTTATTAAATTATCTTATTATTCTTAATTCTCTTGTGTATACACTTCTTGTGAGATGAAGCCTGAGAGATTTTTTTTAGTGATTTTTTCTTATTTTCATAATAATTTTTTCTCAAACTTCTGCATAAGTAACAGGCTGACTCTTACAGTATATGATTTATGGTCTACTGCCCGTTCTGTCTCTGACTTTTCCTTTCTCTTTGTGTTTTTCAGAGGCTACCTGAACCCTGGGACAAAGGTAAAAACAGTCCACCACCATTTTGGCCCTCTCGCTCCCCCCTTGGCCACTCTTGATGCCTCCTGATCCAAGCGTGTGTGACTGTCTGGATTCTAGTTTATATTTTCTTGCTTCCCTTCTGACCACGCTCGGTGTACAAGCAACTCTGCCTACCATCACTATACGTTTGTCTACTTCCACCACTTTTTTCTTCATGTCGCACTAATCTACTGATTACATTTTCAAAGTGTCACTTATATACCCTTCTATACTCTATTTACATTAGGTACTTTTACATATTATTTATACTACATATTACATAAACAGATTATCAGGTACCAGTCAATATAACAACATCCACCTTCCAGAGAAATGTGATTGCTACGGAACTTGGCACTTGATTTATGAACACATCTGTGTTCTCTTGAATGCAGTATATGTCCATAAATATGACGTGAAACTGTCGCATTCTGTAATTTTTAACACGCCCTGAAGGGATGAAGAGGAGTAAATGCAAGGTATCGATATTATTAGGTTGGTTAATGCATTTTTTCTGCTTTATAGACTTTATATGATGTTTTTTAAGGGCCATTTGTAAGAAAATTGATGGTCAAAAGTAATGACAGTGATTGTAATGGTTGCTGATTGTAGTACTCCGTCCATAGACTTTGTATGATGTTAAAGTTCTTCTGTTGTCATGTAATACATATTATTGTCACCCACGTATCACATAACATTTCCTGCATGAGATCCTAAGAGAAGAAAGCAGGAAGCCATACAAGGAGAACTACCTGCATTTACTCTGCCTCACCCATCGCTAGTGGGCTGGTAATAATGATGGGTTGTGACTGGACCTCCTGGCAGTTCAGTTTGTTTTTAAGGTGTATATATATATATATATATATATATATATATATATATATATATATATATATATATATATATATATATTAAAGGCAATTCACTACATTTTACACAATTCATTATTTTTAGGCTGCATCATTACATTAGTTATCATTGGGAGCAATATTTTTGTTTCCTTGCTTCATATTCATAATTATATATGTATATCTGGTGAATATGTACCGTATTGTAGTATGATAGTGAAGGGATTGGGTATCTGTTTCCAGGCATGTACTGTTTAATTTTTTCTTCATGCATCTTACCACTAACTGTACAGTAGCTACTGTAGTTTATTCATTAGTATTTGATTCATGTGATTGTTTTTTACAAGCTAAAGGAAAGTTTTCCTTTGCTAACATTTTTATACATTTATTGGCTGTGGTCTCCTTTGCTTACATAATTCCATTCAACAAATTTCTTCGTTCTTTATCATACAACTTTTCACTTCATCAGTGTTCAGTTTAACAGTTCCACTTTCTTTTTGTTTATCTCTGAGCTATGAAACAAAGTATATTAAATTTTCTAATTTCGTTTTACTGGCTCGGTGAAAGAACTTAATCTTGGTTTGTCATTCCTAAAACAAGAAAATACTCTTGTTTTCCTTTTATTCTCTCACCTTTTGTTCTCTCACACCTTTAACAAATAGCATAATATTATATTTTTGTCCATCCCAGTGAAAGAGCTGTACATTTTTTCTCGTTGAAGAATTATTTTTATACTAATTTCTTGCTTGCATTACATTCCTTTATAGAATAACATTTCTTCTATATATTTAATTAGTACATCTCTCGACCCTTTCTCACTTTCTTGTTCTTTGCTTTTTAACAGTTTGTGGATTTTACTTGACTTTAAATATGAATTTTGTACTTTGTTGTGAATGCTCTGATTTTGTGTGGAACTAACTCGCTTATATATAACTTTTCATATTAGGTTTTGTAATTTTCTCAGAGTTTCTCTTTTTGTGAGTTAAGTCTTTTGGCTGTAGTAGCCTAGTATTGTGCTCTACTAAAGTAATTATTAACTAGCCCGGCATTAATATTTCCAGGCATTTCAACGAGTATTTCTGTACTTGTGTACTTGGCTGTTCTTGTCTGTGTCCGTATTATTTCATATCTATTGTAGAAGTTTGCTGGTGTTCCCAGTCTCTGCGTAAACATTGCATGTCAAGCAACCATTTTCCTTCAAATTTTGTCTAGTGTTAGATTTTCCTCATTATAATTATAACAAACTTAGAGGATTATTCGAGACCTATATTTTGGTGCATGCATTGTTTTCTGGTACGGTTTTTGATATCTTGGTTTTAATAGGTGCTTCATACGGGTTGGCTGTAACATAAATTATATGGTACCGTATCTCGTTCTGATTGTTGATATTGTAGAAAATAATGTGTTAATCAAATTTTTGCATTATCTACTGTACTAACAAGTGGTGTGTAAGTAGAAGAAAATAATTGTGCTGTATTATTGTTGAAGAGTAATATTAGTACTGGTAACAGTAAATTACATTTGCAGGAATCATCGGATAATCTTAAGGTGCAAAAACTTGAATACAACCGGTTCACTTCCATCAGTTGTTGGCTGACACCATGAGCGAACCAAAGAGTCTGGTGTAATAATTATCGGTATTTTCTTATGACTGATGAGAGTTGTATAGGAAATTGATGTGGTTAAAACTATCTGGTACACTACACGAGATTAGGTCATTATGGAACGAAAACATCTTGAACTCGTAATGGCAAGATGTCTGGAAAACTGTGTATGTATTGTAGGACATACGAAAACTTCAACACAACCATTTCATAGAACTACAAGATAAGTATAATTTCGTTCAGTAAAGGTATGTATATTAAGTATTTAAGTACAATATTTGGAGTGACCGATCCCTGTGCTTAGAGCTAATTGTACGATTGTTGTTCAGTTACAAATGGTTCCCTTGTGGTACCCAGACTGTTGGTGGTCGTAACCATATTACGTTGATGGTAATTACTACTTGCAGCTTGTCCACAGTACTGGCCTTGTTCATCGTGGCAAAGAGCTATTGGAGTGTATATCAGGTGTTTTTTTTTTTTTTTTTTTTTTTTTTTTTTTTTTTTCGTAAATCTTTTTTTAGTTTTCTTTCCTCTCTTTCCCACTGGGTGAGAGTATCAGTTTTTCCCAACCTTCCTCAACCATCGTGCCCTGGAATATCTTCCTTGTCAATTTTAGGCCTTTAAAGGTCTTGTCAATAAGTTTTTTATTTTTCTGTTATGAACTTGCCTTTTTCAAAGCTCTTATTTCCAGGTAGAGGAGATCCTCTAATTGGTAAATTGGAAGGTCTCTGATTCCTCTTAACTATACAGAAAACAGACGCCCTCAGTGGTACTTATAGATCAGTTTCTTGGCACAGTTAGAGGAATCAGAGAACTTCCATTTCACCAACAAAAGATTCTCCCCCATAAGTGCTGTTAGCCACTTTCTAGAGAAGCTCATTTATTCTTTATTACTAGAACCACGTTTTTTGCATTTTGTATTCCTACTTCCTTAGTAGTGAAACTTGGTTTCTGAGGCGAAGAGAGCGTCTCTCCTCTGGTGGCAGTGGGGGAGGGGGGAGAACCTCTTGCAGAGCCTTCTTTGTCCTCTTTGTCCTCACTGTCATTGCCAGACCATCCCTCCCCCCACCCATCTCCTACCTCACACGTAGTTCCCCCATCCCTTATCCCTCGCTCTTTCCTCGTCTCTCCCCATCTCCATATCCCTCCTTATACCAGACACACACTCGTGCCTCGTCTGTACCAAACCTCTTCAAGCCCCCTACCTGTCAACCTATCCCCGTTCTCCTTAAAACTCCCCTCCTCATTTTATCTCGCAAACACCTTTCTGTCCCATTCTACCTCTTTTCGACTTCCCCCTCTCCTTTACTCTCTCCTGAACCCCTTTCTTCCTAGGAAACTACCCCACCACTGTCACACATTTCTCTCCCTTCTCTCCTGCCAGGTTTCCTCTTTTTCCTCCTGTTTTCGACCTTAACTATTCTTTCTTGATGTTTTATTTTGGTTTCTCCCTCCCTTCCTTTCTTCCCGTGCTGTGTATTTTTATCTCGCCACCTTTACACCTCCCCCCATCTCCCCCCACCCTTCTTGCCTGATGTCCCCATTCCTTCCGTTACCCACCCAAAGCGTAAATTCACTTCGGGACTCCCACTTAATAATTAAAATTCCTAACCACACACAGCTAAACCCACTATCAATAATTGCGGAAATGTCACGTCCTTTCTTGGTTGTGTTATCACCCTTTTCCTTTACATCATATCCTGTCATCGGTGCACTCTCTCTACCCCTCACTCCGTTCTCTGGTTAATCGAACGCTTGAGGCTATAGCAAAGAGCCTCATCATCTCTACCATACCGTGCATTCCACCATTTTGTCTCTTGTCAGACATGGCCTCCCTTATGCTGCCATGGTAATGTCTTCATTTTTCAACTCCCCACCGCCTCTTTTCATACTGCTATACCTCATTAACTTCACCCTACTAAAGTGTTTTCCTACACCCCATAAATGATGAGCTGAAAAAAAAAGTAAGAGGGGGTGGTTGGTTGCAATTATAAGGGCGCTTCTTTCACCCCTACAGTTACTGGTGTATATAATGAGTGTAACGGGAGGGTTGGCTGAGTGCTCAGGAAAATTACCTCTCTGGTTCTTTAGCCTGGTATGTTGGCAAGTGATATCTGGTGCTGGCTTATCAGGAAACCATTCTTTTATGGATAACAGGTTCAATTCCTGATGCTGTGTCGTATATTTTCAGGGAATAGGTAAAATATGAAGTTTGGGAATAATTTAGTTTAGGATATACACGGTCAGAGTATGGTCCAGGTTGTATTTTTATTCTTATATTCGTTGCCAGTATTAAGGCAATGTCAGGAGCACACCACACATTCAGTACGTTACGTCCTTAGAGTAACAATTATAAGATTTGGTTAAAAGCTGTGCCCAGTGTAATAAACGAGTCAATTTGGGAATCCTCGCTCTTTTGTATGCGACATTTTTTGAAGCAAGTTTTTACAGAATTGTCGATTTGGATTATATTGATACAAATACCTCTCGACGACAACTTGCAAAGGTCAGTAACTTTCTTAATGGACTCACTCCACTGTCAGCTTTAGCATAAAACTGAATATTCCCTTTAAGGTGAATGAAGGCTTCTATGAGCTTCTCGTATCAGAATATTTTACTCTTGGACTTTAACGGGGTAGAGCTCGCCCCATTCATCCGCCGCGTACGCCTTTTACACCCGTGATAAATGGTGACAATTTTGATAGACCCCCAGGAAGCTGGGCTTTTTGAGCAGATGTGAAGGGATGGTGGCCGTGGTGGTGGTGGTGGTGGTGGTCATGGGGTGTAGAGTGAGTGTCATGCAGCAGGCAGACAGGTACAGACGAAGGGAGGGAGGGTGGGTAGAGGGATGGTAGTGGTAGGTAGCTTTGTGAGCGCCACGTGGGAGGGGGAGGTAGTGGGAGGGATAGCCTCTTTGGGTGAAGGTTATAGGAAGTGATAGTAAGGACGGGTTGGAAAGGAAAGTCGAGTTGTGCTAGTGAGGTCCCGATGGGTATTTGCAATACTGATTGTAAAGGTGGTGTCCGAAAGGGAGGGCGAGCATGGTTATGGGATGATAGTAGCTGTGAGGTTGGTTATGTGATGATATTGACTTTGGCTTAGGAGCGGGACTGAAGAATTGTGGAGGTGAGAGGAGCAGCAGAAAGAGTGGATGATTTCATGCAGATCGTTGTGATAAGATGTAGAAATGCAGAAGGGATTAAGAATTGGTCTAACTAATTTGGGGAGAGACCTACGCTTTTGTAAAAAATAAAACGTGAATAGTAGACCTGAGGGGTAATGTGTGCAAGGAAGTTTGGTTGTAAATTTAGGGAGGGAAGGGCAAGGACGGAGAGAATACGTGGAAGGTAGGATAGCAGTAAAATGAAGGTGGGAAGGCAGGACGGAAGGGCGAGCAGGGAGAGTGTGGACGAGGGGAAGAAACAGATGATGGCTATGAAGAGGGCACACTGACAGCTGGTGTCGGTCATAAAGAGGGGGGGACAGTAAACAGCTGGTTATGACTGGCAAGGTTTAGGGCGGGGTAATAGTTGGTTGCTTGGTCTGGACTTTGATGGTAGGGACGGGGGAGACTCGGGGCGAAGGAAGTTTAGGAGTGAAAATGTGGGTGGTTATTGTGTGTTTGTGTAGGTGTGTGTGTTTTGTTGGCCATGAGGTGAGAGATTATGGGAGTGAGTGAGAGTGGGCATGAAGATGGGTAGGGTATGTAGGGTATGATAGTGAAGGAAATGTAGGAATGAAAATGTAGTGGTTACTGTGTATGTAGGTGTATGTGTTTTGTTGGCCATGAGGTGGGAGATTATGGGAGTGAGTGAGAGGTGGTCATGAAGATTGGTGTGTGTGTGTGTGATAGTGAAGGTCTCGAGGTTGCAGGTGGTCGTGAGCATTGCAGAGTGCACGATGATAGTGCAGATGATCAGTAGTAAGGATAAGTAGGAGTCGGTGATAGGTCAGTAGCAAGGTATTGAAAATAACTTATAACTTCAGGAAATATTATATAGATTATTATTGTTATCACGAAGTTGAACGTGAGCATGATAGTGTCATGAAGTGAAGGTGACAGGAAAGAATTAGGAAGGGTAGTGTAACGTTTATCATGTGGATGAAATGGCAGCTGACCATGAGGAAGGCAAGTGAGTGCGTTACAGCTGGTCATGATAATAAGGGGGTGACAGTGATGGTAATTATGAAGAAGGAGATGTAATGTAGGGGTTGACAGTCTGACGGAGTGTTATGAGGATGATGGAGGGTAACAGCTGACTAAAGGACAGCACAATAATACTTGTGTTTGTATACACTGTAAAAAGGTATAGCAAGACGAACATGACACTATGAGTTGCCAGGTGGTTGTTATGTTGTATAGTTTTCAAAGTTATTACAGTGGCATTTTATTTAGTTTATGTTGTATAGCGATTATTTTACTCTTTTGCTTACACTTTACAGAACCTAATATTTCTTTATCCTGATCATGCCATGTTATTTACATAATTTTTCATAAAGCTCCCTATTCAAATTGATTGCTTTACAAAATTCGACATTGTGAGTAGGTTACTGTATGCTAGACTGACGGCATCGTTGCACAATCTTGTAAATGCCAGTCATCCCGGTTTATTGTCGGTCATAGCACATTTTGTTGGCATGTTATGTTTTATAGGCGTCTCCTCTGTGTGCATGTCTGATGCAGGTACTAGTATTTGTGTTGAATCACCCTGTGTAAGTCGTATACAGAGGTGTAAGAGTCGCATTTCCCACTGTCCTGGGCGCACACTCCGATTCCCCAATATTTTATTTGGATTGAAGTAGTAGCAGTTCTGTCAGGTCTTGTGCTTTGATGTTCTAGTTTTCTCTGTGGTCGTTTACTTTCATCAGGTACCGTACTGCTCGGCATCTGCAAGACAGGACATTTTTTTTTAACATAGTAAGAGGAAAGAAGTATGGGAGTTTCCTTCAAAGGTTCCCCGCTCTTTTTTTTTTTTTTTTTTTACCATCCTCCATGCCTGAAAAGCATTGTTTATGAGTCTGGGAACTTTATCATTGCCAAAATAAAGACCTTTCTTTATGGTTTGGATCGATTTCCTTTCGGAAATTTTACGTTCGGGATGTATCTGCCTCAAAGTTTTCTTTGATATCTTGTGGTTCAGTGCCATATGGTATTCGTTGCCTGGAACGAGATTGTTATTGTTGACATTGGTAAGAAGTCACGAATTTCATATAAGAGTCTTGAGAAATTTGATGCCTCAGATGTTTACATACCTGTAGCTTGTTAGGCTGTAATTGAGATACAGTATAGCTATGAGAAAGTTTGAGCACGTGTAAGCCGTGTACAGTGTTAATTAATAAAGTATATAATTCTGTTCGTAGACACAAATTGAAATGAAAATAAAGTAATTTTTTCTGGAGAATTTGTGGCATGTATCTTGATGTACTGTACTATAACCATTGTTGTTGTTATGGAGATGGATTGGCATGGTGGTGGTGGTTGTTGTGAGACTAGAGCTATGGACGAGGGCCTTGTTTGCATATTGTCGTCATGGTAACCAGACAGACGTGCGAGTTTTCCCTTCTCGGTTCGTCTCGTCTTCCCTACTTGATGGATTATGGAGGTAGCGTCTTGACTTATTTGCTGACATTTCACAGATCATTATACATATTCATTTATTTATATATTTTCGTTTCATCCTGTATGGTCAAGTGTTTTCACTTCATGGTATCTATTGACTTGAACCTCCAGTTATATTGGCGTTTGGTGTACTGCGTTAGTATGAGTGTTTTATGGTCTAAAATTATATGACGTTTTCACCGTAGAAAGTTGGATATCAAAGGTTGTTGTTTTAGGTTTTGAGTTACTGCTTTATCGTGGGATGTACGTGATGTCTGGGTACTGTACCCTATGTTTACCATTATTTATATATAATGTATACGAAAAATTACAATTCAGAGCTTTTGTGATAGATATGATTACTTGCAGTGTTACCGAGGCTCTATAGAGGTTATGTATAGTGATTATAATGTCAATCCTATGTATGGCTTGTGGAATTGGGTTTGTAAACTCTCACAAACAGCCATTGAGTAGTGATTGGCATAGGATGTCTGCTATTCCTAATCACGTCATACCTCATACTAGGTTTAGCTTTAGTGGGATTATGGGTGTTTGAATTTTACCGAGAAAATTAGGTAAACAGTCTATTGAAGTTTGAAAAGAATTTACATTTTTTACGGTAATGAGGTGGTGGTGGTGGTGTCGGTAGCACTGACAAATGGAGTGAAGGATAGCCCGGTGAGCATGTTAAGGCCACCTCGTTAACTTTCTTGGCCAATTAATCAGTTCTGGAAGCTGAGGGTGTGGGTGGGGAAGGTTGTGTGGGTAGAGGTTCGTAGGGGAAATCATGTGAAGAAAGGGACGTGTAGCCATCATTCAAAATTCATACTCAGCCCTTGTCGAGCTGTCGAACCATCAGACTACACACTCGAATTAGTTGCTTCAGTATTTCCTGATATGATTTGTGTTCACTGCCTTCAGACTATAGTCGAAATTTCAATCATACTTATTGGGTGTAAATGCCAGACTCAAATCTTACACGGGAATTGTTCCTCACTGACGTTCATGAAAGAAATGTTTTCCTCGTGGCAATAAGACATACATTAATTTAAGGGGCTTACTAAGGCAGTGTATATTTTTGGTGTTATATATTGCCGCATGACCTTAGTCGTATCATACTAGTTGGTGTCGAGACGGTAGGCCATATGGAGCAGCATGAATCACCGTTTGAAGACCTGTACAACTAGTCTAGTCCAGTACCCAAGTCCGTTCACCTCCCCAGACGCTGTCGTCACAGCTGAGATTATAGGCTGGCGGATAATAGAGCCGACACAATTGCATATCATTGTCCATATTGCATAATATGCTAATGAGTCTGAGATTCTAGCTTCACAATTAATCTTGGCATAAATTATCTTGCATCTGCATCTAAAAATGGGGAAGAATTTTTTTTTTTTTCTAGTCCACTTGTTTAGTGACAGTACAATACACATCACGACTCATTAACCCCAGACTAGACCACTTTATCATTAACCCTTGCCACTCACGTCTTACACTGCTGCCTTAATCATGCCCGTCATTAATAATTGTACCGCCTGTGGGCGATTTTGTGTTTTTCTGGGAGATTGTGCCGGCATAATTGTACTTAATGGTAATGGTGAAACGAGGTGTTAATGAAACATGCAACCAGAGGCGTAGTGTGTGAGTACAGTTCATGTTTGTAACGAGAGCTACTATACATGTGCAGTTAAAAATTTAGGCGAATGTGAGATTTATTGTAACAGGAAAAATTTACTTCGATCTATAATAATGAATTCCCTTCGAGTTTTGAAATAAGCAAAAAAGACGACTATATAAGTTATATAAGTCTCATATTGACACTAAGATGACACAATCAGTTAGGAGAGGCTGCAAGATTGTTGACTGTGAACGTATAGTTGGTTCAGCTTCGGCGAAGTTTACTATAGGCGATAACATTTCTCACGGAGAATTGAACCATGAGGTGTGAGCTGTAATCAGAGAAAGGGGGAGGGAGGAAGGGAGAGCGATAACATTAATAATACTTAGCGGTCTTGTGTCGAAGAGAAAGCAAGTGCACATCTTCACATAGGTTGTAGGATTGCAAGTGATATGTGCAACCAACAGGAGAGTTGTTGCTACAGCTCTGTATGTTAATAGTGCAGTGTTTATAAGGCTAATGAAATCCGAGACGTCTGACGTTAGCATCCAAGATGTTCCGGAATTGTTCGTAGAATAACTGAGGTCAGGGTAGTGTGTGTGTTACAGCCTGTACTATTATGTAGGTATTGTATACGTTGACATTTCTATGAAGAAATATGTACATAATTAAATAACTGATTTAAGGAATAATACATTAGCGACCGGTTAGTAGTAATTTGGTTGTATATAAACTGACTACTTTTACAGCAGTTGAATCTTTTGAATTTAGAAACTTCAGATTATCGCTCAGGATGTAGAAAGTTTGTGTTAAGTTATGAACTGGCATTTCCAGTGGACGAGTAGAAGTACACGAGTGATGGTGGCTGATAAATTATAGTGGTTGGAAAGTGTGATGTTTTTGGTGAGGGAGGAAGAGACGAGCGTGATGCGTGATAGCAATGGGGAGGGGGAGGAGTCAGCTGCTGTGTCCGATGGGGTTTAACATCCTTGTGCAAATGGAACGAAAAATAGTGGAGTTAAATCATTACCAGTTTTCACCAGCGTTGTTGAAGGATTTGTCTGACTTCATAACCCTCCTTACCGAGAGGTTTGATCACACAATTGAACGAAGATGATAAAGTATTTTCAGTTCAAATGCCCTGGACTCGATCGGTGTTTTCTGTAAGCCACTAAATGGTGTCTAAGCCAACCCCAAATAAGAAAAAAAAAAAAGTGTAGAATCAAACACTGATGTTCCTACACCAATATTTTAAAGTTTATTGACGAATTTTGCTACCCTATTTTCTAACCTGAAGAATAGACAAACTGCAGAAGGTTGGTGAAATGGCAGTGTCTTGTGTTTCACCTCATTGGTCCGTCTTCAAGGCTCATCATTTAGAGTAGCAACGAATATAGTCCTGTAGCTTCAGTTTGGGCTACTTGACTTACATGGCAATGCTCGGATTGAATTACTTCCCATAAATGGTGTATTGTAAGCTTACCCTAAATGGGGTCTAAGATTATGATAGGATTAGAATATGTACACGTTAATGAAGTGGATAGGAGTCATTAGAATGGTGTCAATTTGAGTTGTGAGGCAGACTGGCGGAAGCAGCAGCAGCACCAAGCCAAAGCTAGGCAAGGCAAGGCAAGGCTAGGCTAGGCTAGGTAACAGCTGTGTCAGGCGGGGAATGGCATCACCCTCGCTTATGCCCCATGACGTCACCACATCCGGGACCCTCTCTCCTCACCGTCGCACTTCCTTACCCGGCGTAAGTTACAGCTGCTCCACCCTATACCTAACCATTACCAGCCCAGCCCAGCCGTGCCTCGCCTCGTCTTACCTCCCCAATTGTGATACTCTTACATCTCTTGTGATAATTAGAACATGTCCTTGCCCATTCTTCTGTCATATACTTACTCTTATGATAAAACACCAATTGAAGGGGAATCTATAGACAGGTGTGTTGCTACTTGCCTGAGTACCATTAAGTTTAACTTTGTCAGTGAAGGGTGGTGAAATATCATATTAAACTTTACATTCTATTAGCTAGATTAGTTGTACTTCGTCACAGCCCCCCATGTTATGTGCAGACTCGTGTTTTGTTAAGACATCTAAACCTCAACCTTGAGTTCAAAGAAAAGTAGTATTAAAGACTCGTTTAGTAGTGTGAAGTCAGTTTAATCCTTGCTTCTTGCATTATGAAGGATTAACCATGTACAAAAATAACGACCGACGGCCAGAATGAAGACTTCAATAATGGAGTGCTATCTTGGTCTTTTAATAGTGACTGATATTAAGTGTTCCTTCAATTCGTGGAGAGATTAGTCCGTCCCTGTAATTCATGGGTTGTTAAATTCGTCCTTTTAATTCAAGCGCCGGGAATTGCTGCACGCCCTGATGCACACAGCTCATTTCACGAGATGAGCGTTTAGGAAGTCTGCTTTATATATAGTAGTTCTAGCCAACCATTACCTCACCTCACCTAGCCTAGACTCGCCCCTCCATCAGTCTCCATTCTCGCGTGTTTCTTTGTGAGGCTTGTAGACAAAGATGGATGGATGGGGTGTTTGGTGGTAAAGGTTCAGTTGTGTGTGTATGTATGTGTGTGGTACCTTCAAGAACGTTCTGTATTATTAGATGTTCGAAAAATGAGTTTAGGGATTGTATGCGGGATATTACCCCACCCCTATCACACACACACACACTGAACGCTAGTAACCCGAGGCTTCTATGTATGTGTTGGTAGTGGTGGTTGTTGTTAGTGATGGTGATGGGGAGGAGGGGGTAGTGGAAGGGGTCTCTAGGTTCCTTTTATACATGACCATTGAGAGGTGTCCATATGTCGGTAAACATCAATTTCGTGTCGAGAACGAGGAACAAAGGATACGATAAGGGGCTCAGAAATAAGGGAACAAAAGGAACAATACGAACTATTTCAAGTTCCTTAACGAAACAAAAAGTATCATAGCTATTCTGAAGCCCGTAAGAAACAAACGGAAACAAAAGAAACTGTGTATGGTTACTTTGCATCCCCACAAGGCATAAAACGAAGCCATATAAGGTCCTTAAGAAATAATAGAAAAACTCGAAGAAATATAAAGAATTCGATTGGGGGGTGGGGGGAAGGGTATAGGGTCCGTGTCCCCAAGGTAAGGACCCCTTCTGGTTCACAAAAGAATGAGGTCGCAGCCGGTGTGGACCTCTGCTATCACAAATATTCCAGCCCCTCCCCCCTTCCCCTCACCCCCCATGTTTCTGCAACCTAGCCCTCGTTTAGTCCCCTTCTCACCTTAATCATTTTCACCTTGAGAGTCTTTGTGTTTTTTTTCTTGCAATGCGTAGAACTGGTAAATGAGTACAATAAAAACGTTCTTTATCTCGAGTATGTTGTGGTTGTGATTGAAAATAGACAGGGTTTTTCAGTTTAATACGCTCAGGCTCATAATTCAGGACTCGTAAGTGCCCTGATCAGTTCCTATGAGATGAATCCCTGTCAAGGAAATTAATATCCTAATATGAAACATAAAACCTGATAGACACTTGCATGGGCGTTAACCGATGCTGAGGGTGGTAATATGAATACTGAAGTGTTAATATAGAGCGTGAAGTATTTGCAGTGCTCAGCCAATTGTGGAAACTGATCTCTGGTGATGATAGAACACGGGACGTAAGGGTAGTAATAGAACATAGGGAATTATGGCACTTGCTCTCACAACACCCACCACCACCACACAGCCTTTGATCAGGACTATAGAAAAAGGTGTCTTCAGGCTTTTTTAAAGTTCTGAGTTTCTCTCGAGTGAACACATCTATCGTAGTGTGTATTCAACTTTGCATTGAAGGGAAGTTGTAGTTACTCAACTTCTGTTTCCATACCACTGTCAGTTGTGTCTGCTTGCGAATAGTTACTTCTTCCAGGCTGTTCCTTTTTCGTAGTCCATGTATACCGTACTGTTGATCCAGACTATGATTCCCACGTTCTCTCCTGGCTCAGAGAGAGAGAGAATTCGGTCTATCTCGACTCGAGTCTCTGGTGAGAGCGGTCGGTGTTGTTTGTACCCACTCGGGGAAACTGTTTAAAATTCAGATCTGAGGTTTATGACCCACTTCGGGATTTCAGTGATAAACGGAACGTCGATCGGGGCCCCCTTGTCCATCACTCTGCCTTGTTTATGGACCTCTCGCTTGGTCCCTAACTTCCTGCCTGCCTGCCTACCACCCCACCCCACCCCATACTACACCACACAGGAGTTTAGTTACAGTGGTGAGCCCTAGTTTCTGGTCTTCCACCCTCTATCGGCCTTGCCTTCCCCTATCTAACAGAAGGAATTGATGCACCTTTTATCAGGTTACATTTATTCCTGTAAGCACAACATGAGAAAGGCGTAGGAAGCACTGAATCTTCGTTTCCTTTCTGAAGTCTAAGCTTCCCTGATACTCGGATTTTTCTGTTGTTTGTGTACACTCGCAATCCAAATATGTATCCACTTTTGTTTCGAATAGCCTGATCGAGTATTTAGCGAGCTCGAGCAAATATGAATAAAGATAAGCGTTGCAATTGGTTCACTAGTATTTCAAATAATTAGAAACTTCAATAAGACCTGGATACAAATTCTGAATTGCAGAGTGTACAGGGAGTCCTACTTGTCTGTTGCCTCATGTTACTATATAAATGTTGTGATTTTGTAAAGATGTCGAGTATATTTTGCATTTCATTATTTAAAGTCCCCTGGTAATTCATGTAGCGTATTCTTAAACTAGCCTATTCAAAATATATGAATAATATTCAAGTCCAGACAATCAATGTTTTGAATTAATTCAGTGGTTTAGTAGACAACCCTAGCAGCTGGCCACTGTCTCACATTCGTTCCTTCAGGCTAATATCTGAGAATTAATTAACTGAACTAGAGGTAGGGTAGAGGCTCAGTGTTATTCTATGACTCCTCCTCCAGCCAGAAGGGATGGGGGAAACAAGAGACCGTGACCCCTGCATTCTAATTTCGATCCGGGGGACCAAATGAATAGTCATATTATAGGTCTTCGTGAAACTAATGAAGTACTGCTCGTGTATTCTGGCGTCCATATTGATGTGTGTGAGTCAGAACCAAGGGCACACTCAATCGTTAGGACATGAATGTGTTTGGTTGGTCGGATTCACACATTGGTATCTCAGGTTAATAGTGAGGATTGACAGGAATTTCATTCTTGTTTTCCAGCTTTTTTTTGTCTTTTGTGTGGCGGCATTAGCGACGGCCAGGTCATCAGCAGCACACGCAGATACGGTATGTCATGACTCACGAATTGGCATTCATCTGTTGAGAGACTCTTCCGAAATACAATAACTGTGCTGTAACTTATCCCTGCACTCTCTCTCTCTGGCTGTTGCCCAATAGTGTGTCCTGACCCAAGCTGTGTTCAGTCTCAACCCATTTTCAATCTCGTAATTTGTTTGGCATTTCTGCTCGTATGTTCAACTCAGCCATTGTTTTCCTCCGCACCCCATCCTGGTTCCCACTGGCCTTCGCTCTGTCCGAACAATTTGTGGCAATTCTTTTCCTCCTACCTTTAAAAAAAAAAAAAAAAAAAAAAAATTGCAGGAGCAGCAGCAAGGTCCGTGAGTGACTGAGGCGGAGAGGGTGTTTACCTCTCGGGTATTGGCCTGTCTCCGCAGATGATAGAGAGCTGTTTTGCCAGCGGATGCATCTGGCCACGTCTTCAGCCTCCGGTCTCCCATCACCCTCCATCGCTCGCTCTCACGCTTCGATTTCTAGTTGGATTTCTCAGAGATCGATGGAGCTGTGGATTTATCAAAGATCAGTGGAGTACAATTGGTGCTGTTCTCAAAGATCATTGGGATGGAGGGTTCATAAGAGTTTATCTCGTTAGTTCGTTGTGTAGTGTTGTGGCAGGAGGGGAAATGATCCAAGTGGTAAAGAGCATAGGGACAGAAATGTTCATTCTTAGAACTAAAATGTACAAATAATTAATTTTCAATGATTTCTTTACCTTTCTGCTGTCCGAGCTTCCTCTCTTCACCTTTCGTCAGTCTAGAATGGTGAATTAAACAGTCGAGAGGATGTCTTATAATTTTAATGGAGAAGTAAATGATGTCCAAATTATAGTGTTTAACGCGATAAATAAATGCTTTAGACAGAATGATCTCGCTTTTGGCCAATTAGGAACGTTACTGAAATATGGAAAATAGCCGTGCGTGATTCGGCTTGGTGGTATCGTATCTGAGAATTTGACTACCAGTGATCATGTTATTAAGGGAAGTTTAGGGACTGGTGGTTGGTTGGTGATGTATTGGGCCACTTTAGCCAATGTAATTACTATTGACAGGATTATTGGTCTTGCTATATCAGGTCGCTGTGGTGTGGCGCCAGGTGATTCTGTCTGTGTCTTGAATTACGTTGTATTCATATTACCCTGTATATTATCAGGAACTGTGTTAATGGTATCAGCGTTACACCCTGGATATTACTTGTATGACTGATTGAATATTGCACACACACACACACACACACACACACACACACACACACACACACACACACACACACTCACACACACACACACTGACACACACACACACACTGACACACACACACACTGACACACACACACACTGACACACACACACACTGACACACACACACACTGACACACACACACACACTGACACACACACACACTGACACACACACACACTGACACACACACACACTGACACACACACACACTCACTCACTCACTCACTCACTCACTCACTCACTCACTCACACACACACACACACACACACACACACACACTCACACTCACACTCACACACACACACACACACCCATAGATGTTGAGAACTGAGAGTAATTATTCTCTAACTTATGTTTGTGTTATGTCGCTAGAGATACGTCCTTGGATTGATTGGTTATTATTTTACAACCATACGACAGAAAAAGTGTGTTTAGTGGTAGTGAAGGAGGAGGAAGTTCAAGAGGTTAGAGTGACGATTGGGTTTGTTTGTTGATGGTGTGATGGAGTCGATGGTGGTAGTGATTAAACGAAGAAAGCCAAATGAAAAGACTGGGACTTGAGGGAGATGATGATGATGATGACAGCTGTTGTTGGTGATGGAGGAAGAAGCAGGAAGAGGAAGAATGTTAACCGAGGTGGTAGTGATAAATGCGGGAATGATCCGGTCGAGCTGTGTGTGTGTGTAATTATGATGGATAAGGCGCGGCGGGGTGTAGGTTAGATTGGGTTAGGGCTGATGTGCTGGGCCACCCACACTATAACTCTCTCTCTCTCTCTCTCTCTCTCTCTCTCTCTCTCTCTCTCTTCTCTCCTTCATTCATAGACCACCATCACTCTACCACTAACAGCCTCCCTCGCACCACCACCACCACCATACATCTTTTCCCCTTCATTCTGCCTGCCTCCTACCACTGTCACCCTCCCGTACTGTCAGTTTGGTAGCCTCACAGTGGGGGGGAATCATTCGTTTTTTGGAAGGATACTGACTTCTCGAAACTATGCCATGCAGGAAACAGATTAGCTTAGTGTTAATAATAAGAGTTTTGTGTCGAAGTATAGTTTGGAGGTAGCTAAAACCCTTCAAATCCTAGACAATATGCGATGCTGTTAACCGTACATCCTCCCAAGCAGGAAGAATATCAAGGACGAATCCTATGGTCATCACAAGCGACGTGGTTGGCACTAATATTGCTCTTCTTCAGTTTGATCCTTTTACTGACTGCTGTTGGGGTCATTCTTGGTAAGCTGCAAGCATTGTAGGAAGGGAATGAGGGTAGAGTTGGACAGCATGCAACAAAATTTCCCGGTATTTCCCTATACTTCGATAATTTGTTTTTCAATGTTTTACTTTGCGAGTATAGTAAATGACCAGTAAACGAAGTTGGTGTAGTCTGTGAAACATTTTAGTCCCATTGTCGTCTCTATTTTCATTAATCTGTAGTTTTCAATAGTCAAACAGTCAACACCATTATCCTTAGAGTGAAGTAAGAAGTGCTGAATGTTGTTGTGGCTGCAGGAAGATGTGCAGACGTTGGTTGTTACTTGCCGACTAATGTTAACTATTGCTTCGTCACCCTCGTGGTTGCCTCTTCCTTACTGTCATCTGCTGTCTGATTATCAAAAGCTGTCTGGGAGTCATTGTGTACGATTTTTTTTACCCCTCGGAGGAATGCTTGTACTAATGCTTGTACTACCACTGAGTACAGCTTTATGTCACAGTTTTGATAGTATCATCTGACATCATGGATTAGATAACTCTGAAAACATTTCTATCGATATGGTATTCCAGGGGTGGAAATGAACTGCTTTCACTAACTAAACAATTGACATAACTTTAGAATATAACTCAAATCCCTGATACATGCAGTAGTGTAGGTGGCATATGTATCACGTCAGCAGTGCATAACACATGTCTACATATTCAGTAACTGGCACAGTACCGTATCTCCTAACAATCGCTTGCATGTTTCGTGATGCAAAACGTATAATGACATTCACCCTTCGCCAGTACTCAGGGCCAAATTACTGCCTTAGCTGCCTAACACTAGATGATATTAATGAATTATAGAGAAAGGAAACGAGGTCTTGATAATGGGAGTTGTAGTTGCTGTTGCTGCATATATCCAGTGACAGTGCAAAATTTATTATATACTGTATATGAGGAGTACTGAAGTGTACGTGTTATTTAGAGATATATAAAGACACGGAAATGGATACACTAAATGCTTTGTGAGGTATATAGTAAATGTGTGAATGCAAAAGAAAATGTAAGGATATATTCAGTTATTCGTTTAATTATTGTATATGGGAGTTAAAAGCAGTGGAAAGTGAAGCTTCCATATGCATTGATTTCACTTTAGCATAAAACAAAAAGTTGAAAGGGAAGCGCTACGTACGGGGATTTGTTTTAGTTTAAAGGGGATAAATACAACGTTCACATTGAAACATAGGGATTTGTTTAATCGTTGACGTTAATTACCTGAAAGTGGAAGTATGTCCTGGGATAAAAGATTTACTTATACCAGATATACATTAAAGAA
>JAWQEG010001567.1:32500-367500 GCA_033782935.1 Petrolisthes cinctipes | reverse complement strand
TTATTGTCTGTTAATTCGCAGTGGGAATGAAGGACAGGGAGAGGGAACTGGAGATGATAGCAAGGGTTGGAGGAGGAGGAGTGTTGAGGAAAAATGGTGATGAAGGGCAGGAAATGAAAAAGAAAGTAAAGAAAGGTAGGGGAGAAACGAAGAAAAGGAGGAGGATAGTGTGAGGAAATGGTGATGTAGGCAGGGAGATGAGAAAGAAGAAACTAAGAGTGAAGGAAGTAAGAGAGGGAGTGAAGGAGGGGTGGGTGGTGGCTATTTCTGGTTGGATCAACAAGTTGCGTAGGTGGAGGAGTGGAGAGAGTGAAGGGGGGTAGGGGGCCAGGGGAGTAGAGTAGAGTATGTAGAGAACGTGGTGAGGAGAGGAGAGGGAAGGGGTGATAAGAGAGAGAGGGGTTAGTGTAATAGGATAGGGGAGGGTGGAATAGTGGATAGTGTTTTTGAATAGTGAAGGGTGGTTTGATATAGTGGATGGGTTTGGAGGGATTAGAATGAGGTGAGTAGGAAGCCCAAAGTAGGTTATGTTGAGAGAGTGATTGAGGTGGAGGGGGTTATGATAATTGTACCATATATAGGGGAGTAAAAAAAAAGTAGGGAAGGAGGCCGGTAGACGAGAGAGTTGACATTTAGGGTAACAATGAGTCAGGGGAAATGGAGAGCATTGTGATGGAGCAATAGAGTGAGGAGAGTGATTGCAAAGGGTTGTTAAGTGACGTGGAAAGAGATCGGGGAGGTGAGAAATCCGGTACCAAGGAGTGAAACTGAAGGGGACTAGAATGTCTTGGGAAGGGCGAGGGGAAATACTGCAACTGCCTCATTGATCTGTCAAGATGCAATGTCATGTGTAATAACAGTTAACTCGCATTGGGACAGGCCAGCAGATATCTCACATTGGGATTTTCCTATACCGTATATAAATAAAATAATGTTGGGGTAAATAATGTGCATATATGTGTATACGTTACTGTGTTCCGTGAGTTGTGCGTGCGTTCTACATCCGGTGATACAGACTGGCGTGGCTACACTCGGATTTCCTGAATATATAAATCACACGTATAAGGGTTTGACCGAGGCAAGGGGGAGGCAGCGCCAGGAGAGATAACTGAAATGGTGAATGAAGGAAGGGTGGGAGTGGAGAGGGATTAGCTAGAGTTTGGAAGTGCAGGTAGGGTGAGGGGAACGGCACTGGGATATGAGAAAGAAAGAGAGAGAGAGCGAGACATACACAGAGAGAGGAAGACAAAGAGAGTTAGAGAAAGACATAAAAAAGGAAAGACAAATAAAAAGATGTAGAAAGGGGAAGAGAAAGAAGAGTTGAAAAGGTGTAATATAATTTCTATCCAAGATTCTCTACACAAAAATAGGACGACAAATAACTGACAGAAAACAAAAAGAGAAGAAAAAATAATAGAAAGTGAGACTTTGCTGCCCCAGACGGTTTGACTTTTCATAAAGGCTTGTTATTCCCGCGTTTATAATTAGGGAATGTCAGTTTCATCTCCCGATCATAGAGGGGGAAGTCGTACACGCAGTGATTGCCCGAGAATTATCTTTTCCTTTCTTGTCCACAATTTCCTTCCTATGATGATACCCGGTTGTGTCAGGGTTGCGGAAAATATAGTCGAATCTGATAATAGTTTGTGTGTGTAAATACGATGATAGTTGTACCTGCTTTATTGAATTCGATGTACTCATAAATTAATTCAGATTATGGGTTAATGGGTTTTCTTTGTGTGTGAATGTTCTGTTTCCCTTACTTAATTTGTATATTATATATTGTTCAGTTGGGGTTGGTTGGTTGGTTGGTGATGGTATATAATATTATATAGTTTTAAATTGAGTACTGTACATGTATTTTTCTGCGTAAATAGTATGTGGTATATATTATAATGCGGTCTGTGTTGAAGTTATTTATATATGGGTGTGTGTATACTATATAATATATTTCACCTGGTTAGCGTAATGAGGAAGCAGACCAACAAACGCCACGGGACCTCTTCATGTTTTATTTCCTCCCGTTGTACCATAAGGTGTAGTGAAAGGGTAGGAGTGTGACAGTGGTGCTGGCAAGTGTACAGACGTGGGGAAATAAACTCGTATGATGTGTTGGGTTCTCTGGCACTGATTATGTACCTAACTAGGACGGTTTGGGTCCACGTGGGCATTTAATTGTCACGCTTACCTCCATGTCGTATTTTTTAGTTACTTTTTATCGGTGCTTGTAATTTAATTTTAGTGCTGACAATTGTGTGTTATGGATGTGTATTAAAGTATTGGGATTACTACGACTTCTCGTTGAATGACGGATATACTGTACCTGAATAATTTAAACCAATTATAATAATAGATAATGTATCAGACCTCGACATATTGAAAATTAATTGTGCTTCCTCAGATGTAACTTAAGACGAGACTTTATATAGTTAAAAAAGTTTGGCATTTATATTTCTATATAGAAGAATACATAATTATGCAAATGAGACCATGAAGTTTGAAAGTGGATGGGAGAGTTGTTTGCAGGAACTGTACTGTACTGTACTGTACAGTCGACGGCAAAAGTCGTGTCGCCATATCTGCCAAGTCCTATAGTACAGTATGGAAATATAAGCTTCACAGGTTTGTAACATGAAAACTCAGAGTAGTTAACTAATTTTCCCCCTGGATATTGTAATTTTATATGGTGAATGTGTTAGTTCCATTATTATCATTTATGTTATCTTCCAAGAAACGCTAAGTGAGGCGACACGACACTACTTCTATAGCAGACTGTGCATATATTGAAAAATAAATAGTTACACAGGCTCGACTACAAAGTAAGACTGCGGAAGGAAGGAGTGGACAGGAGGGGAATGTAGTTTGCAGTTACATATACAGATACGTGAATACATTGTTACATAGACGTGAATTTAATTAATTCGACTTTGGGAAGGGGCTCTCAGGAGGAGGAGGAGATGAGGTTTGTTTGCAAGTGGTGGCGTCTGTGTTCCCTGATTCCCCAGAGTTGATCGATTTCCCCGGATAATTTGCATATTCTTGTTGACGTGAAAGACTCCCCACCACCGCCGCTTCCCACTAGAGGCACAGTCAGTAGTCATTGGATGCCTTGTCCCGGGATTATGAACCATTATTAGGCACAGATGACGGTGGAAATTCGCTCCATTGCTGCGAACGTCATACGAGCCGAATGATTTGACGAGTGAAAGAGATAAACAACAGCAGACAAAGAGAAGTGGAGATGTTGGAGGAAACCCTTCTTTGTTTTGTAGTAGTCTATCATGCTGGTTGGTGATGACCTGCTGACGACTTTCCTTATCAATCACTACTTGAACTTCATAATAAGTTGTGCTCATAGTACTGTAGTATTGTTGAATGATTTGTAAAACCTTTAAAGTGCTGTACTGTCGATTGTCCCTGTACCTATGTAAGGTAATCAACGGTCTCCTACCTGGTCCCCTCAAACAACGTATCAACTGTTTTATGTTATTTAAAGAATAGAAGGATTTGGCTTGAAGTATGATGTGAAGTATGTACAAATACTCTAAAAAAAAAAAAAAGAAAAAAAAAAAAAAGAAGAAGAAGAAGGAAACTTTAGAAGTTTTGGTTATTTGTGTTTATCTTCCTCTTGTATTTTGATAATTTTATATTTATATATGATGGTAGAGTAGTATGGGAAAGTTTGACGTAAATGTATGTTTACTACAGACAAGTTGTTCTGTTAGTTGCCATTCATTTTCGTCTTATATAGCATATAGTAGGAGAGAGAAAGTAGACGAGCAACGAAATTTTAAATGTGTAAACTCTTGGGTGAGGTTTTATGATTCATGGAGATCCTGTAAAATAAATTTATGGCCATTTTACCCGCCAACTCAAACCATGACTAAAATAATTCTTGCAAAACACTTCCGCGTTTTTTTTATTTTTTTTTATATGGCACTTTCTTCCTAACGCAAGTGTGCCCCCTGTGTGTCTGTGTTTGTCCTACAATCTGGGTACGTTTTGCTTTTCTTCAGGGTATAGATACACCCAGAAGTTGGCAGACAATCTCTTCCTTTAAACTCGGACGTTCAGGTAGCGTACTGTAGTTGGTCTGTAAGAACTGTTAAGATATGATCGTATACTAATGAAGAGTCTGAGCTTTGAAGGGAGTAGCTCGTTGTGGGAGAAATTGAGAGAGAATGATTTTTCCTACCTATGCTATAAAACTGATCCCATTCTCGTATACTGAGGTACAATAATGTGTTTACTTGATTCGTGATCATTAAGGTGGCAAGATCAGTGAATGATTCTCTCTCTCTCTCTCTCTCTCTCTCTCTCTCTCTCTCTCTCTCTCTCTCTCTCTCTTTTATTGTTTTTGTGGGAGGAGTTCGAGGCCAAGTCAGCCAGTATTCAAGCAAAATATCTATAATAAAACTACAGAGGTCAAACATGGCAGAACACTCCTGAGATATCACTTCAAAACAGAGGTAGATTCACGGTTCTTATTATTCACTGATAGCCTTTTCTGAAACGCAGATATTGGAAAAAAATCTGCGCTGTTACAGACGTTTGAGAACTGTCTTCCTCACTTTGGTAGCCCTACCCTCAGTATGAAACTCATCGGACCCCCTTGTAACGGTAGGGTTATGAGTTGTGTTTACTAGCTGCTCATGAAGATGCCAGAACTCTTAGATCTTTCGTTTTTTCCTTAAAGTACAAATTTGTATGTCACTGTTTCTCAATAAGGTGGCTATTGATTATAGTACAGTCCCATATACAATGCAGTTTATCATAATTAATGATGATGCTATGATGTCCATTGATTAAAGGAATCGAGTACATTTATGAATCATCATAATCGAAATTATTCCAGTGATTACCATTACTGATGATGTTGACACCGTGTGTGATTGTCCAGGGGCATGTAATCAGGGTACCGATTACTTTTGATGTGGAATCGATTAAATGATTACAAATCCTGGATGTTCTGGGTCGGGAAAAATTATTATTACTGCAAATTCCATATATTATTTCAAATCATTATGCTTATAACATTTTCCTCTCACTCTGCGATTTAATAATAATGAATAGGTAATATTATATCTATAAATGTTTTGACGTCCTTAGGATCCTCGAAATTTTCATTGGTGGGATTTAATGAGAGCGGTATAAACAGCACGCGAGAGGGGAATTAATAGTATTGGTTCAAACATGAGCCCAATGTTGATTGTGGTCCATGGATACAGAGATGATTGGAAATGTTTGTGAATGTATGTACCTCGCTTTTACTCGTAATGAACGCTTCCACCATCTTCTACATACTCCTCTTCACATTCAGGTAAAACTAAATATTTTAGAAGCATAATTTGTTTCACTAAAGTTCCATTGTGGAGGAGGTTGTGAGAGGTCAGAGGTTAGATGACTATTACAGCTAGAGTGTACTACGTGTTTACATGCGGTGTGAATCTTGTTAATCCGGCAGCAAAGGGTAAAGTGTGTTGTTGTAGACGGGAAGGAAGGAAGGAAGGGACACACTGACTGCTTCCCTTGAGAATTACAACATTGCTTGCACCAGAAACAAACAGATGGAGTGTGTATGTTTGTTTGTATTTCGAGAGAGTGTTTATAAAACCTCTAAGGAAAGTTTCGTTATAATATGCAACGAGGAGGAGAAAGGTATAATTGCCAGCACTTAAAACTGGTGTATAAAAAAGGAAAAGAAGACTGACAACGCTGGCTGTACAAGTTTTAAGTGCTGACAACTGGACACTGACCGGTCCGTGTTATCTATAATACCCGTATTATTCCGAGTAAGTGTAAGACGTATGTTTACTTCACCATTATACAGCACTCCCTAGAAAATGAAAAAAAAAAGAAATAAAAATAATCCTCCTTGGCTGGCCCGATTTATCTCCCGTTCCTTGCACCCAACTCGACACAACCATTTCGCTCCACCACCATTAATCCCAGTAGCGTCCGCATATTTTTCGTACCAGAGCTTGATTATTAGGCGTCTGGGGCTTCTTTTTCTCAGAGGGAAGTCGTCTTGTACGCGGATAGTGGTGACCAAAATTTTTCCTTGCTGCTTATGTTATGTATGTAATGATTTCAAGTAGACCCGTGTGTGTGTTCTTTCCTTTAAGGGGGAGCGGGAATAGGGGGACAGGCTTGGGGGGGTTTAGGGGGGCGCGGGAGTAGGGGACAGGCTTGGGGGGGTTTTGGGGGGTGCGGAAATAGGGGGACAGGCTTGGGAGGGGGGTTTTAGGGAGGTGTGGGAATAGGGGACAGGCTTTCTACCCACCCCAAGCCTGTCCCCCTATTCCCGCACCCCCCAAACCTGTCCCCTACTCCCGCACCCCCTTTAAATGTGGGTTGGAAAGACGCGTGTGTTTCTTTATTGTTGTAACAAGAGAGGAAGTAGTTTGAACCATATTCATTTCTTTGTGGTTTGAACATCTGCTCTTTGCAACTATTGAAAGTTATTTTTGCGTATCTTTCATACTCTGGTGAAATAAATGTGAATAGTCGAGGTGTATTTTTTTCCGTGTGTACCGTTTCTAACAGTGTTATATGTAATTGATAGACTAATGGAAATGAAAGGTACGACTTCTGTAATCGAGTGTTCGTGTGTTTCGTCTGACACCCCATTTTTTTATCTCCAAGTTGTCCTAGTTTTAGCGATTACACCTGCCATAAGGAAACTCTGACCTTGTAAACTATTGAATTCATCCTGATTACGCCACAAAAGAAAACTATTGAATTCATCCTATGCCACAACAGAATCTTTCATTATAATATTATGAGTGTTGTTTCGTTTCATTGTTTGGATGGCTTAGTAACCTTCAATCTTCCAGTTGTATCACAAGTTGCTTAAGCTGTCTTACCTCGACCTTTCCCACCATTACGCCTGTAAAACAAAGGGACGAGGTGCGTGACAAAACTCGCTTTACTGGGGTGCTGCTGCTGCTCTGGTTCCTGCCCCCCCCCCCCACCTCTCTCTCTCTCTCTGTCTCTCTCTCTCTCTGTCTCTCTCTCTCTCTGTCTCTCTCTCTCTGTCTCTCTCTCTCTCTCTGTCTCTCTCTCTCTCTCTGTCTCTCTCTCTCTCTCTGTCTCTCTCTCTCTGTCTCTCTCTCTCTGTCTCTCTCTCTCTGTCTCTCTCTCTCTCTCTCTCTCTCTCTCTCTCTCTCTCTCTCCTCCTCCTCCTCCTCCTCCTCCTCCTCCTCCTCCTCCTCCTCCTCCTCCTCCTCCTCCTCCTCCTCCTCCTCCTCCTCCTCCTCCTCCTCCTCCTCCTCCTCTTTCGTACTTTGACCCCATCCGTACCCTAAATCCTTGGCCCGCCCTTCCTTCTTTATTTCCCCATTTATTCCACCTTCATTCCGTACTCACCCTTTCCTTTCATTCGTTTTCAGACCAGATTCCTTCTCATATCCCTCCCTACCCTGCCTTAACCTACTTTCCCTGAACCCAACCCTTTCTCATTCAACCTTCTATTTTCCAGCCACATTCATTCCCTACCCCCTCTTCCCTCCCTTTCCTTGTCAAAACCTCCCTCCCAGTTATCTTCTCAAATCTTTTCTCTTCCTTGCCCCTCCCTATCCAATTCACCATCAGAGAAAACAGATGACAATGCTCTTGACCGTGACTGTACCCGGTGGAAGCAATTTTCTTAATTGTTATGGACACTATTGTACAATCAAGAGTCATGAATTTCAGTCCACCCTAGTTTACAGGATATAAATTGGAGGGAGTTTCTTTTACGCTGGTTTACTGTGATGGTCATTTAGTGTCACTTAGACATGGTAGGATAAGGCAAGTTATTAGTTAGTTTTTTCTTGGAATGAAAGTTAAGTCACTATTCTAGACAGAACCCCCTGGCTTTCTTAAGAATCGACCATGTGTCTTAGAATTTATGGCTCGTGACTCAACCCATTGCCCTCGGCACGTTACCAGTAAAAAATTGTGCTTGAGGCTTTAGTGTGGGATGATTAAAGGGAATGTCAGCGAACATTAGCTCGTGACCGAATTCTTGGTATTTTCATTATAGACAGTACCACTTACCTGGCTTTTACCTAGGTGTTCATGCTCATGAACCTTTGAGTCGATCTGATACCACTCATTTTAGACGCAGATCCACAGGTGAGATCATTGAACGAGCGGGTCAATAGGTCTCACTTTCTATAATAAAGAAAAGCAAAACGCGAAGCACCAATGCTACAAGTCATTGTTGAAAGTAGTGATAAATTACACGATATATTCTTCCCTAGTTTGAGATAGAGAAAGAAGGGTGTTTGGAAGACTTGTTAGACCATCACCATCTCAAAATGACTTTCTATGACTGTGGTTGTGATTCTTCACGGTAGCCTACTCTCCTTGCACTGGTATCGTCCTTAGGGGTGTGTGACCATCAGAGGTAACAGACTCGGTCACCTCCCTCCAGGGTGTCGTAAACGTTTATTGAGGTGCTAAGTTGGTGGGGGGAGGGACTGCGTATGATTACAGTACTGGCACAACTGGACTATGTAGTGAATTCCAGTGAGGACATGGTTAGTTTAGGGGAGGGAGAACCTCAAAATTTTGAGAAAATAAGAGGGCTACTGATTTCAACAAACTATGCTAGGAAATATATGACCAGTGTTGCTAATAGATCTGTTTCGTGACTTACTTTGGAGGATTTAGTAGCTCCAATATACCATCTAGTGCAGTGATTCTCAACCAGGGCTAAAAAATGACACAGCATGGGATAAATAAGTGCTGTACCTTATAATAGTCATAACAAACAAATAATTTATGTGATCGATTGTATAATTTATTTCTTTACCGAAGTATATCACTATATTTTGGCAAAACCTAAATAATAAATGTGTTTTCATACCTTCTTATTTATTGTGCCTTTATAATGGCTTGTATTTTTGTGTGGGAGTAGAGGGGTAAATAATGAAATACATGAGGCCGAGGAGGTAAATGATGGAGAAAAGGTTGAGAATCGCTGGTCTGGTGCCTCTTTTTAAATTGGGTATTACAGAATTATGAAGCTAAATTTGATTGAGCAGTAATTATACCACGGATTTGGTATTGTTAATTCGTTATTTATTCATTATTATTATTATTTTTTGTTTTTTATAGAGTAAGGAATGTCGGTGAGTTTGAGAATACCGATCAGATATTATACAAGAGGTATTAAACTCCAATTGAATTACACGAAACCACACCTCTCCCCCCTCACACACACACACACACACACACACACACACACACACACACACACATCCACATCCACATCCCCCCTCCTCTCCCCCCTCCCCTCCCCTTCATATTACATTACCCTTCACCTGTCTTCCCGTCTGTTTATCTTTTTCTTTGGAAGGGGAGAGGGAGGGGAAGGGGAGGGAGGATTTCACTGGGAGCAAGCTGGCTGGCTGGCTGTACTAATGGACTTGGTAATTGTCATACGATACTTCCAGAGACAAAACACACACACACACACACACACACACACACACACACACACACACACACACACACACACACATATCAGACCGTCTTTCTGTGATTGTTAGCCGCTAATGAGAGGTACAAGGTGCCGTCTCTTCCGTCTTGTCACTCACTCAGTCAGCCCAAGTCTCGCCTCCTTTTCATACGTACGTTGTTCGCGACACTGGCTGGGTATTTGATATTGATGATGATGATGGTTGGTGCCCTTATCATCTGTCGTACAGTCTACTTCTCCTACCTTTCTGCCCTTTACCTTCCTTCCTTCCCTTTTTTTTTTCCTTTCTTCTCACCCTTTTTCCTTTTCTCCCTGTTCTTTCATCCATTGCTTTTCCTCCCTTCTATCTTCCATTCAGCCTTCAAACCTTTGTTGTTCCGTCCCTCTTTCCTCCTTTTATTCTTCTTTCTTTTATTCTTCATTTGGCAGATGTTGGGTGGGAATGTATGGGCAACAGTAGTGAGGGAACTAGGGAAAGAAAAGGAGGATAAGAATGTAGTGGAGAGTCAGGATGAGGCAGGATATGGGGTTTAAAAAATCGGTGTACGAGAAAGAGTTTGTTAAGTAGGTAAGATTGGTGAAATGAGGGGAGTTGTGGGAGACCAAAAGGAACTATGGAAAGTGGAGTCGAATGGTAGAGGACTGAGAAAATAAAAATGAGGAAGAGAGGAAGAGATGTGAAGGAAAAACTGGTAAGAGGCATAAGAAAGGAAAGCATGAGTGAAAAGGTAAGGGAACTAACTAGAGGAAAGGATTGGCAAGAGGTAGTTGCGAATAGTCGATGAATGAAAGGCAAGGCAGGGAAGAGGAGGAGCGAAACGGGAAGGGGTACAGAGGAAGCAATTATAGGTTGGTTTGGGAATGAGGGAAGTGAAGGGGATGATCACTGGGGAAATGAGCGCGTGTTTCAGGTCCCACAGCTTTGATTGGTCCAAGTCCGGGACCCTAATGGGTTTCAGAAAGATATTTACTCTACATTGGAGGGAAATGGAAATTATTGGTGCTATTTCGAATTACATTACTTTATCACAATTTTTAAAACTGTGCCAAACTCAGCTTCAAAATACATTCAGCATTTACTACGGTTCTAAACTTCTGTCGAGATTGATTACTTTGGTTCAGATGTGAAAAGGAACTATTAACTGTCCAAAACTGCACACCTGTAACACCGTAGGGGAATTAATGCCAAGTCCCAAAAGTCTAGATAGGCCCGGGAGTCTTATGGGCATCCGATGGTGTGGTGATAAAGTGCGGCCGATAAGATACGACCAACAACACAGCCACGATAAGGCCTTTGTGTGCATGATCCGGCGCCATCGTGTGTGTGTGTGTGTGTGTGTGAGAGAGAGAGAGAGAGAGAGAGAGAGAGAGAGAGAGAGAGAGAGAGAGAGAGACACACACACACACACACACACACACACACACACACACACACACACAGAGAGACAGGGAGACACACACACACACACACACACACACACACACACACAGAGACAGGGAGGATGTGGTGTCAGTCTTTATTGCGGGAATACTATAGTCTATGGCAGCCTCATTTATTTTGCCCTTCTGCACCACTTACAAAATCTATAGAATATGTTATTGAAGTTCACCGGCTTTATTTGAAGGAGGCAGAGGAAGAAGGAAGACGAGGGAGAGGGGAGGATTAGTAGTAGTAGTAGTAATAGTAGTAGTAGTAGTAGTAGTAGTAGTAACAGGGAACGAGAGTAGATTGTTTGAGAGCCTTAAGATAATATACGAGTTGGCAGTGTATGGGATAAGTTGGCGTTTGACATAGTACACTGTAGAACACGGTATTAGTGTATAGCTTACCTTTGTGCAGAGGTATAGTGGCAATTATATGGGGTAGTTTAATTACCATAGAAACAATGTACAGTAGTAAGTCTGAAGGGTTTGTGTGCGTGGGTTGGCAGTGGTGGGTGGGTGGGTGGATGTGGGTGCTATGCTGCGAAGGAAGGGTGTACAGTGTGTTTGTGTAGGTGTAGGTGTGGGTTTGGGGTGGTGAGTTGGACTAGTTGGCAGTGACATCAGTATAGGTGTGTGTGTTGGCAGTGGTTGGATTGTAGGTGGGGAGGCAGGTGGTGAGGTGTCAAGAGATGTCTGCGAGGGTGGCTTGAGTTACGTGGGTGAACTGATTGATGTGTCTGTGCGTGTGTGTGTGTGTACAGTACCTACGCATGCTCGGGCGCTTGTGTGGGTCTGTAGTCTGCTTCTCCTCTTCCTCCTAGGGAGCCCATTAGGAACAAGGGTGAGGCCACAAATTGCTGCTCGGCTCAGAGGGTATTAACTTCATTACAGGGGGTTAAGGACCTGTCCAAATGAGGGTAAAGCTGCTCTCCAGAGGGACTACTCCACGACTGCAGCCCCTTCTGTAAGAGCTTCAAGTTGGTGGTCTAGTCGAGCGGGCGTCATCATCCCGCTTTACTTCCCCTTCTTACTTTCTTACCTGCCTCTCTGTGGCTTGTACAGTGTACACACGATAATGATGAGAAGCATCGTGCAGGACGTAAAAGATACTATTCTTAGTCATCATTACAGGTGGTGATATTCCTGGAAAGATGTAAAAAATTTAATGGTCTACTCACTCTACTGTACCATGCAACTTCTTGGGAAGTTGTGAAGAATTGCCAATGCTGTAAAATCATGTATTAGGTACTGTTGCCAGTACTCTAGTTCAGAATTCCACTAGAAATGTTACATAACTGAGGGAAGGGCCGCCAGAGTTTGTCATGTTAATGAAGGCAGTTCATGACTTTCCATCGTTGCACAAGACGAGGCAATGCCAGAGTACGCAGGCAGGGAGGCAGTCGGGCAAGGTACCCAGGCAGGCATGCAGTATGGCAGTCACACGTGTTGCTTCGCTGGGCTAGTAATGTCGACCAATTAGTAGCATTCCCGTGCGTTTCCAGCCCGTGTTCTGTTGGTACTGATGGCTGGGGTTTATCATGGTGCTCTGCTGTACAGCCAAGGACGAGAGTTAGGGTTTCAGTTGATCCTTGTAATGGCAATTGTGGTAAATTGACGTCTTTGAGTTGGTTGAGTATTAATTAAGATTGACAGCTCCGAGATACTTGGCAGTTTAGGGCGGAAAGCGAGAAAGGTAGAAAGGAACGAGACACGTTATATTGAGATACATAGATTGTGATATGGCGAGAGAGACCAGAATAAAGGTACCACATTACAAGTACGTAGCTAGGAAGGTTAGTATCGCGAGAGAGAGCTTAAATATACAGAGAGAAAGGGAGAAAGTAGCAGAATCACATCAGACCCTAAGCATCATAACAGTGCCATCCCTTTCGTTTCCCCACAACCACCAAACCCTTCCAGACTTGGTGCAGTACAGGAGAGGAGGTTTAAATGATGGTGGTGCTGATGTTTGTGTAGGGTGGATGTAATGGAAGATATGGTGATATTACAAAGGAAATCAAACAGCAGCAGACCTAATGGCCCTTACGAGGCTGTTTGGGCCTTAGTTACTAACTACTATTAAAGGGAAAGGGAAGGCTCCTCCCCAGCCACCAATACCTTGAGGGGAGACCACGCAATATGGAAAAAGAGGAAGTTATTGTGTTGGAACAAGAGAGATGGTTGAAGTAAACTGTAATAGATGTGTAGGAAAGAGAAAGGGTGGCTGAATAGGAGAGAATGTTTAAGTAATAGTGGTGGTTGTGGAGGGTGGATGTATATGGTGGTGGAGGAAGGAGTTTGTGGTTGTGGAGGAGAGCAGGCTGGCAACCCCTGTAGATCATTATTACGAGTAGTGTTGCTAATTGGACGACAGGCCCCTTAGCCTCAGCCATAGCCTAGATGGTAAGAAAGAAACAAACGCACCTTACAACCAATACAACACGTGGCAAGGGATATTCATCACTATTGTATGTATACATTAGAGACGTGATACTCGAACCTACAGTCTACCCACGGCTTCAACAACTTAATAATAATAATAATAATAATGTGTTCTTGTTGCGCCGAGATTATTATTATATTGAGTGAAGTGACATTTGGTGATGTTTGTATAACGCATAACGCGTGTGTACGTTGTTATATGAGTACTGTATTAATATAAATGGTGTCTCTTACCCCGTACTTGTCTGTTTTTTGGTGTGTATATTTTTTGTAATGAAGAAGGATAATATAGTGTTAGGTGAGAGTTGCTTATATAGCTACCTGTTTATCTTTTCCTCTATTTGATAATTTATTTGTTAAAATAACAAAAGGAAGTTATATGATGACTACCGTTGTTATATAAAATTGACTGTTTAATGGTAGGCATACTATACTTTAGAATATAGAAACGTGTTTCCTTTGGACATGTATTATAATTTGTTGATAGTAGTTAAATTGTGAGTCTATAAAACTCTGCTGGTCTCTCCTTTGACACATGGGAATTAGATGTACGTACTAGTAAATTATTGTACATTTACTTCTAAAGAGAATTAATAACACCTTCCTATTGACATGCTGGAATTGGAGTTAACTTGTGGGTAGGAGTTCAAGAGTGAGTAGAGAGAGTGAACGAAATGAAAATCCCTTGCGTCACAAGAGTTGTATAACCCATGTGTGTCACGAGAAGCTGCTACTGCTGCTATACTTAGATCAACACCTACTACTCCTGACCCATTTTGTGTATGTATATGTGAAGAGAGAGAGAGCACTGGGTTCCCCCTTAACAATAACATTCCTCCTCTCATCAATGCAGGCTCATTCCTCATCTCTCCTTCTATTATCTCTCGCTGCATTGTACCTGCATCTCGTCTTGCACATCGTTTTATCTCGCTATACTTGTAATATTGTGTGTTAATCTTCATCGTATGTATACCTCCAGTTCATGCAGTCTGGCTTCACCTTCACAATTGTCCCCTTCCCTCATCTTTTTGGCTTTTCTCTCATTACCAATTACTTTAAAGGTAGTGCTCGCCAGGGATCATTAACAGTCTGCGTTTACGGTGTATTTAACCCTCGTAAAGTAACCATGAAGCATTTAGTGTGGGATTAATTATATACCTGAGGTTTACATGGCACCACTCCCCTCTGAGGCGATGTTTGTTTTAATGTCAGTCTTGCGTGTCTGCCACTGTAAATACCTGCTGTCTTCGCCGGGACTTGAACCTACAGTGTCTTAGTTTATGAGTCCCTGTAGCTGCAACGGCTTATAGTGCCACAGTGCAGTAGAGGAGATAATGGGACTAAATTCTTGGATAAAAAGTGTACTATGAAGGATGCGATTTGTGACTAAAAGAATGCTGTATATTGTCATTCACAACCGTCTGTGCAAGTCCTAATAATTATTTATGTTCTGATTATGACTCACACTTCCATGGGATGTCAAGTCTTTGTCCTGGGGAGGAACACTGAAAAATTAATGTTTACAATTGGGTGTCGAGTTCAGTTCATATAACTTAACACTTTTTTGAGTAGGTGGTATATGTATAGAATATGTAGCATACCATTTTCGTACCCTATTCCTTACACAATACGGTAATAGTTTCTAAAGGTATTGATAGGGGAGGGAAAGAAAATATAGCCACGAGGTGCAGCATTGGAAAAGAAATTTATTGATGTGTGCAGGTACGAGGCCCCAAGTTAGGAGAGGGTGCGACAGGAGCTAATACATACGTCTTATCACGTCTTGGCCAAGCAGGCAGGCGGGCGGGCAGGAGTCGTGGGGCGCTCAGCAGGTCATAATTGGTTTAGCAAAGTTCACAGGCGACGGCGGCAACGGAAATGGGGCATGGGGGCAGGGGGTGGGGGGGTGGAAGAGGACCTGGCTCTAGGGGGTAAACATTCCCTTGAACCCTCTTGCCTACATCTCTGTTCTTATTTCGTTCATTTCCCTTTCTGATACGCTACATGTACATCCGTTTTTCTTTCTCTTTATATGTCTTCACTTATATTTTCATCTTAACGCCCTCAGTGTTGGCTTCCACTTATCTTTATCACCCTATCTCTTCCCCTTTTTTGTTATTTCTGTTCTTTCATAGATTTTCGAATTGCCTATATTTCTCTTCTCTTTTCTCTGTAAGGTGACTATTGCAGAAAGGGCAAACTATCCTCATCGACAACTCCATGATTATGTTTTACCAAGAGTGAAAATTTCCACAAGGATGAAGGACATTCTTTGGAAGATAAATTGATATTTTATGGCCTTAGGCCAGTTCAGATCCTGCACTTTATTTCCATCTTTTATCAATTTTACTCCCTCTACCTTTCTTTCTTTCTGCTTCACCCCCCCCCCACACACACTACGTCTTGTTTTTTCCTATGTAGTCTTTAGTCCCTTTTTTCTTACTTTCTCGTTTTCTTTGATAGTCATCCAGGTATCATCAGTCTTCAGCACCTTAAGCATCCTCTGGGCCCTGTCTGTACACTCACCCTTGCCTCGTCACGCTCATAATTTGTAAACAGCCACATCTACAATAACACATCATACCAAGTTAGGAGAGAATACTGTATTATTCTTAGGTAAGAGGTGTCATCTCTAGTGAATACAGAACCGTCATGAAGAAATAAATACACATGTGATACAGTACAAAGAAAACACAATAGCGAGTGTGCGTCAATAGCTGAGATTACAGTGAGTTGGCAACTTGTGTCCACACTCGTTATTTAGGGATTTCAGTCAGCGGCTCAGAGGGGGTCGTGCAGCCCCTTTGTTCACCCTTCGTTTTGCACTCTTATTTTTTTACGCCGGCTGTTTACGGGACCTTGGCACCATACGGTTCTGTCAGTGACGCTAGTTTGCTTGTCTGCTGCAGAGCGATCGGGGATTCTATTATCTCAAAAGGGCGAGAGAAAATAAGTGTTCTACTTAAAGAGTTTATTAGATTTTGATTATAGGAGTTCAAATTTTCATACCTCTGGTCTCATATAGTAACATCTCAAAATAAATAGAGTACCTGTAAGTTTACATATTTTAAATATATGATAGCATAAATAGGTAAGCTATAATCCAGTGCAGATATCGAGTAGTGTTCTAATGTTGTAAAATGATAATGATCTTTATACTTTAAGTAAGGTGTGTGAGTGTTATGATGTCGGTAGCTATTTTATTATAGAACTGTAATGTGAGCCTTTTACAGAAACATGTGATCACTTTTGCTGAGGTGGCTAAACTACGTGTCCATAGAGGGTGTTGAACTGTGTGCTCGTGTTGATTGACTTGGTAACTGTACTGTAGAACTAGGGGAGAAACCAAACATAATATCAGTCACTGTAAACCCAGCCTCGAGTGTCGTAGTCCAATAATCCTGAAATATAAACAGAATTCCCAGTGCCAAATTCCTCTGTTAATGCGATGCAAATGTATGAGAGTGGTGGAGGTACTCATTCATTCCATACATATGACACACTCTTTGTAACATTTCGGCAGGAGATTATGAAAATATTGGCAGCATCCGCTCGCTTACATTAGTGACAAATCCGAGGGAACAACGGTGTTTTAACGTGTAATGTGCTGTGTGTGTGTGCCATTAACGTGCTTGCATTAATTCAGCTTGTGACTGTTGATATATCTGTCGTGATAATTTTGATGGTAACACATTTTTCGTATTCTGCAAAGTATTCTGGATATACTGGAGTAAAATTTGCATGTGTTATGTTTATATGATTTCTCCCATTGTTATTATAATGGACTAGGCAACAGCAACGACAAGGTTGGCCACACGTCGTTGTACTGTGAAGTATGGGGGGGGGGGGATCTATTAAAAAAAAAAATTATACAAAGTTTTTTTCAGAAAGAAAAGTCGTACGAATTGAGAAATTACATTATATTGAAAAGCTTAAGGCATGTTGCTGTAAGTTTTGCTTCTTCGATCCTTCCCTCTTCTTATGAGAGTGGCTGTACCAGTAAGTTTGGTGAGAGTTACAGGATATGTGATGGGTACAGCAGGAGATGAGAGCGAGGAGAAGGAGAGGGGAAAGTTTTATGTGAAGGAGGAGAGAGGAGAAAGATGGAAGGCCGGGGGGGGGGGGTTATTGGTGGTAGTGGAGGCTGGGATGGAGGGAGTGCGAGTTGCTGGCTTGCCTTGTTGACGATGATGACTTGTACCTCTGCTGAGCAAACAATGAACATGCCTCCACTGCTGGTACCGGCGCTTTGGCCTCCACACCACAACCCCTGTATACCTCCATGTCCCGCTATCACCACTATCTCTACCAACTGCCTGAAACAATTACTTTAGCCTTTCTTTACTCTTTCCTATACCTCCAATCTTTCCTTATTCATTCGTTCCCATTGCTGTGTATTGACTTTTCGCCCTTCCCTAACATTATACCACTCCCTTCACCACTGCCACATACTGTATACCTTTAGAATATTTTCGCCCGACCCACTGACGCATCACACCGGCTTCAGTTGTATGTTGTAGTGTGGGATACAGTCTTGGTTTAGAGTGTTGCAGCAGATGTATAAAACCATGAGCTACCAGGAATTATACAAGTGCTATACCAGGTGTTCAGTATAAGTCTACCCTTAGAAACATGTAATTAGTTGTTCTTTCGATTAAGGTTAACTCACGTTTGTGTCATTTAGTTTATACGTCAGGGCTTAAGTGGGTAATCTGTTGAGTGTGAATTGGATGGCTGTTGATCCCTCGAAACTGTACCAGGAAACAAGCAAGACTCAGGCTTCTGTATACCGTATAGGTAGGCCGTAGGGGATCAGTTTTGTGGAAGAGTTTAGAGGAATCAATACGCCTTTAATTTTCCGAGAGGTGATGACCTCATAAAGAAGTTCTCTGATCTTTCAGATTAAGCTAAGCTGCATCACTATATAGCGTTTGGTCGTATTAATGAGTGTGAGCCATTCAGGTTTCTAACTGAAGAGAGACTAGTGATTCTCAGAACGAAATGTAGTTGATATGGTGTACACGAGAATCATCCGTGGACGCGAATGGGATTGGGCCTACCTCTTAAATTGAAATAGTGAATTGGCTTAAGAGAAGCTTCACAGTTCTGGAAAGCGTGATGTTTTGTGACTTACCAGGAAAGCAATTTTGCTTGAGAGATGAATTTAATGAAGGTTTTTTTCTCCTTGACTTGTAGAGTTTGCAGATTTTTTTTTGTACAATGCGTTACCAGAGTTTTGTAACTGTCACTCAAACGTTCCTCGTCACATGTCTTCAATTTTTTTAGAACAATCATTGGTAGAAGAGATATTAGAATCTTACGATGATCCTAATTTTTTTTTTTGTACTTCGACCAGTTCCAGTGTTTTCATCCGGAGTGGTAACCTGTTTTTGTAGCACCACGTCAATACACCTTTGTTCACTTCAATGAGAATAGTGACATTGCTGAGCTTGTCAGTCCCCTCTGTATAATTATTGCCTGTCCTTGGTAATGCAAATAGCTACATGAATGAATAATCAGCTGTTTACCATTTGTACGTACACTATCCTCAAAATATCAGAATGTTTATATCAGTGTGGATTTTAGAACGTTTTCACCCCTCTTGTATGCTGCTGTTACTGTAAGAAATTTCAAAGTTACCAGAGACTTGGGTGGATAGTTGGTTTGTGTACTAGTTCCACGTGAGTGACTTGAATGGTCACTTTGTATACCTTTCCATTACACATGACTAAATAGCGAAGTCCTCAGTGCACTGCAGTTAAAGAGAGAGAGTGCCTGAGCTTGAGTCGAGTAGTAGAGAGTGGGAGGAGGGAGGTAGCAGCGTCCCCCTTGCCTTGACACGCGTGGCTCTGGGTGCAGCGTGACACCAACCTCTCGTCCTGCTAATTGGGACCCCCTGTTGGTTGAGTGCCCCGGCAGCCGTGTCTGTTGTGCTGTTGCTGCCTTTCCCTCACTCAGACTCCCACCCCACGTCACTTTAGTTACAGTTTGGGGAATTAATGTTTTTTCTACAGGGAATTGAAAGTCATACGATTCTTAGTCACCCGAATAATCGATTGCACGTAATTTTTTAAAAATAATCATGAACGAGCTCTCAGATAAAAGGTATGTCTCGGGACAAGGTTGCATATAATAGACGCTAAGGCTCAGTTGTCACATTTAGAGGATTTCACGTTATGTAGCATGAACCATTGAATCCTTCTTATTTAATTTGACATTTCTGGCGTTTGGTGTTCAGTCAATGGAAACTGGCCAGTTATTGGAAGCCTGAATGCCCAGCCGGAGAGTTAAACAAACCACTTACTCTCTCTTGTCGTTCAGAAGGAAATTTGTGAACTGAGTGTCTCACCCAACCCAGAGTAACATTCTTGATAGTCAACAACGTTTGTTTTTCACTAACACTTGACAATGTACGCTGTTGGGGAAAGTATTTATCGAGTGAAACATATAGACTAAAAAAAATAGAAAAAAAAAATTGAAGGTACTCTGGGCCTCAAAAATACACAAAGCGTGAAACATTGTAGACCTCAGAACTGTCACATAGTAGCCTATAATGGTCTGAAAAGTCAGCAGTTGTTGAAATGTTTTCGGTACACATCGGAAATCACTCTCACCGATATTTCAGTTATATGGTGTACAATGGATCAATTGACGTATTGACTGATGTCGGAAATTTTTCATGTTGTTTTAGATTTCTCAAAGTAGATTCTATAATAAGGATAAGTTGTTGTAGCAGCGGCAGCAACAGCAGCCTTCTTCATTATGATGAGCGAAATGTATTCAGATTAACCTAACCTGGTTACCCGTTCCTGAGGTATGCCATCATGGTTACCCACCTCCAAGTTATGCCATAAAGTAGGGCACATTGAATTTCCATAACAAAGTCAGGTTTAGGGTAATTTTTTTTATGGGGGTAGTGAGGTGAGGGAAAGGAATAGAGGGGAGAAAGAAGTAGTATATGGTTAGGGGAGTGGACGAGGGGTGATGTGAGGATAGAGGGCAAATTTTTGACTGGAGAGAGGGGATGGGTGATGAGAAGCGATGGGTTAGTTTGATGGGTAGAGAAGTTTACGTGGCTGAAGGGATGGGAAAATAGAAGCACAAAAACCTGTATCAGTAGTGGTGAAGGGAGGAGCAAAATATAAGGGGATATTGGTCATTGGGGTAAGGAAAAGGAACATGATATTTAAGGGAAGTGAGAGGGGAATCTTAATGGTCTGGGTAATGGTGAGGAAGGAAAGCACTTATATATGGTCAACTGAATGATAAAGGAAGAGTCAGAGTAAATTATAATTGCCAGAGTTAAAGGAAAGAAGCAGAGGATGATGGGAACGAGGTATTGAACTTAGGGGCTGTAGCACTATTGTGAGTAGGGGCAGTGATAAGGGAAAGGAGCAAGGGACTGTGGGATTAAGTATATATATAGCTTGTGAGGAAGGGTCGGGGGCACTGCAGACCAACTGTTACAAGACCTAATGAGCTGGTGGTGTTTGGGAAATTGTGGTGGTAGTGGTGGGAACGGGAAACTGGTGGCCAAGTGGTGGTGGGGAAAGGGGGAATAGCCGTGCAAGATAAACCAGGGGATAATGGTCGTGAGGAAAAAGAAAGCTATATATAATTCACACGAGAAATTAAAGAGTGGTGGAGATGGCAGTATAAAGTTTTTGCTGAAGCTGGTGTTTATGATTGGCCTATGTTCGAGGGGACAAAAAAGGCGTTGAAAATTGCATGTTTAAGGTGGTGAAAGGTGTTGGGAATGAACGTACAGCCATGGCTGAAAGTCCATGAGCAGGGGGTGGTGCAAAGCCACAGCCGATACTGGGCAGAGAGCCCGAATGAGATAAATTTCCACACCCTTCTGACCGTGGCAGCTCGTAGCTGAACGAATTTGTTAGTTAAGTTGTATGGGCACATTTTTTTTTCTTAGAATTAGAAGAGATAGCTTAACCCCCTGCTCATGGACTTTCAGCCATGGCTGTACATGTTACATTATTGGTGCAAAAGATAATGTCGAGTGGATGGTTGAATGGGTGTATGTCTGTGGAGCCGTGTTGAGTGAGTACCATATGCAAGCGTGTATGTGTGTGTGTTGGCTGGGCTAAATGATAGATGGTGGTGGGGGAAAGTGGGGTGGCTTTTTTTTCCCCTCCGTTCTTCCCCTAATATTGCACACGGCAGGGTTGAGCTGACGTGGGGGAAGTGTTGTTGTTTACGAGCCAGGAGGTTAAACCCGGCTGCCAAGTTAAGTACGGGTGGCAGCAGGCTGGGAGGTGTGTTGGGTGTAATGCTGTGGTTGCTGCTGCTGCTATAATGAATGCTGAGCTGAACTGGAGTACCTGAGCATGCCACACTACACGAGGCATTCTGAACCACGTATTCAACCCATCTGTAATACTGATAATTGCAAAGTGTATAAACAACGGGCGCTGATTAATTTTTGAAAGGTTCTACAATATCTAAAGCTAGTCAGAGGATATAATAAAAACGTATGTAGCTGTGATTTGATCAAAGATTTTATTGAGATGCTGCTCTCTGACAAAGTTGGTCCTGTTTTTTTTTTAGGAGAATGCTGAAGTCGGCATCTACTGTATGTTTAGTTCGTTCTAGCTACGAAGTGTGTCTTCGTACGGTGCTAAATGAGGCACCGACGAGAGGTTACGTTACAATACCTACCTCTACCACCTCTGTGCCAAAAATATATGAAAAGGGGTAATTATTGGTCATCAAGTCAGTCTCTGCGCTCATTAAATATTCAACGGGTGGCCCGTGGATTAGAGGTAAATAGTACGATAAATACATAACCCTAAAATATATTATTTACCCGAAATGATGCTAATAGTTATATACATCATCAGTTAATATTTCAAAAGTTGTGGAGTAATGTTAATGGAATATTTATGATGTGGAAACGTTATATAGTTTTACCGGATGACCACCAGTAGAAATATTGGGTAAAATCACGACGGCATGATTAAGATCTTGGCGAAGCTTTGGTGTTGGTGATTGTTGGGGCCATTTTCAAGGACACTTCATGCTATTATACCCAGTACTTCAGATGCCGGTATAATAATTCGTAGGTAGCACAACACTGAACACAAAGAGGCAATGGTACAGGTGTGCCATAATTTCTGCAAAGGGTGATTTTGTAGCCGTTTTGCTAATGTGAGTTGGAAAAGTATGAGTATTATATGTGAATGTTTCTTTTGGATACGTAAAGTGAGGATGATAAATGATCCGTGAACTGCCTGTCGACAGAACTTGGGGTTATATTCAGTAGCTTTAAAAGTTAAACGCGAAGAAGTTACGAAAGGTCTTTAACATTAATTAAGAAGGACGAAAAAAAAGTATTGTTATTATAACGGTAGTGTAAAGTGGATGTTTGTTTACTGTACAATATGTCCTCTTGTTGTGGTTGGTATATGGTATAATGTGAATGAACACTTAATAACCAATGTATTCTTATTCCTCTGAGTGAGTGTTAACCAATTTCTCTCTCTCCAGGTATGTGGCTGATTCACTCGTGCTTGGTTTGTTGCCCTTCTTACTGGCTGGTTGTAAGTACAGTACCTTTACCATCAAGACCAGATCAATGTTTTTGCCTATGTTGGTTAGCTCAAAAGTCTGAAACCATGAAACTTAACGTGCATGAGAGCGAGGTGAATCCCTGAGTGAGAGAGGCCGGTCGGTCGGTCGGTCCAAGCAAAAACCAATTAGGGGGATCAATAAAGTGGGAGGAGTGCCAAGTTATCCTCGCCGCTAATGACACTTTGAAACCAGCCCCGCTCCCTGCTGGGGGTGGTGATGGGGCTATTTTTTTGTCACCCCCCTCCAACCCCCCCATCCTTTTCCTTGCTTTTTTTTCTATAACACTACCATCAGAACGGTGTACAGTATATCCGATACTACTTGAGACTTTGAGGGATAAATGAGAGAGACTTCCAGAGCCTGAGTCAGAAACTGTTTGGTTTATGAGAGCAAAGAAGGAAACCGTGTAAACAAAGAAGAAATAGTTAAGAGGAAAGAGTTTTGGATGAGATAATACAGGGAAGGAAGGCAGGACAGGATAAAGATAGAAGACATAATGAAAAGGCGTGGGGGAAGGGAAAACTACCAGACCGGGAGAGTGGTGGGTGAATAAGAGGGGGGGGAGGAATGGCCTGGAGATGAGGATGCGCAGGTGAGAAAGTGACGGACCAGCAACAAAAGGCGAGAGTAGATGAGGGGTAAGGGGAGGTGGAAAGGGAGGATATGAGAAGGGAAATGAGGATTGGGGGGGAAGGAAGTAGGAGAGAGTATGAAGGTAGGTCAAAGGAGGAGGGAAGATGGAAAGATAACAGGAATATTCGGAAGTAGAGGAGAGGTGGATTAGTGAGTCGAATGTGATTTGAAAAGAAAGGAATAAGAAGGTAAAAGTAGCAGAGGTAGTGGTGTGAAGGGAATGTAAGGTCTAAGTAGGAGAGGAGGGTCAGTGGAGTTGAGTGTGTGTTGCAGTAAAATAAGTGTGGAGGTAAATGTATAAGAGATGTAGGGAAGCGAAGGGAACGTAAAGTCTAAGTAGGAGAAGAAGGTCAGTGGAGTTTAAGGTATAAGAGAAAGGAATATGAAGGTACAGGTAGAAGAGAGGTAGGGATATAAAGGAACGTAAGGTCTAGGGAGCAGAAGAGAAGAGGGTCAGCGAGGCCGTGGAAACCCTGCTGGGGCTCATCAGCATATTGCCTCCCAAACTCCCCTCCTCCTCCTCCTCCTCCTCCTCCTCCTCCTCCTCCTCCTCCTTCTTCATCTTCATCCCGGTACACACTTTCCTCCCTTCCCTACCCGTCAGTTCTTCAAATACCTCCTTCCCTTCCCTATCCTTACTCTACTCAACCTTATCTTACCCTTGCTGTCTCTTTCCCCATTTACTAACTTCGTCTTTCTTCTCTTCTTTTCTCTACCCACCTGTCAGTTCCTTTCCCTTCACTCACTCTCCTCTTTCTTCAGTTCGTATGCCGTTCTCTTCGTTTATTTTTTCATCTCTCTGTGTTCCCATCATCATCATCGTATTGCCTTCACACCCACCCTCCCTCCCTCCCCATCATGCTCCTTCACTTCCATCCCATGACATCACGAGTCCATTCCCTGCCCATACAGTAAGTTGCTTTCTATTTACTTACCTCCTCCTTCACTTCAGTCCTATTCCTCCAACTCCATATTCGTTTTAACTCGCTTCTTCTTGTTTCTCTCATTCTCATCAATTTTCTTTTTGGTTACCATATCTTGACAACTTCACATTTCTTTATCAAGTTTCAGATCTGTGTCTCTCCCCTTTCACATCTCACATTTGCTTTCCCTTAAAATTTCTTCCCTTGAGTTTTCATCTCATTTCCTAAATATTTCTTCCCTTTGTTACTTCTCCCATTCTTTCCGTTCTCCCCTTTCATTCATTCCCTTTCTCCTCTCACCTCCACTTTACTCTCTCCTCTCACCTCCACTTCCCTCTCTCCTCTCACCCCCACTTTACTCTCTCCTTTAACCCCCACTTCCGTCTCTCCTCTCACCCCCACTTCCCTCTCTCCTCTCACCCCCACTTCACTCTCTCCTCTCACCTCCACTTCACTCTCCCACCACAACCACCGCCACTCCTCACATACAAAGTGTTGCTCCTTGAGTGTTCCTCTTTTCACGCCTCCTTCAGTATTTTCCAACACCTCTCGCCCCCCTTTTCCCCTCATCTGACCCACTTTTCCCGTCTTGTAGCCTCACCTCACCTCGTTAACATAATTCCGTGCTCTTTTAAGTCTCCCATATACAGCAGCTGTCTAGTTACTGGTTAATAAAAATATCAAACGAAAAAATCTAATGGGGAGTGGGATCATGTATACATATTCCTTGCATATAAGATTCATATTTAATCATTTATATTAATATCAATGTAGGTTTTTATGTATACACTCATCTCCACGTACAGTCGACCTCAGGAATTCGTAAACAGAGCAATAATTACAAGTTGTGTTTATTCTGCACATACTGTAGGCATTGTTCTGCTGACTGATTCAAGTGTTAGTCAAGTTTGGTGTTTAGGAAATTTATGTACCGTACTAAAATTTCTAGTTATATATGAACCCTTGATGTCACAGTGGTATATTAGAATTCCTAAGGTCGACTGTACATTGTCCGGCCAAGAAGCATATAATATTGTGACAGCGACCTCCTTGCCATCCACCTCATCACCCACTTCCAGGATCAGGGTCACTTCAGGTATGGTTTTGGTGCATACATGGTCTTGGATATTGGTGGGCCATCAACATTGTCGTGGTCAAGGTCGGTCCATGTCCACGTCTTGAATCATACATATGGTATTTCTGGAATCCATTTGTCTTCCGTGTGGGTGGAGGGGGAGGATAAATGTTTTTTCTCGAGTCGTGATAGTTGAGCTGATCGACCCCCCACCCCCCACAGGCACACGCACGTACGTACACACATACCTGCCTCGCCAGGGAATCCACCTTTAAAAATGATCAGACTGTGGCATTGTTTCCATCTACCCGCTGGATCCTCCCCTCCACCATCCTGCTGCTCGCATATTCCTGAACTGTTATACCTCTCTGACTGTTTTAATTTCCAGGACAGCCTTCATCATACTGCCAGGTTGGGTTAGGTTGTCTGATATGGGGGTTGGTATAGAGTCATGTAAGGTTATGTCGTTTGATATGGGGTTGCATGGGGTCATCTTAGGTTATGTCGTTTGATATGGGGTTGTATGGGGGTCATGTTAGGTTAGGTTGTCTGATATGGGGTTGTATCGAGTCATGTAAGGTTATGTCTTTTGATATGGGGTTGTATGGGGTCATGTTAGGTTAGGTTGTCTGATATGGGGGTTTATATCCAGTCATATAAGGTTAGGTTTTTTGATATGGGGTTGTATGGGGTCATGTTAGGTTAGGTTGTCTGATATGGGGGTTGGTATCGAGTCATATATGGGGTTGTATAGGGTCATGTGTGTAGAATGATATCGTTTGTGTTGAGTTTGTGTTGGTTTAGTTGAGATGGGCTAATTATGGCTTAAATAAAGTCACAAGATTGCAATGTCAGGTTTAGGTTAGGTTGGGTCGGGTTTGGTCGGTTGTAGTTGGGCAAGCATTGTTTCAAGTGACGTCTTCGGTCATATTTAAATATACTGTACTATAAAGTGAATATCCTAGGTAGATAAAACATAGCAATTGGCTCTTAATGGACCCTGTCATGTAGTCAGAAAATTGGGGGTTAGGGAGTCCTTCAAACATTGCCATGAAACACCATGTACATTAAAGGAGCTTGTTTCGTGGCATAGTCAGGAGGAATTAATTAGAGGCCTGCAATTCTCCTACACGATCACAGGGTCCTTAAAACGACGACAATTCGGGAATATACCATCAATGATCCTCCCTCAATCATGTATGCATAAGGTTGGAGGCACCAGCACTACTTTTTCTCTTCTATTCCCGGGTTGTTTGCTCTTGCTTTATATTATTTGAACGTGACCTGGCGAATCCTATACCAAACCAGTCTAGTTTAAATAAAATAACCTTTCCTGGACCTCGTGATTTAGCCGGAATGTGAAAGTGAGTGGGTCTGCAAACTCAATAATTCAACCAAACTAAAATATAGCAGTTGATATAGTGAACATCGTTGTGGTTCTAAACTGATGGAGCACCTTGAATTCTTGTCACGGCTTATGCAGCACACAGGGCGCGCGTGTGTATTTTTGTTTTTCGGGCCCTTTTTTTTTTCGTTCATTTTTTCAATATATCTGCCCGGAACTCACACCTGACGTCCCTTTATTAAATTCCATACTTTCCCCGTGAGTGATAGAACATTGTTTTCGACTTGTACTGTTTTCCATCATATTGTTGTTTCCTACATCTGAATCCCGGATTTTTTGTCAACTGTGTTCATATTTTCTTGATTGACGGTACTGTTGTTGGCCCTCCATCCACTACCCTCATGTACTAGTTCTTTGATCCATATGTGATGTTTGATATGCAAATGTTCCATAAGTCGGAAAATAAAATGTTCACGTCTTCATCAATACATAGCTCTGTTGAAATGTCACCAACACGAAGCGTACAGGTAGATATAATATTGGCATTCTCATTTTCAGTGTTGCAAGCATCGATGTATAGTGCATGTCCCTGAAGTATGGATCACCCTGTATATAGCGTTTCCTCAGTAGTATCAACACTTTTGTCAATGGCGTGTAATGTTTAATGTATATATTTTTTATTTATGACGGTAATTTACTACAACCCTTACAGCTTACCGACTCGTTTAGTGCTTGATTAACATTTACCGTGTGTGTGACGCCAAACCCAGACATACCAGTTCATTGATTATATACATTTGCTGTCACCTTCATAATATTTAGAGGAAAGGTAGTCAATTATGGATCAATGAACGTTCTCAGTGATGTTCAATCGAGATAAGAAAACGTGAAGGGCTCCCACTGACTGAACAAACCATGTACGATGAGTTGTTAAAATAATGTGGGTTTCACTACAGACCGAATATAGTAAGGATGCAGGATCGTAAGAGGATATCCTATGCCCTTTTCATCACGCGAAGTATATAATTATATACGTCGTCAGCTTAAAAATAAGACATAACTAGTTAAAAAAAAAAAAAAAATCCCTGGCAGCGTGTACATTTTGCTTTTCCTGGGCAGTATATCTTCTTTGTGAACCCCTGCACTCCCAGCCACGCTCTCTGTCTCTCTCTCTCTCTCGCTGCACTCCTGACTTCCTTCCTTCCTCCTTCCTTTGTGCTCTCCCCCGTAAGCTTTTCAGTGGTGACGTTATTTACATCATTAAGCTGCTTCCAGGGAACAAGCTGGCTTTAATCCTCCCACTCGTTCGTTCTAGCTACCCGACGTTTTCTTTATGCATGGGTTGTTCATACAAGGAGGATCTTTTTACTTAGGTTCATGATATCGGGTGTTCTTCTCTCTTGGCTGTTTCTATGTGTAAGGGATGTTCATCATTATATAGTGATCGTTCGGGAACGTTCATCAAAGGGGTTACCATATTTAGTTTTCTCTTTCCATGGGTTGTTCATTACATTGGTCCTCGGGCGTCCATAACCCCCAGACCATCCAAGGGAAACAGAGGATATACCTACACAGTTTGTAGATATATAGCACCAATAAACCCAGAATGGAACCAAACAAGCCTAGGGTCAGTGTGGAAAACAGGCACACAGCCAAGAAAACAACACCTTCACACAGTATAGATGAAACTATGTAATTGTTTCAGCAGATACCTTACCATCCAAACAATCAGCAAACCTAGAAAACAATAACTTAGCAAGAAGTCATTCACACAATCGGTCTGTCACGCTAACAATCGAGGAGAAACAAAAGCAAGCTGTAGTGCAGAGTGGAGTTACGTGACCTTTACACCAGCCGGCGTGGTGACACCAAACACCATCGACTCATCCACCCACTCACCCATCTTCCCTCCCTCCCACCCATTCACGCCATCTAATTTGAATAGGCGTGGAAGCGTCCGCATATTAGTGTGGCTCTGGAGGGGATGGGGGGGGGGGGGGATGGCCCACACATCCACGGGGTTTTAACGATTAGATTAGTAATTTTGCTTAGGGGAAGTAGTGAGTGTTGTGGTGGTCACGCTTAGGGAACATTTCCGACCCATGGTACTGTACTCATATAAAATTATACTCGTACATAATAGCATCATCACTCAAAGTTGAATGAATGAATGGTTCCTACCTACTGTAACACACACACACACACACACACCTGTGCAGTGTGGCTGAGGGAATATGCCTTCAGCGACATGTTAACCCTAGGAAATAAGCCTTATACTCTCCCCCCCCCCCCATGGTAGTTATGTAATACATTGAATTCAGTATGCTCTTACCACAATAACTATCACCACCACCACCACTGTCAATCACCAACACATCCCCAATCACCACTATCTCACTACTTCCACCAGAGGCCTCTACCTACCACGTACTGTACCACTACCATCCACCTTTACCATCACCAGCACCACCACCCTCTACCATTACTACTGCCTCTACCTACCACGTACTATACCACTACCATCCACCTTTACCATCACCAGCACCACCACCCTCTACCTTTACCATCACCAGCACCACCACCCTCTACCATTACTACTGCCTGCCTCACAGTTTTGGTTGAATAGAATCTTTTCACGTATCTCTACAAAGGACCTTACGAATTGAAAAGATTTAATATTTTCTTTGTTGTAACCGTGCGTGTACGCATCCGACTGGTTCTCTCGCACAGTTGGGGATAAAACTTGATGTGGTCCGGCTGATTATATAATGTAAAATGTGATGCAAAAAATGTATAATGCCGTAACTCGACAACTGTATTGGTGTGTAATAATTTTGTGAATAGTTATACACCCGGTTGTTCCTTTTCGTTGATAGTATGGAGATAAATTCCTGTATAGTTAGTTATCTATGCATAAGTTGTTGGAAAGATGATTTGAAGAGAAACAGTACATACACCTTATTAATAAGGGCTTGTCGATATTCCAAAGTATACTTTTTATTTAGTAATGAGGCCTGGCAGAATGGAGAATAGAAGCTTTCGTCTCCCACAGTTTCGTTGACTTGACTTGAGTCAGTGCACTCACCACTATTTCAGGCTCGTGTTCAGATTGCACATCTTTTTTACTCTGGTTCTGCCTGGTTCAATTCCATATTCATAGGAGTGATAACAACATTAAAGCAGCAGTTTACACAAATGCTTGTTTAGCACTAACATAATGTGATATCATGTTTGTTTAATTTTGCATTGCAAAATATTTTTTATAGAAGCAGTATGATTATATCAGGGTATAAAAAACCTTCATGGTTAGAGTACAAAATGATGCAGTTACTACAAAATATGTATGTTCGGACGAAGGACCACCCTATAATTGTTTATGCTTTCATCTCTTGGATACAAATGGTTTCAGTTGTGGGAAAATTGTGATGTTCGTACAAATGAAGACCCAGAGTAAAATCAATTTAAGATGCATCAATTGTGTAATAGGAATAAGAATGAGGCCCTAACTTGATTGACAAACAATGATAGACGACAAATTACACTAGATCTTGGAATATCAACTCTGCTTTTGGAAGACCAATTAAGGTCCCTTTGCCACAACAACAAATACTTGACACGAGACCAAAGCAACAGGCTGATGACGACCAAGCGAGCTCAGTTGTGGTGAGTGGGTGATGTGTCTGGGTGGTTGTAATATATATATATGTACCCTGGAAGGCGCGATTCACATTTAGTGACCAATAAAGGCGACCTCAAACACATTCTGCGAGGTCAATATCCCAGCCAGCAGAGGGAACCCATTACTGCCGGAGCTATAACGTATCATGCCGCCTTCATAACCCCATGAGGTTGGTTGGTTGGTTGGTTGGGGTGAGATTAAGGAAAGGGCAAGGGTGAGAATGGGGTAGGGGAAGACAAGGATGAGTTTGGGGTTGGGAGTGTTTTGGGGTAGGGAAGTAAAGGGTAGTAGAATGGGGTTGGTGAAGTTTTGAGCAAGGGGAAGGGTGAAAATATGCCTGGGTGAGGTTTGGGGAAAGGAAGAGTTAGGGTAGGTTGAAGTGAGGTTGTGTTAACGAACGTGTCCTAGTGGTGGTGATGTGAGAATGGTGTGGGGGGGTTGGTAGGTGGTAGAGAGATAGGGGTCTGAGAATGGTGTGGGGGGTTGGTAGGTGGTAGAGAGATAGGGGTCTGAGAATGGTGTGGGGGGTTGGTAGGTGATAGAGAGATAGAGGTCTGAGAATGGTGGAGGGTTTGGGTGGTGGTAGAAATACAGTAGGGGTGAGGGTGATTGAGGGTGATGTCCGGGTGATAAGAGCCAGAATCCACCCACTCCCATCAGGCAGGCCCCTAACCTCTTCTCCAGCTGGTGGTGGTGGTGGTGGTGGTGATGTAGGATTTGTATGAGAAATAGAACGGGGTCTAGGAGAACTGAATCGATATTACAGGAGTAGCTGCTGTTTGAGAGTTGATATAATGGGAGATGAAATATAGAACGAGCTGGTGGCAAGGGAAATATTACAATAGAGGGAAGTGCCATGTATTACTGAAAAGAGATAATTGCTGTGTAGAAATTCAACTAATGAGCTCAGTTGATGTAATGTAGAACTAACGAAATGGCGTCGAGGCAAAACCTTCTGAACTAAAGAGAATTAAGGGCATATTTGGAGTTTGTTATATGGGACAGAAATGGTACTTGAGAAATATTTCAGGGCACATTCATTTGTTGCCACTTCCAAGCTAGCAATTTTTTTATATATATATCAGGGGTTGTAGCCTTTATCAGTTCTATTTACTCTTCATCCTTTCTACTAATTTTCAGTCTTTTTCTCAATCTCTCTCCCTCTTACCACCACCATCTTTTGTCTCTCCCTCTCTTCTCTCCACATTCCATTTTTCTCTCCTCACCACTTTTTGTTTTGGCTTTCTCTGTACATCTCTGAGCCTTTTCTTTTTGCCTTTCTCTAACCCTCGGTCTTTTCTCCGTGGCAAACATTCCATTCTCCTTGGCACACTTTTCCCCTTTCTTTTCTTTCTTTGCTGCCTCTCTTCATTTTCCCCCCCGGGCTGTCCTTTCCTCTCCTCGCCTTTCTTTTTGTTTTCCTCGAGTGGTTATCCTTTCCCGTTTATTTTTCCATTTCTTTCTCCTTGTGGATTTCATGGGTTTATTCATTCATCTTTGTGGTTGCTTCATTTTCTCGCGTTTTAATCTCATAATTTTTCTTTCTTACCTTTAATTTTTTTTCGTATTTGCTTATATAATTGAAAGTTCATCTTAGCCAAGTCGTGTTATTTTTATGATTATTATATTCGTACCAAATGTTGTACACACACACACACACACACACACACACACACACACACACACACACACACACACACACACACACACACACACACACACAAAGTGACTCATTAACTCAGGATTTAGTACAGACCCCCCCCCCCCCGATTCTACTATATGAAAAATGCGTCATTACGGCAGCATTAGTGGGTTATGATTGTATCCAAAATAACAGTATCCTTCCATTTCATTCAACAACAAAAACTAGATGGAGCTGCTTGGGTGTAGGACAGCTCCCTGAGGCTATTGCACCGTGTATTGTGCCGTATAAGGTTAAGTTGCCATTTGATCACCAGTCTCTGTGAATGCAATGCCAGTAGTTGATGCTTTACAGCCCCTGCCTACCAGAAAGAGGATTTAATACCATGATCGGCAATTGGTTTGTGGGTGGAGGATTTATTTTGAACTCTTGTGTGTGCTAACCTTCTGAAGATCCGAAACCTCCTTGTAGGCAGTAATAGCAACAACAACAACAACAACAACAACAAAAGTCTTCCTGTCTCTTCCACTGTTGCAGTTTTTGTTTCTTCTCGTTTCGTTCCGTCCGTAATACTTTTAATTGAAATGTATTGCGCTGCGTGGCTGAGCTTGCTTGCCAGATAAACTTTGTCTCCATTGTCTTTCTCGCAACACGTCTCTCATTGCAGGTTTTCATCAAAATGCATAGCGTCAAACTTTTTTTTTTTTTTTTTTTTTTTTTTCCAGACTTTAAATTTTTCAAGCTTCTTCCCAACAACTATCCCCCCCATCCACAAATCTCAAGTATGTCTTCTTTAATAGTCTCTTGTTTGTTGTCCCTCAGGAGTCGAACTTTGGAAAGGTAGCTGTAGACGGAGATCATCCACCATATGGCTTCTTACCATCCCCACCCCTCTTTTTCCCTCTCCTCCAACCTACCCCCAATCCTTTCTCCTCCAACCTTCCCCCAATCTTTCTCCTCCAACCTTCCCCCAATCTTTCTCCTCCAACCTTCCCCCAATCTTTCCTCCTCCAATCTTTCTCCTCCAACCTTCCCCCAATCTTTCTCCTCCAACCTTCCCCCAATCTTTCTCCTCCATCCTTCCCCAATCCTTTCTCCTCCATCCTTCCCCAATCCTTTCTCCTCTCTCTTCCAGCCTTCCCCAATCCTTGCTCTTCCAACCTTCCCCTTCTTTCCTACAACTTTCCCCACATTTTTTCCCTATCCCCCAACCTTCCCCCTTTCTCCACCACCACCACCACCACCACCTGCACCTCCCGTTACATTTCCGCATTCTCATCTCCTTCATCTCTTAATGCTTCCTTTTCCGCGTTCGTACCACCTCCTCCTCCTCCATTCTCGCATCCCCGCTCAGTTCCATCGCATCCCTACAGTCCCCTCTATCATCTTTAAATGTTTCCTTTTTATCCTCGCCTTTAAGATCTTCCTGTAAATTCTCTCTCTATCTCTCTTCCTTCCTCTCTTCCTTCCTCTCTTCCTTCCTCTCTTCCTTCCTCTCTTCCTTCCTTCCTTCCTTCCTTCCTTCCTTCCTTCCTTCCTTCCTTCCTTCCTTCCTACCAATGACATTTTTCCCATAAATTTCTTTTGAATTTTCGTGTATGATGTTAGTTTTTTCCTATTCCTCTGCTTCTCCCTTCATCTCTTCCTCTGACCTTTCTTCTTAATCTCCCACCCTTAGTTTTCTGTGTACCTCTGCCTCCTTTACATAATCTACCTCCTTCCTTTACATTTTCTCTTGATTTCGCTCCTTGTCTTCCTTCCTTTATTCATTCATCTCTGGTTGTTGTTTTCTTCCCCCTCCCTTCATCTCCATTCAAATCCTTCACCCATTCTACATTTTTACAGGCCACCATTATTACTGTTCATCCAGTGCTTCTGTCTGGCATACTTTAGTTACAGGAATCAATGTAGTAAGATTCCATTAATTCAGGGAAGAACATCTTTTTGGTCAATAGGAGGGTTCGTGAATCCTCCAAACTAATCAAGAAACGGAGTCCCAATTAGCAACTATAATAAGGTCGTTTGTTTCCAGGCTTATATTTGGAGGATTCAGTAGCCCTCCAGTGTATCAAAAAGAAAGTCCTCCCCTTTAAATCCCCGTCGGAGTCAGCACCAGGAAGACTGAGGACGTACGGGCATGTGACTCCAACCAGGGTTCAGGTTTTTACCCCCCCGTGTCCCCACTTATTCTAAAGCGATATTTGATTCCCTTGTAAGTTTTGTGTGAGAGAGAGATAGAGAGAGAGAGAGAGATTAAAGTGAGAGCGAGTTGGAAGGTGGGAGCCAGAGAGATGTTAAGAGTGAATGAGTAAATGTGAAAGAAATAGAGAAGGTGGAGAGAGAGAGAGAGAGAGAGAGAGAGAGAGAGAGAGAGAGAGAGAGAGAGAGAGGGGGGGGGGGGAGGGGGGGGGATGGTGCCAGACAAGAGGAAGGAGAGATGTAAAGGGTGAACGCGTAAGGTGCAAGGAGGAGGATATTGCCTTCAGATCTCTCGTCTCCTCCTCCTCGTCTTCGTCTTAATTTTCCTCAGTGTCGTGTATCGTTTAATTACTGAATCCCGGCTGTCCGTCCCACACCCCCTCCAACCAACCAACCAACCTGCCTTCATTCGCCTCGATGGATTTTCTCTATTGATTTTCTTGTATCGGTGCCATTGTTGTCAGTCCCGTACTATAGTGTATAATATACCTTGAGGAAATATCTTGCCCCAACGTGGATTTCAGGGGCCTCTTACGTATTTGGATGGGCTCTGAGATTTCTACTTGGCTGAATAGACAAGAAGACCTTCATGAGTCTTGGAGGTAATAGGTCCGGCAGAAGAGGCGACTACTGTTCATTCACGGCATTGAATACGTGAAGGTCCCCCACATACTTATGAGTTCACCTTTAGACAAGGTAGATGACATGATGAATGGTTATTTGTCAGTTCAAGATAAAAATTCGTTCAGATATAGTAATGTAAGAATTACTTGGGTAACTCTCAGCTATTAATTTGGAGATGATAATATATTATGTAAGTATTGGCAATAGTTCATTCCCACGATAAGAACATTTGCCTTATATGTTATTTGTATACCACAAGCATTAGTAATCGTTTAACACAACTCATTAATGTGAGTGGGAATACTTTCAACATTAAATATATAACTGATTTTATATGTACCGACAAAGTAATTGTTTTTCCTCCACCCTAGAGATTTTGAAACTGTAGAACAAAAACGGGAATAAGTGAATAGACTTGGTGATGCAATTCCTGAAGTCTGTTAAACAACTGCTGTCCACGTCTGTACATGCCGTAAATTACATGACAATTTGCACTCTTAATCAGGTATTCAGATGCACATAATTTAGTTCCCAAAGTCCCCTCCACCGCAGTCAAGGAATGTCGCCACATTTATTGCCAGTTCCGCTTTAGTCTGCCGTGCGGGTACGTGAACTTCAATCTGTATTGCAGTTTAATCGGCCGGAATTTTGATGATTAGTCTCGTGTGGGTAGTCTGTAGCATTGCTGATGTTAAGGTTAATGACCGTTTTAAACATTAGAGGGTCAGATATTAAACATCAAGGCTCGTTACTCTGGATTTGATCGCCACTAACTATTCCAACCAGTGAAAATGGTAACCAAAGCATACAGGCATTGAGTGCAGTATTAATAGATTTGAAACCACCAGTGGTTCTTAGAAATTATGGTAAACCCAAGTGATAATAATTGATAAGTGCTTCAGATAGGTGTTCCAACATACTGTACTATCTCATTCCCTCTTTGACACTGTTTTGTTCTGTAACATTACTGTCATATAGCTTGGCATTACTCTAAGCTTACATTGAAACACGGCAGTATTTTTGTTTTATCTTATTGCAATTGCCCTAAACGTTAGGAAGTATTAACTTTTCCCCTCTACAGGAAAAAAATTGCCTCGCGATGAACAGAAAAATTTCCAGTCGTGAGCAGTTGTGTATTAGTAATGTGAGTGGATGGAGAATGAAACCAAAGCAGGGAACCAGGTGCAGAGATGAAATAAGAGAACTGGCCATGGCACGAAGGAATGGACTCGCATCGGAAAGAGAGAAGTGGGGACGTTTGAAAGAGGCTTACGTCTTGCAGTGAACTAAAAATGGCTGAGAGTTGATAATGCAATGGATGATAGTGGTGGTGGTGGCGGTACGGACGATTATCTGGAGAGTTTTGTTTTTATGTATGTTGGGAGACCGTGGTGAGCTGCTCCCAGACTCTTGAGGACGCGTTAACGACTCCCAAGCCACAGTAATTGGTGCACTTGAATGTGGAGAAAGGTGGGGAGTAGTGGTTCAGTGACGGTGCTTCAAGTTGAATCTTTATGGTCTGACTGCAGGACTAGATATCTCGCTCACTCAGGAGGGCTGAATCCATGACATCCTTCATCCTTCCACGTGCTGGCTTTCTATTGGGGATGATTTGTGTATAGGACATGTGAGTTTGGTGCTTGTGGTATACAGTTGGAATGTTGCTTCGAAACGTAGGTATTTTTTTTATAGATGGATGTCTCGCTAAGTAGGATGATAACCACAGCATACTCGTACTTCCGCGCCCTGCGTAATGCTTCAGATAGTTTTCTTATTACGGAAGATTATATAATTGAAATCCTTCCTCCCACCCCCATGACGTATTGTGACATTTTTCCCTGTTATATCAGTTATATTTATTTGTTATTCAAAACCTACTCATGGCTTACGTTTGAAGGAGAGCTATGTACGTTTCCCCTTCTGAGTAAACAGTTTGATAACAATTGCAGCACTTGACGATAAAGGACTACCAATTCCATATTTACCATGTTTTCTTCCTGTCTTTATGGTGTCGTCTTTTCTGGACGATTTTTCTTCTTGTCTTTATGGTGTCTTTTCTGGACGATTTTTCTTCCTGTTTGTCTATGCTCTTTTCTGGACAATGAAGGACTACCAATTCAATATATTCTTTTCGTCTGTTTGTGGTCTGTTGATGATGTTGTTGTTGTTGTTGTTTGGACAGTGATGGTAATGTGGTGAGAATCAGGCCTAGTGATGATGAATGGATGGGGCGAGGGAGGAGGGGCGGTGTTGATGGTGGAGTTGCCGGGATCCACTCATCCACCCAAACCCAGCCGGAGTCTCATTAGCTTAATGTGTCAGATTACAGATTATTTATTGCCTCCTCCTTCTCCTCCTCTTCCCTCCTCTTCCTACCGTCTCCTCCACTTCCTCTTCCCCCTCGCATCACCATCCCCTCACTTCTCGTCTCGTTTCTTCCCTTGTGTTTTCTTCTCGCCTCATTTAATTCTCTTCTCATCGATTCTGTCATTTATCGCCTTTCCTCTTCTCACCTCGCTTGACTCTTCCGACTTTATGACCTCTCCTCTTCCTCTATCATGTTATGTTCCTACACTTTGTGGCCCTTCTCATGTTAGTCTTCACCTCTTCCCTCTCCCACCCCCCCCTCACACACACACACACACACACACACACACACACACACACACACACACACACACACACACACACACAGCCTTTTCCTTCTTCCTCTCCTATCTCGACTTCATCTAATCTCCTACTGGCGGCAGTCGATATGGCTTCTACTTCGTAATTGGTGTTTTGGCCTTTCCTCGTAGAGTTAGGAAAAAGTTGGGTTGAATATTATTAATATACCCAGAGGCACTACTAAGGAAACACCGCCGTCTGGTCATCACCATCATCACCATCGTAAGTAATCAGCCTCCATTCACCAAACCCATCGACTTAGCTCACCACCACCATTCATCACCACCACCCTCCCCTCCCATCTACCCAGACTTAAATCACCACTATAATCACCACACCAAACCATCACCATCATTTTCCAACTACCCACATAACAACCATCACCATCATCTCACAGCAACCCACAAATAAATCACCACCACCACCAATCACTACTACCACCACCACCACCACCACCACCACCACCAATCACTACTACCACCACCACCACCACCACCACCACCACCAATCACTACCACCACCAATCACTACTACCACCTACCTCCCACCACCAATCACCACCACAACCATCATCATCACGCACCTTGTTTTGCCGACTATCGAATTATACCCGAAATAGACACCGCTGGGAGAAATTATTACTCCTGTTGTTGTTGTTGTTTGTAAGACGTTGAAGATAACTTGGTGAAGTGTTTATAAGAGTGACTTGGACCTCGGGGCTTAGGAAGTGGGAGGAGAATGCCCAGCGATCGTCACAATTATAGTAATATATATATAGCAGTTTCTCGAGTTGTTGGTTTGAGAATTTGTTAGTGATACTGAGGTTTGTGTAAATTATTTAGTAGTGGGGTTGTTATGTTAAGGCAGAAGAAACTTTCCATATCTCTGGAGCTGGTTTATGTCACTTAAGTATTTGTTGATCATACATAATGTACCGTAAACGTAACCTGGCATGGATCTCTGTTGTATACTGAAGTGGATGAATATTCCTTTGTTCGTTATAACGAGCATTTATACAGGGAACAATTTCCGAACGTTACAACCGCCGGATAATTTATTGATCTCTGGGATAGATACCTGCATATATCGCTCAATAACATTCTGTGCAGAACTGTACATTGCTGCCTTTTAGTATTCCATATCCCTGCAACACTCATACATGGCATTACTGATCTCACCGATATACGCAATATAATAAGATTTTAAATAACACTGTGTATAATTTAACAACGTATTACCAGTGTATCATTCGTTCGTTAGCTCGGTACGTCCAACATTTGATCTGTGTCCATTTTTATTCTTGTAGGCCGTCCAACCAAACAGTACAAGCATGACGGAAGCTAATAATAGTGGGTGTTCATTATAGGGAATTACTGTGTTCAAATGCCCCCGAGTGAGCAGCGGTAATGGAGGAAGGAGGATCATGCGAGCTATCAGCCCCCCTTCCCGTGTTATGAATCTGGCCTAATTTATAGAGGACGGGAGGGCGTTGATTAGGTGATCCGGGAGCCCTTATTCCCAACGCTCTAACGGTACGGGGAAACGCTTTCTCTTTCACTATTTATTTTTGTTCTTCTGCAGGATGTTCATGCATTAGTACTATTTTTTATCTCATGTGAGTTATGTCGTCTAATCAAGTTATGTTATTAGTAGACAAAGTTTAGACGATACTAATGCTTCAGAAGGAATCTTATAACAAAATTCTGGTTATAGTGTTTCATGTTTTATACCCAACTTAATGTAACTTAACCTGATTAGACATTAACCATTCATTAACATAACATAACAATGATGTCACCCCTTCTGGATACTGAAGTTCCCTGTACCACTGAATACTTGGAAATAACACATCCAGGAGAGTAGAGGAAGGGAGGATGGCTTGGGGGGGGGGGAGTGGGGGTACGGTTGAGATTGGACCCAGGTAGTGAGATCCTTACCCTGCTTAATCCCTGCCTGCCTGCCTTCCACCTCACCTGCCTACCTGCCACCTTACCTGCCTGCCTACCTGCCACCTTACCTGCCTGCCTACCTGCCACCTTATCTTCCTGTCTGCCACCTTAACTGCCTACCCTCCACCTTACCTGCCTGCCTACCTGCCACCTTACCTGCCTGCCTACCTGCCACCTTATCTTCCTGTCTGCCACCTTAACTGCCTACCCTCCACCTTACCTGCCTGCCTACCTGCCACCTTACCTGCCTGCCTACCTGCCACCTTATCTTCCTGTCTGCCACCTTAACTGCCTACCCTCCACCTTACCTGCCTGCCTACCTGCCACCTTATCTTCCTGTCTGCCACCTTACCTTCACGCTCAGCCATATAGTGGGCCCGCCAGCACAGGCATAAGGCCCAAGCAGAGGTACAGTACTTTCCCCTCCAACCAAAAACAAACAAGTGGGCTCTGATCACACCTACATACCTCCCACTCTCCTTCCCAACCTACCTTCCACCCTGTTTGCCTGCCTGCTTGTCTACCTGCCTGCTTGTCTACCTGCCTGCTTTCCTACCTGCCTGCTTTCCTACCTGCCTGCTTTCCTACCTGCCTCTCCCTGAGCTCCCTCCCTTCCTCTCTTCCCTGTTCCTACTCCCCATTTTTATAATCTCTTCCCCCACCCGGTTTTATCATATCCCTATATCTCCTTCCCTCTCCTCTTCATCTTCCCGCGTACCACATTTCCCTCTCATACAGCCCTCTCGAGTCCCTCATTTTTTATCCCACTTCCCTCCACCAACCCTTATCCCTTTTTCTATTTCCTCTTTCCATAAATTCATTCATGTTCTTCCCTTGCCCCAACTCTCTTCCTCATTCCCCCTCTTATATTTTACCCATGTTTATTCCCTCTTTCTCTCCAGTCCTCTCTCTCTCCCTTGTCATCCCACGTTCACTTTCGGATTCTAAAACCTAAATATTCGTCATATTTTCTTACCCTTTCCCATCTCACCTTATCCTTTCTCATCATCCTACCCTTTCCCATCTCATCCTACCCTTTCCCATCTCACCCTACCCTTTCCCACTCCATCCTACCCTTTCCCACTCCATCCTACCCTTTCCCATCTCATCCTACCCTTTCCTATCTCATCCTACCCTTTCCCACTCCATCCTACCCTTTCCTATCTCATTCTAGCCTTTCCCATTTCATTCTACCATTTCCCATCTCATTCTATGCTTTCTCCACTCTCCACATAACTTACCCTCACCCTCTTATTATATCTTTACTTAAATCCCCTCCTCCACCACCACCCCCTCTTCTCTCGTCTTCTTCCTTTTTATCTGATATCTAACTCCACCTCTCTTCTCTTTCCTTTTCTCCATTCTTCCTATCTCGTCCCCTCCCCTCCATCGTAGTATTATCCATACGTTTCTGTCTTCCTTCTCCCTCCTCTCCGCCCTCTCTCTCATGTTCAATATCTCCCTCACAAAACTTATTTTCACTTCGTATTACGCTTCTTTCCTTCCTCTCATCTTCTCACATTTCCTTCCTCCCTGCCCTCCCCTGCCTCCCATCTTTCCCTCGTTTCATCTTCACCTCCCTCTCTTCGTGATGTTCAACCTTTAATCTCTGATGCTTCATCTTTACCACCCTTATCACATCCACACTTTCATCTTTGCCGTCATACCACTTCCTCCTTTGCTGCTTCCCCCTCTTCCCTCAGAGCCTCTTCCTTCTCCAACGCGTTCTCTTCTACCACCACCTCTTCCACCACCTCCTCTTCCACCACCTCCTCTTCCACCACCTCTCCATCCACCAACACCTCGCCTTCCACCACCACCTCTCCTATAATGTTTATCCTGACATTCGTCCTAGTCTTCGTTTGAGCCACTTCATTTTGTACCCTTCATTCACCCCATTAATGTTCCACACCCCCTGTCATTTTCACGCACCTCATTTATTATGCCCAGACAATTTCCAGTTTAGTCCTTCATTCTATGCCTTCTTTTACATACCAGAAACTTTCCCATTTAGTCCTCTTCATTCTAACTTGTTTCATTCCAGCCCCCGTTCACTCCCGTCTCTCCACCCTCATCCCCCTCTTACCCCCCCTCCCTCCCCTCCCCTCCCCTTTCTCCACACTTAAATGCACCCCTCCCCTCTACGTGGGTAATGAAGGCAGGTGTTGCTCTCCTGCTAAACACTTGATGTCTGAAGGGTATTATTAAACTCTCCATGTGTGTGAGTGTTTGGGTAATTTCGTCGTTGCGGTTTGGTTGGTTGGTTGGTTGTGCGTCGTGCTCTTTACTTACTACTATACTCAGGCTCCAAACACTATAGTGCTATACTGCTATGAGGCCGATTTTCCTTACTGTCGTGCTCGGTGAACTGATTTGTTAGAATTGGAACACGAGCAATCCAGGAGTCTTTATCACAGTATTTATCTTTCCTACTTCCCTTTTATCCCTACTTCCCTTTCACCTCCCTTTTACCATTTTTCCCCCCTCCTTCCCTCTTCCCTTTCTTCACCTCTTTCTCTCCTTCCTACCTTTCTTTTCCCTTCCTTTCCTCTTTTTTCCTTTCCCTTACCGTACATCCCTTCTATTTCCTTACTCCCTCTTACCCTTTTACTTTCTCCATCCTCCCCTTTCCCCTCTCATCCAACCTATCAATATTCTCTTTCTCGTTCCCCTTTCCTTCTCCACTTCCTCATTCCCAATTTACCTCCATCCCCCTTTAAACGAACACACACACACACACACACACACACACACACACACACACACACACACACACACACACACACACACACACACACACACACACACACACACACACACACACACAGTCCATTCCCACCACCACCCCAGCTAAGCCCACAACAACGGCTGCTCTCTCCACCAGACGGCTTAGCCTAGTGGAGGGAAAGGCGCAGTAAATCAGGGAGGAAAGGGAGGAGGAGGGAGATGGGGTTGGGGAGGATGATGGTTATGGGGTTGGGGTTGGAGTAAGGACGACGAAGGGATTGGAGGGAATGGTCTCTATGTGAATTCGGGGAAACTCTTGGTTTATAGACACAAACTAAAGACTTATTATAGTAGGCTTGAAAATATCACACACACACACACACACACACACACACACACACACACACACACACACACAGTGACATGACATCCCGACGAAAGGATCAAGAGTCTGGGTAACCACGAGCTACTCGACGCTGCTCCGCCCTGCCGGAAAAATGCCAATGAGACAAATAAATATGAGAGGGTGAATTGTAGTGTGTGCTCCCGGCCCGGATGAAGCGTTTCCGACGGAAGTCACCTGAACGGACCCCACTCCCAGACGACGTGCCCCGGGGATCAACGGGGAGTAGGGGGGGGAGGGGGGCAGAGAAAGAGAGTAGAATTCACTCACACACACATTTATGTTATGCAATGTGTATGAATAAAGCATATATATTGACCTGATGTTGCAATATCTCGACTATAACTTTTCCTTGAATCAATCTGATATTGTGATTACTTTCTTAGAGCATAAAGTGACAACAATCTCGGCACGTTAAGTTATATCGTAAATAACACCCCGTGGGAATACAACACCAAGCCTCACGGGTACTACAGATGTGTTTTCTCATCACCCCACCATTCTCTGATGATGAGTTTAGTGACTCGGTTGTATTGTTGGTGTTGTAGATGTATGGGTTGGGGGTTGTCTGTCACGTTCTCGTATTGATCCACATATTATGTTTTAAGATGTATATAAGTTGTTATATTGCTGTTTTGTTTTTTTCTTTAGGTGTCAGAATATAGTGTATTGTTATATAATACTTAACATTTTCTCAGCCGTAGGTGAAGGAATGAATGACCTAAAGGTATAATGAAGTCTTTATCCTGGTAGAAAGCAAGTGTGTGTTAGTGACCCAGTTGTCTCTTGTCGTTCTAGTGGTTGAAGTTTGTCGCTCTCTTAACCCCGCCAAGCCATCCGTGGAGGTAACGGGTACTTTTACCTATATTATAATGATGTCCCACTACAAGCTTTCTTCACTTGCTTGCTATAGTTTGCATGCTCTTTTGCTTGCTCATTTGTTTACTATAGTTTGCTTGTTCTCGGTAGCCCTACTCGCTCATGATTTCACTCACTCTTTCACTCAATTCCTCTCTCACTCACTCACTCAATTCCTCTCTCACTCATTCTTTCACTAAATTTCTCCCTCACTCACCTACTCTCATTTTTGGGAGAGTGAGTGAGTGTGGTGGTGGAAGAGTGTGAATGGGTTGGTGGTCGTGAATTTGGGATGAGATGGGATGGGATGAGGGTGCTGTGTGAGTGAGGGTCTGAGAGGGGTGTTAGGCCTAGGGATTTTCGTGAAGCAGAGCCACATTTCTGGATGACTGTACATATTTATATAAGCCTACAGGGTGGCATGTAATTAAGTTCCTACACTGTCTTTTACCTTATCCCAAAGACAGGATAAAAAATATTAAAAAGTTAAAGTGAAAATTGAATTTTTGCTTGTTAATACCAAAGCATGGCTCTTGGGAACTCTAGATGGGTTTCTCGATCGTTGTATGTGGACTATAAAATGAGAAATACTCCAATAAAGCCCAGATAATTACACAATCCTACATATATAGACAGTGAGCGAGTTACCCAACCTTGGAATTGAACCCAAGGCCACAGTGGTTTAGAGACTAGGGAGCCACCCACTAAACTAGACCATACCACTTCATAAGTCATTCAACCAGGGTGTTTTCTTCTTGATTCAGACTGTACATCAAGTTTTCATGGTATTTGTTCTTTAGCCTACGTAGCTGTACTGTAAACTATTATTTTTCCAAGTATATTTGATTTTCATGTTAGGGTACATCCTTTTCTTTCCCAGGGGATGTTTGGAACTAACGTTAGGGTACATCTTTTTTTTTTCCAGGATGTGTTTCTTGGTAAAAGAGTGTTGCCATTAACATTACAAAAGAGGAACGCTACATTAAAGCCCTCCAGCCAGGAAGTCCCCTACCCCTCCCCTCCCATGTCTGTGCCCTCCCCTCCTGTGTCTTTTCCCTTCCCTCCCTCTGTGTCCTTTCCCTCCCCTCCCCCTGTGTCCTTTCCCTCCCCTCCTGTGTCCTTTCCCTCCCCTCCTGTGTCCTTTCCCTCCCCTCCCCCTATGTCTTTTACTTCTCCTCCCTCTGTGTCCTTCCTCTCCCCATCCCTCTGTCCTTCCTCTCCCCATCCCTCTGTCCTTCCTCTCCCCTCCCTCTGTCCCTCTCCTATCCCTGTTGCCTCCCACTCCCCTACTCCCTTTGGTTCTCTCACTCACTCCCTTACTCCCTTTGGTTCTCTCTCACTCTCCTGTTCTCACCCACTACCTCTTCTTCCTAACTTTCCCTTTCTCGTTACTCTCTCATCTTTCTTTCCCCACTTCAACATAACTCCCTCATTTTTCTTTTCCCTTCCTCCCTCTGTCCCCCTTTCCCTCTGTCCCCCCTTCCCTCTGCCCCCCCCTTTCCCTGTATTCCCCCCCCTTCCCTGTATTCCCCCCTCCCCTATATCCCCCTTCTTTCTCATCTTCCCCCATCCCCTCTTTCTCTCCTCCCACTCCCAGCTCTTGTTTCTTCTCCCTCACCCCACCCCCTCCTCCCCTCCCCACTTCCCCTGTGTTTACCCAGTGCATCGCGTAATTCACCACTTCTTAACTTCCTCCACTACTATATATCAGCCTCCATTCTCTCAAGGGTAACCCGGCCTCTTCTCTTCCTCTTTTTTTGGACAGACCTTTTCTAAACCAACCAACCTTTCCTTCAAACACTTCTTCCTCCTGACCCACTGTGCTATTCTCCTATCCCACCCTTTCTTCCTCCTATCCCACCCTTTCTTCCTCCTATCCCACCCTTTCTTCCTCCTATCCCACCCTTCTTCCTAGCCCACCCTTTCTTCCTCCTATCCCACCCTTCCTTCCTCCTATCCCACCCTTTCTTCCTCCTATCCCACCCTTTCTTCCTCCTATCCCACCCTTTCTTCCTCCTATCCCACCCTTTCTTCCTCCTATCCCACCCTTTCTTCCTCCTAGCCCACCCTTTCTTCCTCCTATCCCACCCTTTCTTCCTCCTATCCCACCCTTTCTTCCTCCTAGCCCACCCTTTCTTCCTCCTATCCCACCCTTTTTTCCCCCTATCCCACCCTTTCTTCCTCCTAGCCCACCCTTTTTTCCTCCTATCCCACCCTTTTTTCCTCCTATCCCACCCTTTCTTCCTCCTATCCCACCCTTTTCTCTTATCCCACACGTTCTTCCTCCTGACCCACCCTTTCTTCCTCCTAGCCCACCCTTTCTTCCTCCTAGCCCACCCTTTCTTCCCCCTAGCCCACCCTTTCTTCCTCCTAGCCCACCCTTTCTTCCTCCTAGCCCACCCTTTCTTCCCCCTATCCCACCCTTTCCTTCTTATTAGCCTACCTTTTCCTCCTAACTCGCCTTGTCATTTTCGTAACCCAACCCAATTCGTGCGACCCACCCTCCCACTCTTTCTCTCCCTCGCTTTCTTTTTCCCAGCCTACCTTTTCCTCCTCGTCTCTCTCCTCGTCTCTCTCCTCGTCTCTCTCCTCATCTCTCTCCTCGTCTCTCTCCTCGTCTCTCTCCTCATCTCTCTCCTCATCTCTCTCCTCGTCTCTCTCCTCGTCTCTCTCCTCATCTCTCTCCTCATCTCTCTCCTCATCTCTCTCCTCGTCTCTCTCCTCGTCTCTCTCCTCATCCTCTCTTACCCAACCACTCTTTCTGACCCACCTCTTCCTCTTAATTATGATACAGAGTTTGCTCGCTTCCTTTAGCAACAATATCACTCCACACTCCCCCTCAGCCTGCTCCACACACACACCACTCACTAGGCCAACGCACCTCATTTTCCCTTTCAATCCATATCACATTCATTCCATATCTCACTCCACAGCCCTCAGTTCCCACTCCATTATGCCCCACTCGACACCCCCACTTCCTACACCCCACTCTTCACACCCCAGTAACTTCTTATCCCACCCAATTTTCACGGAAAGTCTTCGTATTATTTGTATTCAATTTGTGTTTTTTTTTTCCTCACTGATTACTCGCGCTGACAGAAAAAAAAGTTTACAGAAAAGGAGAAACTTAAGAATTTTTGTGCGCAAAGTTGGCAAGCAATCAGTGGGAAATGCTTAAGAATAGGCAGAGGCGTGAAAACCGTATCGGACATGACAAACTCGGTGTAAAGAGGAGGCTGGGTGCGTGCGTGAGTGTGCTAGCAGGGGCAGGCAGGGGCAAGCAAGTAAACAAGCAAGAAAGAATCTCCTTTCACACCTCACCATGAACTCCTTCCCTCCTTCCTCCCCCTTTGCCAAAAACCTCCCTTCCCTTCCGCACTCGTGTAACTTTCACCAACCCTTTCAAGAACTGCACATTATCAAAAGCCCTCCTCCCCATTCTCCTCTTTCCGTGTCCCTCCCCATTCTCCTCTTTCCGTGTCCCTCCCTTTATCTCCTCTCCCTCCGTCTCCAAAATTAAAAACATCGTTTCTGCCCAGTACCAAAACCCGTCCTCTCACTATAACCAAACTCTACCCTTCTCTCCCCACAGCCCACCCCACACCCCTCTCTCTAAATCTAACTCTCCCCACAACCAAAATCCTCTCTTCTTCTCTCCTGCCCTTCCCTGTCTGTGGCCCTCCCCATTACAACCCAAACCCAGGAGTGAGGGTCGTGGGGCAGGCAGGCAGGCAGGCAGGCAGGCAGGCAGACAGGCAGGGTGAAGTATTGACCTCGCCATGCCGTGCCGCTGTCCCCTCCACACGCACCTGTCCTGCTGCTCGCCCTACTCTCTTAACTAGTAACCTGGCCACCATAGTCTTGCCTTGCCCCACACAACACTTTAATTTGCCTCGTGTCTTGTGGTAGAAGGTAACATAACGAGCATCTTGGGTACCATAGTCTTCCCTTGCTACGCTCTCACCACGTATAATTATATTATATGTATTTCAAGTTAAACTAATTTTCCCCCCTCTAAGTTTGTGTTGCTATTGTAACTGTTAAAGTAAAAAAAAATCTGAAAAAGTAATGTAAACTATTAGGGAAGTGGCGTCATTCTTGTAATGGTACAGTCAGCCTCGTATCCCCTACGATACAGGGGGGGGGGTGAGGGTTGGGGACCCCACTATCTAACAATGACCAAAAGGATTATATAACCTCGGAGCTGGACCCAGGGAAATGAGCTATTGATGATATAATATTTTCCATTATTCATCTTGTGTAAATTAGTTTAAGCTAGTAAGTTCTACTTAGAGGTCCTACAGTTAACTTTCTTCCTTCACGGATCACATAGCTATTTTATATAATGTAGTGTAGGTAACCCCTGTAGTACTTTGTGAACATTATTATAACATGACTCTGGAGACATATAATTATAATTACCTTGCTGCTCTTACCCACCTAATGACTTTAACACTTTTGTAACGTACTGTAGTGCGGACTAAACACTGAGTAGGGTTGTGCATTATTCGAGTTAATGTAAGGTAATAACTCATTTAACTGGTGACATGGGATCCGTGCTGCTCCCCTCCCCTCCCCTCTCTTCCACGTTCTGACTGCACATTTATGTTAATGTACTCTTAACACAGCTCGTTACTTGGAGATTAGGGTTACTGGTGTACTCTGGCCCAACACAACTGTACTACCAAACTTATGTTAACACAACACAACGTAACGTAACGTAACTAGTACCCTGTTATACTCTAATCTGACCCATGTCTACTATACCATGTATAACCACAGCAGTATGCTGGGGACCTCGCTCATACATATAGCACCTTGACCTCTCCCTCCCATCGCATGACACAAACTAGATTAATGAACAGAATAATCCAACTTTAAATTGTATGCCATATTTAGTCCCACACATTTTTTTTTTTTTTATTGGGGGGGGGGAAAATCAAATTATCTCGAGATGATGTCTTGGGACGTAAATAATTACAGCCAGTTAGAACGTTATTAAGAGTATCTTAGAGAAACCTTACCCCGATGTCCTTGGAACACCCCCCCCCCTAATAAATTACCACCACCACCCAGTTTAACGAGTCGTAATCAGGCGACTATTCCTCCCTCCCCTCCAGACTTTATCTTATCTTAACCATACCTATAATCTGGCTTTACCTGACCAGACCTCTTATGACGTTACTGGGAATCTAGTCAGTAGGTAGCAAAGGTCGTATACTGGACTAGTGCCAGGCATATTGATATGATTTTAACCAGTGTCATTCTCTTTCCAGGTATGTTGCTGACTCGAGCTTGATGTATGTTGAGTGGGTTGTGCGGAGAATAGAAGGTCACAGGTATTGTATATGGCGCTTGTCAAGTTGAAACTGTGTTGTCAATCCTAGCATATAACACTCATAACAAATGTCTACACTTCCGTCTATCCTACACAATTTCTTTCCCTTCATCTATTCCTACTCCACGCCATCTGACACAATCACTCACACGTGTATCTTTTCACACATGGTAAGTAATTGGTTGGGCAAATATAATGCCTGCATGTAAACTTTCCATTGCTTGTTTCTTATTAGTGTAAGGATGACGAGAATTTCTTCACTTTGCTGTATCTCGCCCCCCGCTTCCAACAGTAACCCCAGCCCCAGCCCCACCATTCAACCATTCACCATGGCCCCAGGGTTTGTAAGTAGTGGAACCCTGCCACATCTTTTTCATCACACTTCCACCATGTGTGCTGAACTTAACTTGGTGCGTGCGTGAGAAACTCGTTGTTATGTCTACGAATGGGTGCTTTCCTGCCACTGACGAGTCGTGTTTAACTTTGCAAGGGGGTGACTCTACCATTTTGCATCGATTTCCGTTCTTGCCCTTGCTTCAGTGTGAGAGAAATTATACTTTACCAGTAATAGTGTTTGCATATAAACTTTAGTAATGGTGGAAATTCTAGCACGTCTTGACCAGCCTGCTGTCCTGGAAAACTTTTGTGTTGTCTTTATCTCTGCAGCGTGCTCCTTCCAACTTCCTACCTGCAGGTTGAATTTGCTGGTGTGATTCGTGGGTTAGAGAAACCTCATGCTTTTGTGTTGTATTATTTTTCTTAGCAAATTTCACAATGTATACAAAGCCTTGACTCAACCCGCCCACGTCATCTTGTTAGTCCACTACAAACATCCCATTGAGACCGTGGGTATTGTGTGTCCTGGCAGGGCAGTGCATGTTGACTGGCATCCTGACATGAATGTGCATCGTCCCCCAGATTAATGGTTCCTTAATACGTCTTTCCCTGTGGGGTAGATTGTGTGCACCCCTTGTCAGAGGTAGATGTCCCTTTGAAACCCAGCCATTAGACAGCTGGAAAAGAAAGCATGATGATAGCGAATTTACTCTAGGTAATTGTGCTGGTGGAAATATACTCGTAAAGAACATTGTATATCGGCTATTATTACACCAATTTTGGAGGATTTATTATCAATTTGTTTCTTTCAACTTCAGTGATATATGAAATGCTACTTTCATCATTAAACTTTCCCTTTGATGTCAAGAAACGTTAGTACATTTTAATTTGTACAGTAGCTAAAATAAATATCTGGACAGAGGAATATTTTTTAAATAGTATGGATATCAACATAATGAATCTAATGTACACTATTTGTCATGGAATATTTTGGTAAAGGAACAACACCTTATGAAGAGGAGCCTTTATTGACGACGTGAAATATAGTCTCCTCATACAGTGTTTTTTCTTAACCATTTTGTCCAATTAAAGCACATTTCAATTCGTCTAGATCTTTTGAGTAAGATGTCCAGAGATAATGTTTCGAGCTACTGCGTATGGATGTCCCGCAATTATAAGAACACAAGTAATTTTGACTGACTGACTGACTGACTGACTGACCATGACCTCCTGCATCAAACCTCAAGACATCCCTGGTATGTCGCCCCAATACACGTGCTGACTGTTTCTTATCCCCACGCTAGTCTTAGGTATAGTCACACACACCAGCCACCAGACTTCTTTTACACACACACACACACACACACACACACACACACACACACACACACACACACACTTGAATTATAGGACAACACACACACACACACACACACACACACACACACACACACACACACACACACACACACACACACACACACACACACACACATACATACATACATACATACATACATACATACATACATACATACATACATACATATACACGGACGCACTCAAGCACGTACACACACACACACACTTCACGCACACACACCTACACACAATTGTTACACACACAACACAAGTTACACAACACATACTCACACAAAAGGGGGGGGGGAGGTATTGTTCGGACAGGAAGGTCATTCACCGATAAAATGTGTTCAAGGTGGTGGTAGCACGGAAGAAGGTCGTGTTGTGTTGCCCTATAATTCAAGATTGGGTGGCCATTGTGTGTGTGTGTGTGTGTGTGTGTGTGTGTGTGTGTGTGTGTGTGTTTGTTTGTTTGTTTGTGTGTTTGTTTGTGTGTGTGATTGTTTGTGTGTGTGTGTGTGTGTGTGTGTGTGTGTGTGTGTGTGTGTGTGTGTGTGTGTGTGTGTGTGTGTGTGTGTGTAGGGGAGGGGTTGTGTGTGTGTGTGTGTGTATAGGGGAGGGAGGGGGGAGTAAGAGTAGGGGGTCGACTCCAACCATACTTCACCTGTGTGTTTACAAAGGAAGGTGGATAGCAAATAGTAAACAACAACATACCTATGAGAATCTATATAAACGTACCAGTATATACTACTACTGTATTTGAAGTGTTGGCTTTGGATAAATATTAATTAATCAGTCTGTGTTGTGGGTGGGTGAGTTGGTTGGAGGCTTCAGTATAAGTGGTATTCTGTGGTATACTTTGGGGGAATAAGTCGTTTTTTGTTTTGCTTCCAGTTTGTATCTCAGTCCCTATTTGAGCATTGGAAACTATAGTGTGTGAGTTAAGTTAATGTATATCTCTAGATCGGACGTTTCCCAGTTTCTCAAGATACAAAGATTTAAGGGGATAGATAGTATACTTTTGGTAGACTGGAGCGCCTTGATTCCTCCAAAGTATGCCAGGAAACGAACCCAGATGAAGAAAGTAATGGTATCTTGTTGCCTGGAATAGTTTGGAGGAATCATTTACTCCAGATTTATCACCCAAAACAATGTGCTATATACTCCCTTAATAGACTCGCATTGAACTCGATATATCATCATCTGTTCTCATTGTTTCATCATATTTCCAACACCATCGTAGTTGAATGAAAAGTAAGAAATGAAGCAAAAATATATCGACCACGCGTGAGAGTAGGTCAGCAATTCATTAGGGTGGAATTGTTTTGTTGCACACTCACTGGAGCTGAGATATTGTAGGTGGATTCAGCGCCACCAATTACTCCAATTACTCTTTCTTGGTTTAATCTGAAGAAAATCTGTAGCGTTACTTTCGCAGACAATAAGATTAATCCCCGTAATTTCTGGCAACTATTTCTGATGTGCATAATAAAACCCTCTGTTAACTCTACCGTCGTTTGGGTACAAAGCAACAGCTAATCAATTCATATTCTGATACAGGAGGATGATATTGTAGGCACTCCTTCATTCATTAAGTATTACCAACTTACTACTGGCTATATATAGGAGTTGCCAGAAGTCACCTTGGCCAAACCCATCCCAACAACCACCACTCCTTCCTTCCTTCCTTCCGACTTACTTCCCTCCTCCCTCCCTCTAGTACGGTACCCAATACACCACTCCTTCCTTCCTTCTACTACCCAACACACACCACTCCCTGGCGAGGTCACGTGACCCTGCTGCCCATCCCGTCCATGATCTTGGTCCCACCTTCCACCCCACCGCCGTACCCTCCACTGCCCCCCATCACGATTCGTAGGGGTATGGGTATGAGGGAGGGACGAACCACGCTGGTATGCTCACCTCAGCACAAGGGAATTGAACCCGTGACCTCGGAGTTGCAGTCTAAGCGTTTGTAACTAATCACAACACATCCACCCTCTACCCTTAAGTTATATTCCATAGCCTCAATATAGATAGTTAGTTAGTTATCTTACTGCATGTAAAGTTGGACACACATTTCCTGTTACTGTGAGTGGCTAGTGACCTTTTGTGTAATTTAATATATACGGTTATCATCATTGCACCTGAAAATTATAGGGGATTATTTAGATAGATACACTGCACCACATGATCGTACGAAAGTGTATTAATTCCTTGAGACAAAATTCTGTATAATGGAGCAGAGGACATGCAACCACCAACAGATTCATTATTGGTCCTAGCAAGGAGTGTAGTTTAGTAGTATGTGTAGAGGTGATGTATGTGTAGTATGTATCTTCTTGGGGAGCAGCTGGGTGGGTGGTAAGGTCTGTGGTGTATCAAGAGTGGTCAGGAGTGGTGGAGAACACTGCCCTCCCTGTTCCTCCGGCTCCCTCACGCCCCCCACCTCCCATGTCCTTCCACTCCCTCTTTACCTACCTCTTTTCCCAACCTTCCTTCTTTCCCTACCTCTTTTCATCCTTCCTGCCCTCCCCACCTCTTTTTTCTGTCCTCCCTACCTTTCCTTTCCTCCCTACCTACCCTATTTCTTTCTCGTCCTTTTTTTTTCATCCTTCCCTCCCGTTTTCCCCCCACTGTTCTCTCCTCCCTCCCCTCCTTCTGTAACCACAACCTCAAACTTCAATCCATTCCTCTGTCCTTTAGTCCCTTTCCTTCCTTCCACTCTCCGTTCGTATCTAGTATATATATTCCCCTGCGTTCTACCCTCTCTCTGTGTCTACTTCCTCTTTCTGCTCTGTCGTTGTCTTTGCTGCTGTCATCATCCTCATCATCTTGCCACCCTCTTTCATTTTCATCATTACTCCCCCCCCCCTCCCTCCCCCCAAATTCACTTCTTCCTTCCACCAGCGCTTCCTTCCTCTTCCTCATAGCCTCTTCTTCTTACCCTTCCTATTCATTCTTCTTTTCCATCTCCTCCCAGTCTTGAATTTACTCATCCTCTTCACCACTAGGCTACCCACCCCTCCTCTCAACCCAACGCCTTCCTTCTTACACCAGTGTTCCTCTCCTCCTCCGTCCTCTTCTTTTCTCCTTCCTCTTCTTTTCTCCTTCCTCCTCTATCTTCTCTCCTTCCTCCTCTATCTTCTCTTTCTTCCTCTTACCACATTTCTCAACTTTTTCTCATCCCTATTTTCCTCCCCCTCCCTGGCTTAGACCTTCCTTCATCACTCCCTTCTTCCACTCGGCACCACATCTTCCACCCTCCTCCATTTCTTTCTACTCCCTCACCACCTCTTCCACCTTTACCACTCCTCCCCAGCTTCAACTTTTATCTCTCCTCCGTCCTCACCCTTCTCTCCTTTCTCTTTCTTTGTCCATTTCCTCACCCCTCCTTTCCACCTCCACCCCTCTCTCCTTTCTCTTTCTTTGTCCATTTTCCCCATCCCCCCCTTGTACCCCAACTCCTTCCCCCGTTCTTTCCTTCTTACCTCCCTCGCTCTTTCTGCTTCTTTGACTCTGGTGACACGAGAAACCCAGTGGCGTCTGGGTTGGCGTGTAAGGGAGTCTAATGTGAGTTATAAGAAGACTTGAACGCTCCTAATTGAATTGTCACTCAGTTTTATTGAAGCCGTATGACAGCTCCCCCATCGACTGTTCGTTCCCACCGTGTTACGTTCATTGGAACGGTTTCGTTAGCTCTGGCGTCATGACGAAGAGAGGGGGAGGGGGTTCTCCTTTGCTGGTGAAAGTCGTCTTTAAGTTGCTCAAAATATTTGTAAGATTTCAGTCATTGTTTTTGGGGAGTTATTACTTATACTTATTAAATGTATAACTAACTAAAGTAGCTTTGCGCCAAGGATGATGATAATTATAGTGACATTAATGAGGCCAAATAATAATAATTATAATATACCGTGTTTAGTCCAAGTGGTCGGCATGGGTTCCTTTAAATTTGGAACCATTAGGATAAGTAAAAATCTTATTAACATTAATATGCGATAATTTCCTGTTGGTTATCCAGACTTATTTGACAGGCTGTTTGCATGTAGTCAGCTGTCGGTCAAGGGTTAATACACTCTTGCTTCACCCGAGTCGACCAGTTTTTGTCATACGTTGTTTTTTTTTATACATGTGAACAGTTTGCAGCTCGGGCGAACAAAGACCATGCCGTGCTGAAGATATATTTACATTTTTTTTCTCAGTCGTGACACCCGGCTGTCACTGGGTGTGCATATCCCAACGGCATCGAGTAATTATTTGTGGTGGTGTGAGGGTTGTGGTGGTGATAGTGATGATGTGAAGGTGTAGAGGGTTATTGTGGTGGTGGTGGTGGTGATAGTGGGGATGATGATGATGTAGAGGCAGAGTTGAATTGGTGGTTGTAGGAATTGTGTGGATGGAGGGTAGTATTGATTGTGAAGGTTGGGTTGTAATGCTGATGGCCATGGTCTGAAGGTAGTGTGGTGACGGTAGTGGTGTGAAAGGTGGCCTGTGTTGGGTTGGGTTATGCTGATGTGAGGGAAAAGTTGTGTTGGTGGCAGTGGTCGAGTGAAGGGAGGGGTTGTGTTGGTGATGATGATGATGGTTTGAAGTGAGGATAGTGGTAGTGAGAAGAGAAGGTCGTGAAAGAAGAGATGTTGTAGGGAAGGAGGTTATTGTGGGGACGTCCCTGACACCCTGACAGTTTGTTGAGTTATGGACTTGTAGCATGTAACAGTTACCAGTTTATTGAGTTTCCTTCAAGAAAGAAAAAAATATATGACAGAGTTGTGGTAGTGTAAAGAGAAAGTTGTGGTGTTGGTGAAGAGAAGGATGTGGTAGGCTAGTGGTGTGAGGGTAAATTTAAAGCTGTGTGAAGGGAAGGTTCTGTCCGCGTGAAGGGAAGAGCCAGCCGTTCAGTGAGGAGGGGGTTCTGTTGGCGGTATGAAGGGAACGCTCTGTCATTGTGAAGGAAAGGGACATTTTGTTGTGAATGGAAGGTTCTTGACAGGGTTTGAAGGGAGGTAGACCAGAGTTTTGGAGGTGGAAATAGTTCTCTTAGGGTGAAGGGAATGGATGATCTTGGAGTTTGAAGGAAGGTTGAACAGGGGTACAAAGTGAGTTAGGAATTAAGGTTCTAACAGTGAAAAGATAGAATCAGGTATGGGTTCTGACTAAGCCTGGTGGCTGGCTGCGTGAAGCCGTGGACCCGCTGGTGAGGAGTGGAGTGGAGGGAAGAGAGAGGCTCGGGAGGGGACGGACGGGAGGCAGGCAGGGAGGGAGGAGCGGTGAGGTGTGTGTGTGTGTGCGTCGCACTCGCGCGGCGTCCCTCCCGCTCGCACCACCACACCACCACACTCACCACCAGGCAACCCTCACGGCAACACCACCGACGACACCCTTTACAAGACGCCAGAACACTCCCCCTTGGATTACAAGCCGTGTTGTTATCGTGTGTGGTGTTACGGTCGGCGTGCGTGCCCCGTGTAAGTGTTGGTTGTTGATCTTGTTGTTATTGGTGGTGGTGCCGTTGGGGATCTGATAAGTGTGTGTGTGTGTGTGCATGTATGTATGTCTGTATGCGCAGGTCTGTTTCCCGCCCCTGCGCAGGTTTCCACCACCACCACCTACAACCACCACCACCACCTACCACATCTCGCCACCTATCACCACCGCTGCCAATTTATAAGTGATTAAAAAAAATCTGCCCCAACATTAATAGCAATAATTACCAACAAGAACAATAACATGGAAAATGAAGGATTGGTTCTTGTCACTCGGTTAATTGTGAAGGATTCCTGCTCATCGTAAAACATATGTTACATGTTTATCGATATAATCTTGAACGTGTTTGTGATTCACGTAACTCCCGCCAACCACATGTTGGCTGCCATAACCACGTGTATGTGAAGCAGTATACCATAAGTGCCTCATATTGTGAATATATTCGGTGAATATGAAGAACATATGTTGTTTGGACTTCCTTGTATCAGCTGTTTGTCATCCTTGGGAGTGTACGTGTTTATGTTTAGTGTACTGTTGCTAACATCATTTGTTTACCACGATATTGGAGTTGTACCCGACCAAGAGGAGTTGATTCGGACAAAACATCATGGCTTTAGAATGTTCGGTGATTGTTTCTCTCTGTTCGTCATATATGGATATGGATAATAATTGAAACGGGTCAGTTGTAGTTCGATTACAAGAGTGTATCGATAACATCTGAGAGGGAATACTACAGTGTATAACAGAAAAGAGAAGAAACTCGAGTGACTTTTGTTCTGCTCGTAGATCCAGGTTTTGTGGTCGAGTGATGCCCTAAATCCAGGTTGTGTGGTGATGGTGTCATGCTCTGCTGGGATAAACTCCAGATTCAGATGGTGGAATGGTGTAAATGGAATGGTGCCATAAATTAGTGGCGTGAGTTTTTATGCGTCCTAAATAGTGTTGGTGATAATGGTGGTGCCACATTAGTGAGTTGCTGGTGTATCCCTAATCAAAATCATGGTAATGGTGTTTTAATGTTTTGTCGTCTGTTGTATGGTGGTGTACCCTGAATCCAAATGGTATAGTGTTGCCTGGTCTAGTAATGTGTAGTGCTGCAGGAATGGTGATGGTGGTGTATCTATCCGGCTTCATATCCAAAATTGTGCTGGTGATATGTAATGGATCAGAATCTTTATATGTAGTGCACAGTATGGTGACATTTTGTGTACAATATGTCTTATGTTCATTCAACTAGTAAATATGCTGGTGTATAGTGTAGTGCTAAATTTATGGCTGATGGTGTGTAGTGTAGTGCTACTTTCAAATGGTGGTGACAGTGTGAAGTGGTGCGTATTGGTGATATGGCTTAGCAGTGGTCTGTGATAGTGGGGTGTTAATGGTACTAACTTACCAATCCAAACTGTAATGGTAATGTGCTGTACTGTAGTGAACTGATGCGTCACCCTCTGGACTATGTAGACTAGAACAGCTGCAAGTGGTGGTAATGATGGTGGTGGTGGTTAAGTACAGGTAATGATGGTGATACAGATGATGATGGCAATTGAGAGAGTATATGGTCTGATGCGGACGGTGGTATTGAAAGTAGTACTGGTGCCTGGTGGTAATGGTGGTGGTGGTGGTGGTGGTATACTGCTAGGTGCCCTAACCAGCCAACCGCTCTCTCTCTCTCTCTCTCTCTCTCTCTCTCTCTCTCTCTCTCTCTCAGGGAATAAGGGACCGTGAGAGGATTGTGTTAGGCCCCGGGGACAACAGAAGGAAAGGAAAGGGGGGGGGGAGCAGGGGGCTGTAGGAAGGGAGGGAGGGAGGGGAGGGGCAAGGAACAGCACTATCGAAAGAACCCACATCCTTCTCCCTCCTCTTCCCTCTCCTCTTGCTTGTCTCATTTCGGAAGCTGCCATTTACAGAGTAACTTCCCTTCATTTACCCTCAGCCAACGTGTAGATGGAAGGATTACATGAGCATAACCCTCCATACAGTGGAATCAAATATACCACTCAGTTCTTCACACATTCTGCACTAATTTAGTATATATGCTTGTGTGTCAGGCTTCCTGTCTGCTAGCACTGTCAATAAGCATATTGGTTTAATGTAAAAATATCTGAGCGGTCAAGTTTGATATGCTAACAAAGAGAAATTTTGAAGCCCCCTTGTCAGGAAGAGAGTGAGAGAGAGAGGAGGGTAAAGAATCGAAAGAAGAGAAGATAGCGCGACAGAGGGGGTAGGAACGGGTAGGTGGGGGGGGTGCGAGTGTTGTGAATAGGGAGAGGCACGGGGAAAGGTAGGCAAGGAGGGAGGGGGGTGTAATTGTGTCGGGGGGTCGTGGCGGGGTGGAATGGGAGGGAGGGGGGGGGGTCTTAAGAGTTCGTGAGGGGTATTGACGGGGAGGGTGGGAGGGAAGATATTATTATGTAGAATGGGAGGTGTGTACAGTGGTAAGGATAGAGGTTGATAGAGACCTGTGGGAAGGTGAGGAAGGGGAGTAGGTGATGATGGGATAGGTGGATTAAAGACGGTAATATAGAGGTAGAAGTTTGTGTGGTAGTGTGGCAAGGAATGTGATAGTTACGTTTGGGGATATGGAAGAGTTGGATAGAAAGGCTAGGTTGGGAGATGGGTAAAGAAGAGTAGATAACGTAGAAGAGGTAGAAGAGGGAGAAAATGTGATAATGTAGAGAGAATAGGGAAGAATAAATGGGAAAGAATTGGTTGGAAAGGAGAGAGAAGTGAGGGAGAGAGACGAGGCATTTACAGTTATGGTGGTGACGGGTCTGAGAAAGGAAGGGGCTCAGAGAGGGGCAATTGGCTGACTTATTATTGTTGAGGCTCTTGTTTGTCACTTCCAGCCTCTGATAGGTCACAAGAGGGGGTGTTTAATGGAGCCATTTCTTGTTGATGAAATGGAGGGCTACTGTTCCTCCATTCAGTGCCAGGAAACACACTGCTTAGATAATCTTGTAGGGTATCTTGCTTTGTAGTGTTATATCAAGTGTCATGTAAACTCCATTTCATCCACAGTAAAATTGCCCCGTTAAATCTTTATAGCTTCCTTGCTGTGTTTTCCTCCTGAATTTTATACCTACATATTTCAGGTATTATAGGTCGATCTCTTCTTTCACATGTCTTGTCACCTTGTGTGTACGTGCGCGCGCAGTAATGCGCACCTTTCCTGATATTTTCATGTTAATCACACAGACACACACACACACCTTTTACCTCCGGCATTCACCTTATTCTCGCCACCAATCCGTCTCTCACCTCCACCTCCTCCCTCTTTCTCTCGGTGTGGTTGTCATGGTTGCCGTGTGTGTGTATTCCCTTCCTTTCTCCCCAACAACTTCTTACTGCCACGTTTGCTTCTTCAACTCTCGGAGTTTGTCTCAACTTCTCTTTAGCTTGTTATGATATTTAGGTAGTAGCTGTATGTTGCTGTTACTCTTTGTTGTTTAATTTTGTGAATATTCTTGACTGAGTATCAAGTATTGTTTATAAATTTCAAAGTTCAGATAGAAAAGTTAAATATAAAAATGGGAATTTATACGAGATAAGCTCATGATAGATATCTAATTTTTGATCAATAATTTGGAATATATTCTAGATTTGATCCTTCAGAGTTTGTCCAATTTGTTGTCTGTTATACTGTATATAATTTCTCTGCTCAAACTGCAATTTTTAATAATGCTGTTTGAAACCCACTGTCTTCCTGGAACTCCTTCTTGATTATATTACTTTTACTTTCAGCATTTACAGTACATCCTATACCTGAGGCACTTTACTGCTGAGAATTTTCATAAACAGTTTTGAACATTTTGTCATATGAACATTCTGATTTTCTTATATTGTGTGAAAATTTTTGGTGTATAATATCATTGCAAACTTTTGATCCGGCGTGAAAAATTAGAACGGGGTCGACTCGAATGCCGGCGAGGGAAGGGAGCAGCGACTTCACTCACCTCCACAAGCCGCTTTGAAACGCTTGGGTGGGCAGTGACTTGCATGGATAGGGAAGAGGAGGTGGATGGTGGTGGTGGTGGAGGGGAGTGGATAAGGAAGGAGAGGGGGCGGGGGCTGGATTGGAAGGAAGACTGAGGTTGGGGGGGGAGGGGGAGACTCAGTGCGGCACGCCCACACTGCCATCTGGTGGAGTGTGGATGATGGTGGGAGGTACACACACGGTGATGGGGGGGGGGAGTAGTAGAGCCAGGTTCAGGGGCCTCTCTTAATTTTCTCTCTCTCTCTGTTTCATCTACTACGCCTTCTCTTCCTGTCTTTCTTCACACTTTCCAATCCTGTCGCCATTTTCGTGTCTCGCTTCATTATTGTCTCCTTTCAGATACATTTTCATCTCTCTCTCTCCTCTCTCTCTCTCTCTCTCTCGTCTCTCTCTCTCTCTCTCTCTCTCTCTCTCTCTCTCTCTCTCTCTCTCTCTCTCTCTCTCTCCATTTTCCCATTCTTCCCCCCACCCTCTCCCCTCCCCCCACTCCATCCCTTGATGACCTCACCTTCCCGAGTCATTCCTCACTACCACCACCACCTCCACCCATTTCTCTTCCACCGCACCCTTCCTCCTCATCATTCTCCTCCCCGTCTTACCAATCTCTCTCTCTCTCTCTCTCTCTCTCTCTCTCTCTCTCTCTCTCTCTCTCTCTCTCTCTCTCTCTCTCTCTCTCTCTCTCTCTCTCTCTCTCTCTCTCTCTCTCTCTCTCTCGTGTATTCATCCATCCTCTTTCCCTGTTTATATTTTTCTCTACTCCATTTGCTCCACACTTCACGGGGGCATAATTGGAGTCCAACGGGTTCCACGAAATTGTTCCCCAGGACGCCAGATTTACTGAGTGGTTCCGTTGCCTGGCGTACATTGGAGGAACCAGAACACCTCCCATCTCGTCTTCACACATTTCCACTGATTTTCACTCGTATCCTTCACATTATCTTACCTTCTATTATAAATTATTTCTTTCATACCTAACGCCCTATACTTTCCTAAGCATCACATTGCATTCATTCCTTCCTTCACACTTCTCTCCCTTTTTCATACATTCCACATCTCTTCTCTTTCACGTCTTCCATCCTTCCCTCGAATTCGTCATCATGTTACCCACCCACACACACTCTTCCTTTCACACTTCCTCCCTCTCTCTCTCTCTCTCCCTTTCACACTTCCTCCCCCCCTCTCTCTCTCTCCATCATTATCCTGCCAGGCTTCCATGCACCAACGCTCTCAAATCTCCTTCACACTCTTCTTCATTTGCACCTCAACCATCACCCTCCTCTCACTCCACACCTTCACCATCTCGTTTGCTCTTCCACTGTCTCCATCAACACACACACACACACACACACACACATACATACATACATATATCATTTTCTCCACACCTTTACACAGAACGCACATTTCATAATCATCATCTCATCCTCATGATTCATATGTTACGAGTACACACACACACACACACACACACACACACATACACACACACACACACACACACACACACGTATGTACGACTCTAGCACCACTATCTTCCCTCACAGCCTTCCACATCTGCGTTCCAGGAAAAGTAACGCCCAGTAAATCTATTCACTTCTTGCCTTGTTTTACTAGACGTCACGAAACTAAACTTTATGGCCTCATTATACACAGTATGTTTATAGTTGTATGGCGTGTTTATAGCTAAGTTTATACGGTATGGATTTCATGGTGTATAATGAAATCTGCCGTGACGCCTTCACCAAATAGTTGTACCGAGAAAATAAAATATATATATAATATTAATATATGTAATAGTGCCCTTATCTAATGATCTCCTTTCCCTGCTGTACTCAAGTAATAGCTCTCCTGTATACAGCCATAATGAGTCGTGTACACCGGCCCCACCCTTCCTCAAACACCTGTTCTATGTACTAGGTTGGTCCCGCCCTGTGTTAAGTACAGTCTTGGTGTGGTAGTTTGGGTGTCAAGTATAGGCCTGGTTAAGAGGGAAGGTGAAGGTGAAGGTCCGTACACTGGCCTTGTGGTTTGTTTGGGGGTTAAAGTATAGGTCCAGTTTTGAAGAAAGGCCACTTATATTTGTTTTCATTTTCATTCTTCCTCTTCCTTCTCTTCTTGGTTTCCATTAATCCCCAGTAAATACTAGTCACTATTATTGTTTATATTTTTTTCATTTAATTTATTGATTGTTTTCTCTCGTCCGCAAACATTGAAGGTTAGTGTGACACCCTCCTTAATTAAACCTCAGTGGGCTGCATTTCTTGTATAACGTTCGATTGACGCAGTGAATAGTTATTGTATTCCTTTCGATTCCCCATTGATACACACACACAGCTGAGACCCACTTGTTGATTGCCATCCATCCATGTATTGATTGGCGACAGGCTTGAGTGAAGGAATAAGCTGGTAAAGGCCGTGTTGACATCCAGGTGAGATTCGTACCTGAGACATCGGATAATTGGGGTTCCTTGTCGAGTCTTGTATAGGTATGAAATGGGATACACGTATCGAGTTTTCCGGCCTCACATACCCCATTGAGTTTAAGGGGGTAATACTCTTTAAACACATTGGACGCTACTCATTGCTCCAAACTCTGCTAGGAAACAGGAAAAGTCGGCTAAATACGTAAAGTTCACCGCCCCTCGCGTTAGTTTGAAGGTATCATTTAGAACATTTGTTCAGGAATTTGTAAATATGACTGTTCTTTCTGGTGAACGAGGCAGCAGGGTTGGTTTATCTTGCTGGAAGCATAGTGGTGGTGGGTAAGAGCAGCAGCACGTGGCTTCCTTGTTACTACGCTGGTTCCGCTTTAAGCCAGATGCAACAAGGTGCTAGCTGGCTAAAGGGTCGAGCACGCGAGCACATATTTACCCTCCTAGTCAGTACTCAGGCCACACTGGCTCCGTCCGGGTGTCCTCTGATACCCCTAGAACGTGAGTTGGAGGACGGAGGAAGCTATATTTACTTAGACCAAAGCACGGGGCATATGTTTACCTGGCAACTATAGACTGGCTTCCAGAGGACGTGTAACTTTACCACGAATGGACATAAAACAATTTAGCTACCGGTACTTCCTACTGGACCCGGGCCTATTATAAGGCTGGAAACGTAGAAGAGACGATTAAAGGAACATGCAAGAACTAACGAGGGAAGACTAAAATAATGAACATAAAAGAACTAACGAGGGAAGACTAAAATAATGAACATAAAAGTAAGGCTACAGGAAAACAGCTTAATAATAACCTTCAACTTTGTACAATGTTTAAAAGAAATGTTAATGATAAAAAGTCACTTACTGCGGACTGTCGCGGTTATAAAGTTAAAGACCTTGTACTTTTAAGAGCGTGAAAATAAAGTGAATTGCAGAGACTCGAGTTAACTAAATGTAGTTTAGTAGTTGGCACACACACGCACGCACCAACACCACACAATTCCAGTTCGCAGTCGTCACGGGAAGTTCCATCTAGTAAAGTGCAAAATATAAATTAAATATAATAAAGATAATAAAGATAAAATTCAAAAGGGACCATACTTCTTTTGGGTACACACTACACACGTGTCGATGTTGACGTTAAATTATTTATCACTATAATCGATGCTTCTGACGAGAAAAAAATACGAGCCTTAGGGATGAAAGTGTATCCAATATGTACTGGGAGGCGTTGGGTATCATGGTGTCAATACAAGGGTGTATCTAAAATATGTATCATCATGTGGCAAGACAGACGAGGAACCATCACATTTTTCACAGCGCTTGGGTTTTGGCTTCATAAATTTTCTTCGTTCTCGACTTCAACGTCATTAATTTTCGGTTTTGACTTGTTGAATTTTCTACTGTTTCTCTTGAAAGTTCATGTAGTGACAAGGTGGCGTCCGATTATCTGTGGCCGAAAATTCATGAGGAGGAAGATAAGAATTGATCAGTTACGGAAGTTAAGTCATCTGGGGTTAGCCACTGATATTATTAAAGTTCATTAACGTTCTGAAGAGGACAAGGGAATAGTTATAATGATTTGTTGTTAATAAGATTTTAGTATATAATAAATACAGTAGGAACTAAACAGTGACGAAGAAACGGTACCTAACCCAGTTTTCGTGTGCTTATTTTTCATAGTTTAGAGGAACCAGTAGCCTCCAATATGACCCAAAATATCAGCCTCTTTAAAAGAGCTTCCCGCTGAGCACCTTCATTGGACAGCCGCCTCAGTCTACCCCCTGCCCCTCCCAGGCCAGGCATTGATCCTCCTCCTTGGACCCCCACCTGAGCGGTTTAGTTAACACTTTGTCACTGGGAGTGGGAGGGGATCTCTTTAGGATAGTTTAAAGGGATCTGGGTTGGTAGGCATGGCTATACAAGAGCCTGCTTTTAGAATATCCAATAGTTGTAGCAATGACTAACACGAAACCAACTCCATAAACATGATCAGTGATGAATCAAGGAACGAAAATAGAAGCAAGTAACAAACAATAGCACGATTTATATAATAATAATAATAATAATACCAATAATAATAATTGGTAAAGATGATAGTACTAGTAATGAAAGAAGGAAGGACCAGGAACAATCACTAAAGGCACAAATTATATGGACACCATAAATGCGTCAGCTGAGTCTGAGAGTGCGAAAAATAAGTCGGACCTCCTGTGGTGAGCACCGTCAATGCCAGCAGCTTCACCTTGCTCACTCCATTAACACTCCCTCCCTCGTCCCCACCCCCACCCCCCATTGTCCACTCGAAAACTTCCCTCCCACGCTGTTGTACCCACGAAAACTTCCTTCCCAAAGCCATTTTTCACTCCAAAATTTATTTCCCTCCTGCCATTGTCCATTTCAACACTTTCCTCAATTCCATACGATGTGCTCCCTCCAAAAGTCCACTCAGTGTTCCACTATAGATAACTTCCCCTCCAAACTTGGCCACGTTTCCCTTCAATAATCACTCCAATCACTACTGTATTTTCCCTTCAAAACCATCACCATGCTCCTTTTCCCTCCAAATAAGACCCATCACTGTATAAACTCTCCTTCCCTTCATTGCCCTTTCAGAAGTAAATATCCCCTCTCATCTCGACGCCATTGGCCCCTCTAAAAGCCCCATCACCCCATCCATTGATTCAAGCTCCTCTCTACCTTGGCCCTCCTCCTGAGAAAGTTTTTTAGTTAATCATTGGGGGGCCTTGGCAACGGAGGGGAAGAAGTGGGTGGGCTTTTGTTGGTAGCTGGGTAGGGAGTAGGGTGTGTTTGTGTTGGTAGGGGAGGTGTGTGTGTTGGCAATAGAGATGGAGTGTGTAGACAAAAGGGATAGAGGGGTGAGCATGTGTAGGTAGCTGGGTAGGGTGTGTTGGCAGTTGGAATAGTGGAGGTGAGCATGCGTTGGTAATAGGATTGATGGGTAAGCATGTGTTAATAGCTGGGAAGGGGATTGGTCGTGTTGTCAGTAAGGCTAGGATGATGGGCGTGTGTTGATGGCAGCTAAGGTATTGGTGGATGGTGGGTGGGTGTTGGCAGTAGCGTCGGTCGGTTCCCTTCCCATTGACGCCAAGGCCAGAGGGAGAGGCATTATGTCTACCTCTTTCCTGATACAAGGGAAAACAAAAACCAATATATTCAGAAATACAATTTTTTTTGGTTTGCCAGAGTGTTTGTTGCCACGATAATCTATTAGCACAATTAAACTTGTAGTATTATTCACCTTCACCAAATTTTGATTTGACTACTTCAATTTGTGTACCAAGATGTAATCACTCCCGACCTACTGTGAGCAGTCCTGACCCATTTTTGTACAAATGTACCTTAGTAACCCAGTGTTGATCTCATTATCTGCCTTACTTTAATTGACTATACCGTGATGTAACTAATATGCCTTGACTTAATCTACAGTGACGTAACATGAGCCTTAAACATGACGGTCAGCTTGGCTTGTTCACTAGCAACAGACATTTTTCCTTTTACTAAGAAAATTTCTTCCAGGCCCAAGGTTTAATACAAGAAAAAAAAATAATGTTTTAGATATTATGGTGGGACTAACGTTAATTGATTTACAGCATTAATCGAAAACTTGGAATGTTAGTTAAAACTTAAATTAACTTAACCTAATCTAGCCCAGCCCAGCCCAGCCCAGCCTAGCCTAGCCTAACTTCAAGGGGGGAAATATACCCTGTAATAGGAAAGACATGGGATTGATAACAGCGAAAAGAGGAAGTGGTTGGGGTCGTGTTGGTGGTTAGGATGGGGTCGTCTCCGGCGCAGGTGGTCAGGTAATCTATTAAATGCCTGTATCGGATATCAATAGTCCCCCGCGGACCCCTGGCATATTTATCATTTAAGTATTTTATAGTGTATATAATGTTAACGTGCCCAGTTCTCTTCCTCCCAAAAAATTTACCATCATCTCAAAAAAAAAAAAAAAAAAAAATATATATATATATATATATATATATATATATAGATAAATAACAGAAATGGATAGTATAATTAATATATTATTAGATAGAATATAAATATAGTCAGTTGTCGCTGTACTTTTAAATATTGTTATTGATGAATTTTCTAGATTTCCTGATTTTCTAGACATGTTCATTTCACATATAATCATGGTAGTATAAATAATGTACAGTCGGCGCAGAAAAAAAGTATTGAAACCACCTTACATTGTAGTTAATTATAATTATCTATAGGGGAGTTTCAATACTATTTTTTTCCCGACTGTACATACTTGGTTTCCATTTTTCATTTATCAATATTTGATTCACTTTGGTTGTCAACAGATCCGTTATCATTTCCACCTCCTCCCTGTCTGCGTCCTCATATTCATCATTACAGCATGACTGGTTTCCAAAACTTTCTCTGGGATGTCCATTTTTTTTCTTCTTTTTTCGTATTACCTTCTGGCCACTTTCATTTCTCATGATATTTGATTATTCACTGATTTCACCATTTCCCGTCCATGCCTGCCTTCACCTCTCTAATTTTACGGGATGGCTGGTTTCCAAATTTTCCTTGGTTTACAAACTTCCTTGCTTTTGAAATTTGCCCTCGTTTTTTACCAGTTTATTTTTTAACCCCACATTAAATTTTTTTCTTGTCAATTCGTACACGATCATCACTCTCCCTCCCTTGCCTGCCTGGCTGCCTACTCGCGTCCTCATCCTGCTTGAATCCGGAATGCATGCACTTCAGATGCCTCCCGACCCGCTCCATTTGCTTATTGGGGGATGGATACATAGGTGCTCTTGGCTGCGGCGATGGCTGGGTTTGGAGTAGTTGGGATGGGTGGGGTTGTAAGGGACCACATTCCCAGTCAGACCTCCAACACCTGAAATAATGTCTAAAGTATCAGTCCCCGAGGTAGGTTTTTTATTTTTATTTTTTTTTCCTCTCTCAAACCTCATTGATAGCCCGTATTAAAATAGGCTTTGAATGCCAGAGTCCTGATCCCAATCTATATAGACAAGCTTCATTTTTGTTGATTGCATGGGTTTAAAGCAAGCAACTAAGATGAGGTTTGTTACATCCGTGTTAGTCTTAAAGCTCTATCATTTGATTAATTATAATGAAGGATAGACCCGAAGGATATGAAATCTTTGGCCGTACCTTAGTCCTTCGGGTTGGTTGGGAATACAGTGTGCAGCGTCCAGTTACAGTAGGAGCCAGGTAGTTGGATCTCCGCTGGTTGCCATCGTTCACAAGTTTCCTGTTGTTATTGTTCTCTTTGAAATGTGAACCAGCTTCCCTTCTGAGCTAGTTTTTTTTTATTGTCCTTTTAGAAATTTGACCCGTCCCTCCAGACCTTCCCCTATAAACTAGCTCAATACAGGCATGAAAAACAAATAACTTTTCCCTGGATACCGCCTCCAGCACCACTACTACCATCTCTACCACCACAAACACTACTATTCCACAACTGCCACAACCAGTAACGCAATAATTCTCTATCTACCACTACAACACAGCCACATTCTTCTCGCCTATTATCACCTTCGACCACAACCACCACCACCACTCTTACCATTCCCAGGCTACCACTATGTACCACCTTCCACTTTTACATCCACTTCCACCCACTTCAACCACCCAAAACCTCCACCACCATCAGCACTATCTTCCAACCCACACTGCCACTTCCAAGTTCTATTACCACCAACATCCACCCAACTCCTCACTCTTTACTATCCAGGCAGCAGGGAAGTGTGTGTGTGTGGGGCTTGATCCTATATATAGACACATTTGTAGGGGACGGGGAGCTGGGTTTAGTGTCACTTTAAACAGACTGACGAGAAGTTAACCCTCCCCCCCCCTCCTTCCCCTCCGTCTCCTTTCCCCAACTTGAAATCCCCGAGTTTAAGTTTAATGTGGGGTCCTCTTTACTTCACCGTGGTCATTCCTGGGTAGCCTGTGTAATGATTCCGTACGACTGTTGTCATTCTCTCCCTGTTGAGATTCTGTACATGACCAGATTACTCCAGCTGCATAAAGGAATGTTTGGTAACCTGGTCAGGGATTCAGTCTGCCACCTGGTACCCAATAGTGGGACTCTCAAACTGTTACTTGCCGTGGTGGTTGGCGGCTGGCAGTCGAACTCTGGGTTACCTGGATGACAGGCGGACTACAAGTGGCATTCGATCAATTTTGATACCGAAACATATAGTTATTGTGAATGTTATCTTGATGTGGAATTAGTGTCATCCTAACGCTGAGGCCGATGGTGTGTACCAACTTCTACAGTGTGTAGTGCAGAATAGGAATGAGGGATATAGTTAAAAGTTGTTTTGAATGGCTCCATATTTTTTAACCCCCGTAACTAGACAGTCGATTTTTATTGGAACTAATGCACCTCCTACCTACTTTAAAGCATAAAACTCATATAACACTGACAGCAGCAAATTAGTGGCTGGCTATTTGGGTAACCATAGTAACGCCAGTCACCATGGAGCGAGATAGAGCACCACTACTGTCATTAGAGCATACTGATGAGGCTTACAAACATATAGATGCAAAATTTGTTTGCACGCCAACACATTTTGAGGTCGTTTTATCTACATGTTCAAGGGAAGTTATTGAAACTTTTATTTATTATGTATATATAGAATTGTATTGCATTATTTAACCTGTATTATGAAGACCATACATGTAGGCATTGTAAAATATATATAATACAACCATTTCTTATGAGAATGGAATTTCTTTCTTGGGATTCAGACAGAAAAAACTATATATAAATACAGAAATACAGCCTTTAACTTGTGTGCTGAGCGTGGGGGCCCAGCCAGGGTAAGGTTTAGCCTGAGGGGGTCATGGAAGCAGTTGAAGACCAGTTGTGTGAGTGTGTGTGCGTGGCGATAGTGTTCAGCGCCGCGGAAACCAACCAAACCCTCTGGCATTGAGCCCCTTCTCTCTCCTCCCTCACTCAATACCTTTTCCATTCATGTGCCACCCTTCTCTCTCTCTCACTCTCGCCCTCTCCCCTCCGGCCGGCTGTCCTCGCTGAATACATGGGGCCAGCCAGGGAGGGCAACCGGATATCTTGGTGTGGTTCACCCGTATTTTCTGCGCTGTTGTGGACGCTCTTGCTCGGCTGGGTTCGTTCTTTTGGGTGTACAAGATTGGGCACTTTTTCCGGCCAGTTTCGACAAGATTGTTTATGTGGATTATGTTTTTATACTGTGTGTTTGTTTTTAGGAGGGGAGTTTTTCTTTTCTAATTTTTAACTTGACTGTGTGTGTGTGAGAGAGAGAGGTAGATTATCTGTATATATGCCGTAAAATACAAGGTCACTCGTTTTTTGTGTGAATTGTTTGTTGGGAAGGTTCTTTGTTTTCAGTATACAACTGCTGCAAGGTAAAGGTCATAGGGCTACTTATATTTATATCAAGCTTTATAAAATGGTTCTTTACATTTATGTTTCAAATGAGAGATAAGGGCAATCTAGTTATTCTCTTTCTCTGTTCATTGTGCTGATATCAGTGTTTGTGGTAGCGATGAAGGGAAGAAATTTGGAGGTTGGAAAAGATGAACGGTTTGTTGACGAATGTGTTGGGGGAGGGAGGGAGGGATGGGGTCTGTGTACATACATACCATATGGCGTTCCTAGCCGGCCACACACCTCTGTCACCCCTCTTTATTTCCTCCCTTCCCTCCCACCATCCCTACCCTCTACCACTTCCCTCCCTTTCCTCTATTGCCCCCTTTTTTCTCCCCTTTCCTCTCCTCCCTCTTCCCTCCTCCTTTCGCACACATCACCACCCCCCTGTTTCCCTTGTCCCCCCCTCCTTCCTTTTCCCCCCTCCTTTCTTTTCCCCTCACCCTTTCTTTCCTTCCTTTTCTCTTCTCCCTTTCCTTCCTTTGCCCCTCTCCCTTTCCTTCCTTTGCCCCTCTCCCTTTCCTTCCTTTGCCCCTCTCCCTTTCCTTCCTTTGTCCCTCTCCCTATCCTTCCTTTTCCCCTCTCCCTTTCCTTCCTTTGTCCCTCTCCCTTTCCTTCCTTTTCCCCTCTCCCTTTCCTTCCTTTTCCCCTCTCCCTTTCCTTCCTTTTCCCTTCCACCCTGCTATCCATCGTCATCTTGTCAGTGAACCTTCTCCTTCGCTCCGTTCAGTCCCCTTTGTGTATCATTCTTTGGTTCTTACGCCCCCGTTCCCTCATTTTAGCCCCTTCTTTGCGTCTCTTCCCTTATGCACTCCAATCCTCCCTTTCGTCCCCTTCCCTTCCTCATTTTCTGTGTCCACCTTTCCTCTCCTCATTCGTCTTCTACCACCCGTTCATTTCCCTGCCTCGTTTCCTTCCATCCCTCCCTCATCATCCCTCTCTCCCTCCCTTCCTCCTCATTGCCTCTCCCTTCCAGAAGATCCGTTATTGTCACCTTTCCACTCCATCTGCTCCTACTTGTGAATTTCCTACCTCCCCCCCCCCACCCTAATATTCCTCCCCCAGTTGTTTCAGTCTCTTATCAACCAGCTCCTCTCTGCCATTTACTGCTATACTCTCCTTCCCTTCCCCCAACTATCCCTCTCAGGTATTTCCCACTCTTTCCCTCCCTTAAATATTATCTCCCTTCAACTTGTACTATTCATCCACTCGCCCTACCTCTCCCCAAATCCTCCCCTTCCCTTCCCACTCATTTCATACCCCTTCCCTCCTCCTCCTCCCACCTAAATCCTACCCCATCCCGACCACCATCATCTTTTTCGTACTGTTTATACCCCTTGCTTAGCGTCTTCATTTCCTGGGTCCTCTACTACTTGGTGTGTTGCATCTGTCACCACCAGAAGTTCGACCCCATCCACCTTCCCACCCTCCACAGCTCGCACCTCTGATCCTCCTCCTCCCACTTCTTTCCGACCCCTTCTGTTCCTCTCCCACCTCTCCTCCTCCCACCTCTCCTCTTGTCCTTACTCTACCTCGTCTTTCCTCCTTCTCTTCCTTTTCTTTTCCTCTTCATCCTCCACCTCCTCACCATGGGTCTTTTTTTCTATTATAACTTCTTTTGTACACTTCATGCATCGTCATCTTTACACTGAATTTGTAATCTCCCTCCCTATTCACTCCTCTCTTATCTCCTCTTCCATTTCTACCTTCTCCATCCTTTGCTTATTTCGCTGAATCCCTTCCCATCCTCTTCCCTTTCCATTTCTCGCATGTGAGTTTCCAGGGGTTGGTTTAATCTATTAATTGGTGGAATATTGGTTTGCTTTTCCCAACCCATGTTGGACCACTCCGGTGGAAACGCAAACAAATTGGCATGATGAAAAGCAGTTGAGTACTTTATCACCAGTAGGTTTGAGAACTTCACCGTCACTAGACTGGTGTACTTAATTTGACGTAATTTGCATGAACATTAAATAAAGGAAATTCAGAGATCAGTGAAGAACGTCGATCAGTGTATGCAACAATACCACTATTTGTTATGCCTATTTGTAATTATATTCCTCTCCAGCCCGAAGGTGTAGGTAGATATTTTTGGTGGTGGATTGTGATGGTACTGTTAAGGTGTACCGAGGGGCGGCTGTTGCTGCTGCACGTGGGAACTTTCTCACGTTTCCTAGCGAGGGGGGGGGGGGGCTGGACGGGAGGCAGATGGAGACTGGCTGGCTGGCCACTGTGTGTGTGTGTGTGTTACGGCATATGTACTCGATCCCATCCTTAAACTTTGCATTATACTGGCAACAACTGTTCATGGATAGCCTACCCTAACTTCTGAAGGCTTATAGCTTATTTGTTCACATGTTCTTGAATGATGGATTTTGCGATGGACATCGGTGCTCATGTTTTTCTCAGTATTGATTTATAATACAGTTATGATTGGATAGATGAATGGTGTACATTATGCGGCAGTATACCACACAGCTGTTACCCACCACCACCACAGCTGTTGTTTGTGTACGTACCAGTACCTGAGTTTCTTCCCATTGCGGTAACTCATGATAGATGTTTTTTCTACCCATGAATTTTCTAGCCGCGAATTAGTACTCCATGATTCATGAAGCTGAAGTAAATGTAAACCTGTTTATAGAATAGTGTACCTCGAGTCATTACGATATAGAAATTCTCATAAGTAACATGAATAGATAATTTCAAGACGAATTGTAGCGACGTAAATCAAATTATTCTCGTACAGAGCAGTGTGTAAGATGAGGCGTGGTGAGATAAACAGCTGAAGTAACATAAGGAGTCTACAAGTGACCGAAGATGTTGCATTGAAAGGAGCAGGAATGAGAGGTGAGGGAAGAGATGCGAGGCAGAAAGACGGGACAAGAGGGGGTGGGATGGAGAGTGGGGAAAGGAGAATTGGATGAGATAAATGTGAAGAGGGGCAGGAGATGAGAAAGAGAAGGTGAGGAGATGCTAGAAAGAGAAGAGGATGGGAAATAGATAAAGCTATAGATGAGAGAGAGAGAGAGAGTGGGAGTGGAGAGGGGGGGGGGGTGAAAGAGAAGGTGGGTATATGGTGAGTGGATAGATAGGAGGATAGGGTGTGGGTGGGTGTGTGAGTGAGGGTGGGTTGTTGGCAGCCGGAGAGGACAGAGAGCCAGGACAACAAGACATCTTTACTGTGGGAACGGCGAGGTGAAGGCGATGCTGGCTGACTGATGGGTGTCGAGTGGCCCGTCCCTTCCCTTCCTCTTTTTTTTTCTTTTCTTTCTCTTTTTGCTTTTCATTTTTTTCTTTCTTCCCTTCCCCGTTCTTTTCTTTTTCCTTTTCTATCCCGTTCTTCTCTTTTTCCTTTTCTTCCCCGTTCTTCTCTTTCCTTTCCTGTTCTTTTCTTTATCTTCCCTTCCCCGTTCTTTTCTTCTTTCCTTCCCTTCCCCGTTTTTTCTTTTCCTTGCCTTCACTTCCTCTTTTCTTCCTTTCCTTCCTCTTTTTCTGTCCCTTCCCATCCTCTTTTTCTGTCCCTTCCCATCCCTTCTTTTTTCATTCTTCCCTTCTTTCTCTTTTCCTCCCCTTCCTCACTTCCCTTCCTCTGCATAATAATTATTATGTATGTTTCCTTTCCTCTTGTAAATTCTTATTTCCATCTTTTTCCTCGTCTTCCTTCCTCAGTGACCATTACTCTGCTGTTAAAATATTTCATGTTTTCCTCTTTCCTTTCTCTTCCTTCTTGTTTTGTTCCTTGTCTCCCTCATTTTTCCTTCGATCTGTTTCCCTTCCTCTTTTTATATTTTTCGATCTTTATCTTCCTCTCCCTTCCCTCCGTCCCTCATCTTTTTGTAAGCTCCACTTTTGCTTTTGTTATTTTGAGACCTTCCTTATATTTTTAACTCCTTTCCTCTTCTATTTTTAGTTTCTACATTTTAAACTTCTCATTCTTCGTCTCCTTAATTTCAGTTCCGTTTGTGTTTCTTTTACATATTCGTCCTTTTTATTTTTCTACGGCCCCTTTGCTCCTTATTGGCATTCCTTTGCTTCCTATTCTTGATACTATTATCCTTCCTCCTGTGTTTCTTCTTAATGGCTCCATCCTCCTCCACTCCTTCCTTTTTTTTTTTTTTCTTCATGCTTTAGCTTCTCTCGTTCTTATCCACCCTTTCCTCTTCCCTCTCCTCCACTTTCATATTTACTACTCTTCCTTCCCTCCTCCCCCTCCCTGTTCGTTTCTATTTTTGTGAGGTCGTAGGTATAGTTCAAGGTCAGGCCACTGGGAAAGGTCAAGGTTGAGAAGAGTGTACGCAGCCTCGTGATTCAGAATACAGAAGGGAAAATAGTTCAGCAGTACCGTAGGTGTATTCTTAAAGGCAAGGCTTTACCAGTTTAGCTCAAATTATTAATGTAATACTTAAATCAGTATGCCATTAGGGACATTAAGTTTATATGCAGGGTGAGAGGTTAATACAAACGAAAGATGTAGACAGTGTTAACATCACACTCGGCGTAATATTTTCGTTTTGAAGGTTGTCCTACGCTGTTCACACCCATTGAACAGGCCCATCCGGTTTGTTATAAAGCAAAAACTTCTTTGAAAATAAAATCATAGTTACTGATCTATCTGGTTGGGTGAATCGATGGATACTTAGGGGATAACTGGATGGGTGGGTAGTAATGACTAGTGTAATTGACCAGTAATACGGCAGTAAGTGTAGCAGCGAATGACTGACCCTCTCCTTCACGGTTGTATCGGAAAACGGTATTGCTGCTGCTGAGATCTGTGGGAGAGAGGCGAGCCAGGGGATAGAGAAATTAGGGAGGTGCTACCAGACGAGAAAGTGGCGGAAGTCAGGGAAAGCAAGGGATAAGGAGAGGAGAGAGGTATCTTGGTATTTACTATGTAGGTAAATATGTAGTTGAGGATGGAGATGAAGGGACAAGCATGAGTGGGGAAACGAGAGGCAAGGGAGAAAGGAAAATCAAGGAGAAAGTCTAGAGAAGTCGGAGAGAGAATACGTGGTTACTGTGAGGTACAGTGAAAGGTGAGGGAAGGAGAGCCGGCCACCACTAAACGAGGGGTAGGTAGGTTGTAAAGGAAGAAGGCAGGTAGGTAGGAAGGGAGGAAAGAAGAAGGTATGTAGGCAGGTAGGTAGGAAGGAGGAGGAGGCAAGGTCCATCCCGCTGTTCATTGGGTTGGCTGCTCTCGACCCCCTCCTCCCTTCCCTTCTAATGTGAAGGTTGAGGACACACACGGGAAACGTGAAGGAGGGTTGTTGTGGTCCTGGAATTGGTTGTTGGTACACAGGAGAGGGTCCAACAAGACGTCAGCCTCTTCCGTTTTAGCTTCCTGTTTCTTCACGTGGCCTTCCTTTCCTCTAAATATAGCTGGGTAGTTGTATTTTCAGCCTTTACTTTTTGTACCACTACGGTTAGTGCCACATTGCCTTTGTAACCCTCCTGCATTGTATTCTCTTACTATCGTCTTGTCTTTACCAATACAACAGAAAGGTGATGGGAATATTTTCGGCAATAGAAGTAATGAGTGAACAGAGGTCTCGGGTTCTCAGTCATGAATTCGATATAAAGTCAAAATAACGTTATCGAAGATTGATATGTATATTTCTGAGCCTCGTATCTCCCAACTTACTTCATCCTTTCCCCCTTCTTCATTTTTCATCCCTCAGTTTCTGTCTCCTCCTGTCGCCATTGCATCAAGCCAAAACTGCACTTTATTTTTAATCTCTGAACTCTCACCGCTTCCTTCCCAAAGTCTGATAACAACTCCCAGCATCTTTTCCATCCCACTTCTCTTTCTCTCTTTCCCCAGATTCCCTTGCATCTGTCCTTTCCCATCTCTCTCTCTCTCTCTCTAGATTCCTGGGTCTCTGTCCTTCTCTATCTTTTTCCAGATTCCCTTACAATTACAACTTCCTGCCATCCCTCCTCCATCCCCATCTCGTCTGTCACTCATTTTCTCCCAATTCGTTCCCTCACTATCTTCTCATCCCATAATTTCCCTTTTCACCTCATCACCTTCATTCCCACATTTCCTTCCCTATTATCTGCCTTCATTCCCAAATTCCCTTCCCTATTATCTACCTTCATTCCCACATTCCCTTCCCTATTATCTACCTTCATTTCCACATTCCCTTCCCTATTATATGCCTTAACTCCTGAATCCCCTGGTCATTCTATGTATCCCCCTTTTCTTTTCCTTCCCTACCTTATTCTGCCCACGGAGTCCCCAGGGCCCCATTCCTATTCTATTCTGCTCTCTTCCATTCCATTCTAGTTTCCCCTTGGCACAGGCATCTTTTCCCACACACCCTTACTGCCCCATTTCTCCCTCATCCTTATCCTCTTCTCTCTCATCTAGTTCACTTCCTCATCCTTATCCTCTTCTCTCTCATCTAGTTCACTTCCTCATCCTTATCCTCTTCTCTCTCATTTAGTTCACTCTCCCTCATCCCGACCTCTCATCTCTCGTTTACTCTCCCTTTCACATTCCCTCACCCCTACCTACCTAAGCACCCTCACCACCGTTGCCTTCATCTATCTCATATCCACCCTTGCCCTTCATCTTCCTCACCTCCCTTGTTTTCACCTCCCTCACCTCCACCTCCCTCACAACCCTTGCCTTTACATTTGCTTGCCTCTCGTGTTCATCCCTGGTGCTCTTCCTTCCTTCCTTCCTACCTTCCCTCCCTCCCTCCCTCCCGCCTGGATAGTTTTCAAAGTTTATTTTCCCCTTATTTTTATTTATTTATTTTTTTTACCACAGTTCTTCCCTCCTCCTTCCTTCCTTCTCCATTCACTTGCCTGTCCCTTTTCCTTTGCTTCCTTCTCTTTGTCTTTTCTTACATCTTATCTCTTATTCATTCCTCTCCTCCATTTCCTTCCTCGGGATCCTTTCTGTTCTCTCTTCCTTTTCCCTATATTGTATCTCCTATCCCGCTCCCTCCTTTCTATCTCCTCTTCCTCTCCAGCCCCTCCTTTCTATCTCCTCTTCCTCTCCAGCCCCTCCTCCTCCGTCCTTTCTCCTATTCTTTTCTACCTGCAATTTCCGCCTGTCAATACTCTCACTCACTCACTTGTCCCTCTCTGTTTCTCAACTCTCCCTCTCTCTTTTTCTATATATCTTTCTATCTATATCAGTCTCTATCTCTCGCATACACAATAATATTTGATCCATATCCCCCCCCCCCACATTCACGCATTCCCCTCCCCCCACACACACACAATAATTAAATTCCCATCACATAGTTTATGCATACATTTGTATATTTATCTATCTGTCTGTCTATCAGTAAACCCTACGCTTTCCTTCCTTGCATTCTCTGGTTCAGTTCCTGTGATTATTCAAACTCCTTCCCCCTCTGTCGCTCTCTGCACTTTTCTGTCTTCCTTTACATCATTCTTCCCACCCTTCCGTTCCTGTAGTCATTCCCTCTTTATTTAATTCATTCTTTTCTTTTGCAGTCCTTTCTATCATCCTTCCTTCCTCCCTTACTTCTTTCCTCTCTCGTTCCTCCCGTCTTCTTTTGAACACCGCTTTTCTTTCATCCTTCCTCTGCTTCATTTTTACCTTCATCCTTCCTCTGCTCCATTTTTTCCTTCCTCCTCTTCCTACTTTCCTCCTTCCCTTTCCCCCCATCCTCTACTTTTCGTTTATCTGGTCGTTTGGGAAGATAAAACAGTAACATGATCTTTGCCCTTTGTATATTTTCTTATTTTTTTATCTTATCTGCGTAGAATTCTTGGCACCGGATTTTCAAGTGTTTTTCCCACGTTTTATTCACCATTGCATTTTTCATTCAAATTGTGCCGCTTATGTAAACACACTTTCTAAAATGAAGGCTCCATTTTCTTCAGTGCCACTCATCACGGGTTGCTTATAATATGAATAATAGATGATAGAAAGTTTTCGTCCATACACACACTCAAATACCTTTACATTCGAGTCCTGTTCTAGAGATTTTATTGTTGGTTTTGATTCGACAGATGGGTTGATGGTTTGATCTCAAGTCACATAAAAAGTTACGTCAGTGAAACTCGCGAAATAAGGGCTCGTAAAATAAGAGTTGAAATTTATATCCAGTTTATAAATGTTATATCTGCTGTTGTCCCCCTCGAAGCACTTCTCTTCCCATTCTCTTTTCTTACCGTCCGTCGTTCACCTTTTCTTTGTGACTTTCCACACCAGAAGTTTGTCTCCATTTATCCACAGGTCAACTTTACTTTTCCCCTTAAAGTTTTCCTCTTAGTTTCTCCTCTTACTCTCTCTCTCCTTTTTTTTTTTTTTTTTTTTTTCTTAACTCGAGCTCTGCCTCAATACTCTATGTTTGCAGTTATAGTAGTCTGCTGGTATGACTGACTTCCTATGATTAATTTATATTTTTGTACTATCACATCTGATTTCTAGGACTTGAGAAAATGTTCACAGACACTATATATTTAGAGCTCGTGATTTTTGCCCCATTTTTTTATTTATATTTAAATTTTGCTTCATCCCTGCTTCCTTTCCTTTTGTTCCTTTGTGTGATTGTAACAAATGCATTGCCCAGTTCCCCTCCTTTCTTTTCCTTCACTCTGATATTTGAATTTAACACGTCTTTTTATATATATGCTCCCCTCCCTCCTTTCCTTGCCCTCTGGTATTTGAGTTTAAAGAATTCCGGTTTTATGTACTGAATACGTTTTCTTTCGTTCTATTTTTCCATTTCAATTTAACGTATGACTTTTTATAAATATATCTGCTTTCCCACTTTCTTTTCCCTCATTCAGGAATTTTTATTATTTTTTTTCCCCTCTCAAGTCGTACCCAAGTTTTTGTGTGTTTGTTTTGTGACTGGGTAATGTAGGAGGTCCCGAGGGAGGAGAGTGAAGTCCCCGAGCTGGAACCGAGGTGGGTGGGGGGGGGGGGGCACACCAAGATCTCCAGTACCTCCAAAACACACACACACACACACACACACACACACCTCCATACACCATATTTGTTGTTATTTTTTACACACACATACATACACACACACACGTCTTATTCCTTCACAACGCACACTCATTTCCCTCTAGTTATATTCTTCCTGTTCCAAGAAGTTAAAATTTTGTAGCTTGCCGGGTCGGTTGTTTCGTTTCTGTAGTCATTGCCCACGGTCTAATTTTCCCCTCTGGATAATGTAATGTAGGAGCTGCAATTAAATGGATGTTCATACTTCCGCCCCGACCACTCTTCCCTTCTCCAGTTCTTTAGGAGTATAAATGTTTTCTTTTCAATCACCTCCACATACACTACAACTTTTAACTTTATAAACTCAGGAATGGTGTGAAAAACAAACAAGTCAAATTATGCTTATCTCCCGTTGTGAAATAACGGATTACATGACATGTGTCCTATTCAAGGCTCACTGTGTTGGCATTAGAGTAGTTTTATCTGGTTCCTCGGTTGGGGGATGCCCCGTGACATTTAAGAAAGGGTTATGGCCAGAAAAATATCTTGGTAATAACATATTTCTACTTTTTACACATGTCACTACCTAGCTGTTGGTGTTTTCCTTGAGACTGAGGTTCCCCAGGAACACATATGTGTGTGTGATGCCATCGTATATTTTATCGTGCTCGCATATTGATACAGAAATATAAACTTTTCTGAGACGCATGGACTATCATTAATATTAACTTGGCGGTGCTTCGTTCACCTTCACAATGTTTTATGAGTACCTTGGAGATTACCACCACCCAACACGAAAAAGTTTTGGGGGGGAAATTATGAAGACTTGGGAAATTTGTCTCGCACGATAAATACTCCAGACTTGAGAGTGGGATCCTGGAGAAATTTATTGGAGGCAGTTGATTGACATGAACATTCTGGCAACCTTGCTTATGATTAGGACACGTGAACGATTTACACTGGTAGAGACTCGTTCGCCGGGCACCAGACATTTTGAATAAAGCTGATGCATTTTAAGCACCAGGGAAGTGAATCAATCATGAACTGACTGAGATGAACTACAACAATACATGCACGAGAAGACAGTTGATTGAAGTTGAGTTTCTTCCACGGCTGATGTGTTTAAGAATTTGGATTATTCATTTAATCTGTTTATCTTGTAGCAGCTGGTGTTGTTGATGTATGTTCCATGGCTGTCAATAATTCTTACCAGGAATGCCTTAATTTTGAGTATCTTTGTGTGCACGTGTACGGATGCTTTTGCTAACCAATAGCCCCCCACACGTTGGAAAAACTTTAATGTTCTTCAGTACGAATTGTCTTGTAGATAGTAGGAAAACTGGAAAATGTTTAATATAAAGACAGTAATCGTATAAGTAAAACTATGCACAATAAAAGACAAACTTAATGATAGCAGACGTAAGCAAACCTAATCATTCTTACAGCAGTCGGACGGCCTTCGAATGTAATAGTAACATCAGACTAAAGATTGGACAGGCGTGTGTAGGTTGATAGCAAGGACCGGAGCTGTATAAATACCCACTGTGCTTATGTTGGACCAGCCTCGCTCTCCATCACTTGCCAGAACCTCGCATATTTGAGATCAACTTACTCACCCTTCCGCTTACTGCAGGTGAAAGGGGGCGGGGGCGACAGTGTGTGTAGGTTGGACCAACATACTACTGCTAACTCTGTAAATGTGGCCTTGGAAATACCCAACCATATGCATTTTTTTCTTATATTCGAATAAGAATAGTTTTTATCCTGGTAGGTGGTTTGTAGGGCTGTGCATTTAAACGTGTAATTTATATCTATATGTTATTCAGCTGTGGTGGAATATGTTACACATGTCTTTTAGAATAGATAATGGGCAGTTAGTAGTTTCTTACACTTTTGTGATCATAGAGTCTGTATATAATGTTAAAGTAATATTTGGTACAGGCAATCGTTATTCCCATTAAATAAGGAACACGATTAACATAAAATTATATATTCGTTTGCATATTGCCAGTTGGTGGGACGTGAATCCTTATGAACATACACGTGTACTCATTAGTGAGGTAAGAGGATGTGTATCATTATGAGCATAGTATTCATTATGAACTTTACGGTGCACTCGTTAATGACGATGCTGTGTAAGAGGTTGAGAGGGGGTGATGGGGAGGCCAGGTAAAGTCACAAGCTCAGGTTCCCTCCACTCTGATTGACTAATGCGTTATGAATCCATAATTTAGTAACTTTTTTTTTAACTACATACAGTATAAACTAACCCTAAACTTCACTTCCCTCGAGTGTTTAAAGTAGTGAATGTTATCTATATTGTAATAATAGAGTTTTTAGTTTGCACGCAGAAGTACACAATATATATTATTTTCTTTTGATGAATACTTTCCTTGTTGTAGATAGAGACAAAGTTTGTGTTAACTTATGTATGTCTCGTACTGCCCAAGAGCGAGCCTGCAGGCTACACAAAGTACACGTTCATTCTGTTCGTATAGTAATGAGTTGAGAACCTGCTGGAGAGAGTATTTTTATTCATGCATCTTGCTTACACACAAAATAAAACCTATATATCTAATGTTCATTGTATGTTCACACTTATAGTTGCCATGAATTAATCATTAACAGACAGAATTAGATAATATAAATATTGCCTTTTAAGTATATCGAGACCCCAGATATCATATATTGCCTTTTGAGTATATCGAGACCCCATACTACAAGGTAATAATACACATTGGTAGTTTTTTTCCTGTAATATGCCATTCAAGTGAATTAATGAGCATGAATAGAAAGGAAACGTGTGCCCTTAACCACGAGACCAGCGTATCACCATAACAAGGGCACTCGAGGGTGGGTGGTTTACCTGGAAGGCTTGCTGTGTCGCGCACTAACGAGCCAACTTCTGCCTCATTAGTTGTTATAACTTGAGGTCATTGGTAGATGGCCTTTGGGGACTCGTTAAGCCGGCTTGAGTAGTGAGTTGGGCCCGACCTACCTTCTTCAACCCAGGCACCACCGATCGTCCTACCGGCTGTTTCCTCTATCGGCTCGCCTTGCTTCTATCTCTTTGATAACTTGGACACTTATCTTGTTTTGGATTACCTACCATATCTTGTTTGTATTATCATCAGTTGTTCCATAATCGTTTGATTCTTGAGGCTTGATTCCTTACTGTCACAAACGATGCCTGGTTACAAAGTTTGAACTACGATTGCAATTACAGTTTACATTAAAAAGTGCTATAGTTATCATTGTGAGTCCTCAACAAATGGTTTCGAATCTATTAAAAGTGTGAGAGCTGAGACAAGTTTCTAAGTCGTGAGTCCATACCCAATGTTTTATCACTTTACATTGAAGGTTATACTGACGCCGGATTTAATTTCTGTAATTAGCCTCTGTAGAAACAAAAATAAATATCAAGGTAAATACTATGAGAATTTACATGTTGAAGTAAGATTTGTGTGGTGTACCTGCATGTTACCATTCCTACATACAACCACCTCCACATCATCATCTTGCACCACCACCCACCTCACGCCTCTGGCCGACCCTGGACGAGAGCAGCATCCCATCCCATTCAGTGGTCTGGCCTCGTCCACCACATATATCCCCCTCACGGCCAAGTGGATAGACCGCCCCTCCCTCCTCCCTCCCTCACCTTGAAACCCTCTTAACGTCTAGTGTGCTTGCCGACATTACTGATATATACACACTTTGAAGTCATTTAATGTATTGACTAATGCTACGTTTCAATTCGTTGCTAAACATTGCATTCTTTTATGTACAATGTATTTATGGAGTTTTGCTAAATATTGTGGGTTATTAAGTAATTGGTTTGAGTATTGATGCATTAAATTTTTTTTCATGCAGCTAACCATTACATAATTCCTTAGAGAATAGTAGTTGCATTGATCTGAGCCAGTGTATATTAACTTCCAATGCCTCGCACGGTTCCTCACCCACGCGTGTTCCCTCTTTAAAACTTATTGTACATTTTACTCTGTCTTTTATATCTCTCTCTATCTCCCCTCCATCAGCCTCGTCCCTCTGTGGCCATCTCTTGCCCTTAGGGAGGAAGCTGCAGAGGAAGGAAGGTGGTTTGTTTTGATGGGTTTACTTGCTAATGGTTTAAAGTTGTTTCGATGGTTTAGCCTTCCACATGGGGAGAGGTTGCAGTTTTAATGGCTTTATATTTTAGTGGCTGAAGTTGCTTCGATTATTTATTGATTTTAGGGTGAAGGGGGGTATGCTTTGCATACACGTGGTTACTGTTACTAAATCGACTCAGTGTAATGTTAAAATTTACAGACTGACTTGAAGATATTCGATGGTTGACATGGAATGGAAATGATGGCTTATTTTGATAACCATTATAATATTTGAAACCTTCCTTCCCTCCCCTCCACCCTCCGGCGTTTACGTTGTCCGAGGGTGAATTTAACAAAGAGTACTCAGCAGTATCTAAAACAGTTAACATCTGGACCATAAGATTTCAAGTTATTACTTATAATTACACGTTAAATGGTTTGTTTATCAGTTCAGTTAGTAGTCGACACTCCCTGATGTACAGCCACAATCAAATAACCACCGACACCTTCCTTCCACCGTGCAAATAAATCAGTATCATATCAAAATATAACCATACAACACCTTACGTCAACTCAACTCCCTCAATTAGTATTATGAGGTGCTGCAAAATCATACACTTGTAGTTCTTTAGTAACAAGATATTTACTACGATGGAAGGATAGTGTAGGTGGATATTTGATTGCAGCTGTACTATCTTGGTCTTCATCTGGTATTCCTTTTTGAGTTTTTTTTCTCCACTTTTGTCCTCATCTTCTTTCCTTTTCCTTTCCCTTACTTTCCAGAATTTGTATATCGTTTCCTTTGTTGTGATGCTTATATTCCCGTTAAAGAGTAAATAACCTATCGACTACTCTTCTTGATCGATGTACGGTCTTTGAAAGTGTCCGTCCTTTCTTCTTTCCTCCTCATTTGCCGGGCACCAAAGCATAAATAAGTGGTTTAGATGTTCTATTATATTTATGCTAGCTGGTGTATGATCATTCTCTTCCTCTCTCCTCTCATCATCCGCCTACCCTGACACCCCCCCCCTCCTTCCCCACTCCTTCCCAGTCGAGTAAGTAAAGTCTTCAGGCAGTCAGGAGTTTTGCCAGGTCGACTTGGAAGGAAGTTGGTGGGAGCGTAGCCTAGGTTTATAAGCCCTCACCCACAGTCTCTCTTTATAATAATATACACAAGTGTATAAATAATAGATGGCCCTGGTTATTCTTCTTGGCAGTCTGTGTGTGTGTGTGTGTGTGTGTGTGTGTGTGTGTGTGTGTGTGTGTGTGTGTGTGTGTTAGTGAACGTGTTTTGTGTTTTTCTCACATGATGCGTTAAGAGATTTAGGAAGGTTGGGATTCTTTTTGTTTTTGATCTATCTTTATATGTTTGTATGCATATTGTACTAAGATACACCTAAAGCTAATGGTATTATATGCTTTCCATTCCAATCTCATTCACTCCATTCCCCTCCCTTTTCATTTTTATTTTATTCTCCTTCCCATTAACCTTTGCCTACACTGTTAGAAATATCCTCGTTAAAAAACGGAGTTTTACCTGGCAGCAGGTATTGCCAACTTTTCTCCGTAAATGTACGGATCTCCGTTACATACTTTTACAAAATTTCTCCGTAAATTTATGAATCTCCGTTAGTTCTTTTTACATAATTTCTCCGTACATTTATGGATCTCCGTTTATTTTTTTACACAATTTCTCCGTAAGTTTATCGATCTCCGTTAGCTTGTTTTACATAATTTCTCCTTAAATTTACGGATCCACTTTTTTTCTCCTTAAATTTACGCATCCACTTTTTTCCGTAAATTTACAGGTTTCCTAAATATTTTACATTGTTTCTCTGTAAAAATACAGGTATCCATAAAATCATTTAGTATAATTTCTGCATAATAATATTTGCATCTGTTACTAATATGGAGTTCCCCATAAAAATGTGCACCAATAAAATGTGGATCTGTCCATTCAAAATATGTTTACATTCTTGCTGCCACATTGCCACATTTTAACTGGTGCCAGGGGGAGTAAAGGAACTCCTTGAGGCAACTGTATATCCCGATTTAAACACCAACTTCATTTCACATCATTTAATACATAAAAAAAAAATAATAATACACTTTTTAATACATAAAAAAAACAATACACGTTTTAATACATAAAAACATCTTTTTATCCATCCTTACATTATATACTTACACTTACACTAAATATAATTTAGTTCTTACACTAAATATAATTTGTGCATCAAATAAGACAAATAATACCTAATGGAAAGAATCACAATAATTATTTTAGCTTGCACAGACTAATCTTACTAGCACTGTATAAAACAATATTTCTCCCCTTTCTATTCCTGTACTGAGGTGTTTTGTGGTCTGTTTCATGGATGTTCACGAAAAGAATATTGTACTGCATATGAAGACCGTGATCAAGCACACACACAAGCAAGTACACGAATGTATGTAGAGTCGCGGACATGAACTTTCATACACATAGTGGGACACACAAATATATAGCCATTGTTTTCATGTACATTATAGGAGTTATTGTTTTGATGAGTGTGTGACTGTGTACTGGGTATTAGAAGGTACTTCCTAACATAACCGGTAATTATATACAGCTCATCGCCAAACAAAACCACCCAGATATTGAATGGTCACCCCTGGATGTATGGAAATTTATTTCTGTGACTCAGTACACACGATCAGACATTCACTGAGGGTGATATTATCATAATTATACTTTCACTCTTCAAGTACACACACACAAACAAATGAACGCACTACATTTCCTGCGATACCTTCCACACACACCTTAATAAACAAATAAGGCTCTTCACATCACGTTGAGTATAAGACATAGGACAATAAAATTCCTACCCTCCTCGTTCAACGCAACTGGCTACATCACTCACACGCCTGTTGTGTCTCCGTATGGCGAGAGATGGATAAAGAAATAGAGATGGAGGAGGAGGAGAAAAGCAAGCAAGAAAGAAATATATCAATAAAGCTCATTTGACTTCAGACTGAGTTCCATTTTAAAACAAAATAAAAATAAGTGTAATGGTATAAAGTACCTCGTAGTAACTACAGGATGCTACTGTGCTGTCCGGTGATATAAAAATATACAGTAGAGTATATTGTACTTTTAATCCATAATTTCTCTTCCATATGAGAATATACTTCACCACTCACGTATGTATTGCAGTGTACAGCCTGCTTGTACTATTAATCACCATGCTCAGGAAATCTATACATGCAGCCAACAACAGAAATTCATCCTTGGTAAAACACCTTTAAGCCTAAGACAAGGCTACTAAGTTCTCCATTGAATGTTTTTTATGTTCCGACACTGGACATATGCTATATCAAGCCCGTTACCGTGGCCCATGCAGGTCAATTGCTACTCACATACTCACACGTCACGACTTTCGAACTGGCACCCAGCCACAGAACGAGGGAAGTGAGGGTAATTCCCATATACTGCAGCTGCTGGTACCAGTGAGGGTGCTTCAAATTGCTAATGGTCTGCTAATGTATTGGTCAATGCAAGAACTTTTGAATGCACAGGTGTATGGTGCGTGCGGTTTTTCTTTTTTTCTGCTTTGTGGCCACGGTCTGGGTTGATGCCAACCATGCACCTGTAATAAAAACATAAGAATGAAGCACTACTTTTAGTTGTGAGAGATTTGAGAGGAAGGATGTTGGAAGTTGAGGAGTAGTAGTCAATTAGACTACCTGGGATTAATGATCAAAATTGACCTCAGATTCAAAGGACTACCCCTTCTACAAGGAAAATAAATTATAAACCACTATTGATGATATATGATATTACCGGTATGAGACAAGAAAGTTAAAACTCAGCATTAGCAATAAACACGTACCTATGAATGAACTCGAGTGTGGCTTCAGCATCGCTTGGATACTGAATGTTGAAAATGTAATAGGATGAAAACAACATTGCCAAAGCAACTCTGAAGTTGGTAATGTTGTTGTTTATAATGACTCCATCAATGGAAAGCATAAATCTGTCTGCCATCAGCAATGAAGTACCTGAAATTAAAATTTAGAATTAGAGCAATTTACTAAAGCTCGTATCAAACACTTGGAATGTATCTCAATTAACCCCTTCAGTCCAGAGACACACATTACCATATCAGAGTACCTAATACTAGATAGTTTTACTCATGCTTGGGTTACTCCTCTCATTTTTTTGTGTTACATATATGTATCATGTATGTCTTTATCATATTATTCTTCAGCTATGTATTTCTGGCTATCTTACCAATTTTTTGTGGTGCAAAATACACTCAAAATGCATGATAATATTGAAGCCCTCACTTGTAATACATCCTCCTACATTCATACCGGTCTTCCATAGCAATGAACAACAAATGTACACCCCTCACATACACACCAACATGAAACAAACTTTAGTTCCCTTACCAACAGCAATCAAGCATGGAGTATTTACAAGTTGCCTCTCCAAATCAGAATCTGACCGAGGTGTCTGCAAGTAGCATAATTGCACATATGTAGTTTTGTACAACATATAAAACCATAATCAAAACAATGTATGTGTTGAAAATGCGACTTAGTGCAGTAGAACTATTTATAAATTACATGCAATATTAAACAAATACTAGACAACTCACAGGTACATATACAGCCACAGACAAAGAAGAGCAGGACAACATGCATGCTATAATACTGTAATTAGAAGGGTTACAATATGAGAAAAAACTTATCCTCCACTTAACATATTATTTCTCCACTAATTCAACCATATACATATAGGTATATCAGTACTGTATATGGCTTATCTATAGGCACCAAATTTCAATTTATATACATAGCTTTAGATATGCTAAACATCTGAAATTGCTGCAAATAACTATGTATCCATACATACCTCAACTACTTGAAACACAGATGCTTCGTTGTCATTAAGGAACTTTTAAGTTTTCTCATTGAACATGACACTGCAAAAGAGTGGATGTTTTGAAATTCTTCTACTATGTTTTGGATGACTGTAGATGGTAACAAATGCTTAGATTGGAGTTTAAGATACAGTAATGCTAAATTTCTCTGAAATAAACCTTTTTCTTCATCAGAAATCTCCTCTACTTCACAAGCAGGTCCTAGTAAATCACTTACTATTGCCATATCTGTTTCAAAATTAAATCCAGCTATTTCAGTACTGGTACCAGCACTGGTACTGGTACCAGCACTACTGGTACTGGTACCAGCACTAGTACTGCTGATACCACCAGTACTGGTACTGTTGTCTAAGTAATGATGCCTGTTATATCTAGTTATGTGAGAAGTAAATGAAGATTTAACTTTAAATGACTTGGAACATTGCTGAAAGGGGCATTTTATTGTTGTTCCTTCTAGAATGTGCTGTCTTAGATGTTTCAGTAACTCTTGGGAATTTTTGCAAATCTGCTCACATAATTTTATATCACATTTCATTTCCTTATCTTCCACCTGCACTTGACGAACATTATGACTTTGAAACTGATGGTTTCTGTTCATGTGTGTTACTAGCCCATTGTAGGAGTAGCATTTTCTTAAACATTTTTTAATTGGACATTTGAAACATACCCTATATTCACTTGAATGTAACATGGCATGATTAAAATAAGCCTTCTTTGATTTTGAAATATGAGAGCATTGAGGGCAGGCATATTCAGTATCCATTCTGCCTTGGGCTCCTGGGATGTTAAGTTTAAAATTATGGTGTTTTCATATTAATTATGGTGTTGTGCTAGTTATAAAACAATCACAAACAAATCAGTTATCATCTTACTTACTGGTGAGGGTCTGGTGTTGAATACACTAATAAATGTGAGGGGAAAAGTCACAGCAAAAGCCAACTGTAGTCATGCCACAAGCGAGGGAAAAAGGCGGGCTCTCCACATAAAAACAAAGCGTGCAGTGTTGCCAGCGGCTGTCCATCCCGCCCAAAAATAATAATACCTTTTAATCAAATTTATGCTGTTCAAATTTTACTACTTAATTTCAAATAAAATAATTCCTTTTAGATGATATTAACGAATTATACGATAACAATGCCATTATTTATGTGGTAAGCCTTTCAAAATATCCAGCAAACTTTCGTTGGATAGCCAAAGTTTGCGAGAATATTACAGAAAATAGCCAAAGTGTGCGAGAGAACTACATTATTGCCGTGGCTGTTCGGCCAGACAGCGTGAGGAACTTAAACAACAATAACAACTACATTATTGACATTCTGAGTGCAGATACAAATATGAAAACATGCACAAGTATTAAAAGATTCAGGATTTACTTACCAAGTATGTTATTTCTTGTATATTAACTCTTCAGTGAGGCAGCTCATAAAATATGGGAAATCCACGATAACTTTCAGGCAGCAGGCCCCACATTTTAGAATTTCTGTAACCTCAGTACGTTTATATCGAAAAAATATAATTATAATAAATATGATATTACTAGATAATAAATATGTTACTACTAACACCATTACCACCTTATGGTTGAACAACAGAGAGCCGTTGTTGGGAGTATGCAGCAACTCTCCAATCTTATAGTTGCCACATACTGCCACACTTCGAATTGTGTGCAGAGAAAATATATAATTTAAATAAAGATATGCGAATTTCACATATTTGTATTTGTGTCTACCACACAGTGAAATATTTCTGTTATTTATGTAAGAGAAAATATAAGTATCTACTGATTATTAACAATATATACATTTGTATATTACCTACGGAGATATGCCGTAAAAATGCGATACGGAGAAATATACATATATAAACGGGAGACCTCTGTAAAATTACTAATGTTCCTCCGTTAAAACAATGGAGAATGACCTGTACTTGACATGTAACGTCCATTCTCTGTTAATATACATATGAATAACTGTTATTTAGATTTACATTATGTTTTCCGTAAAAAAATACGGACACTTTCGTGTAAAAAAACGTTTATTTTTAACAGTGTACTTCACTTTTCCATCCACCTCCCCCTCTTTTACTAACCAACAACCTTTTCCTTTCTCATTTTCCATCAGTCTTTTCACTTTCTTTCAACAGTTTCTCCTTCCATCAACCCTTTCCCTTGCTCCCCCATCAACCCTTTCCCTTCCCCCCTTCTGCTCTTCTCCTTCTCCATCCCCTCCTCCACACAAATCCCCCATGGGAGTAGTGGTACCAGTGCTGTGCCTCACTCCTCACTTTTCACTTTCCCCCTTCCTCTCCTCCATTTCTCGCAAGTCTCTTTCCGTTTACCTACTTTTTCCTCTCCCTTATTCACCTCTACCCTACTTCTCTTAACTTTCCCCTTCCTCCCCCCTCCTCCGACCTTTCTTCGATTCTCTCCCACCTCCCTCCTTCCATTCTCTCTTCATATCCCTCCATCCTTCCCTTCTCTCCTCATATCCCTCCATCCTTCCCTTCTCTCCTCATATCCCTCCATCCTTCCATTCTCTCCTCATATCCCTCCATCCTTCCATTCTCTCCTCATATCCCTCCATCCTTCCCTTCTCTCCTCATATCCCTCCCTACCACTCTCCCCTGCTTCCCTCTCAGCCTCACTCTCCCTCCCTCCCTCCCCCCTCATAAATCCCCCTCGTGAGTAGGACCAGTGCTTTCCTCCCCTCACTCACTCCTCGCATGCTCGCTTGGGTTGCTTCGCTAACACCCGCACCAGGATTTTGTGATGGACGTATATTGTGATGGAAGACTTGGGGAAACAGTTGGGGCCTGGAGGAGTGGTGGTGGTGGTGGTGGTGGTGGAGGTGGGGAGGCTTTGAGAGGTGGAGGAGATATTTGTGGAGTGTTTGAGTGATGGAGAAAGGAGGTATTATTGGTGGAGTGTTTGAGTGAGTGATGGAGAAAGAGGAAGTATTATTAGTGGAGTGTTTGATGAGTGTTGGAGAAAGAGGAGGTATTATTGATGGAGTGTTTGAGAGAGGAGGTATTGGTGGAATGTTTGAGTGATGGAGAAAGAGGAGGTATTATTGGTGGAGTGTTTGAGTGAGTGATGGAGAAAGAGGAGGTATTATTGGTGGAGTGTTTGATGAGTGATGGAGAAAGAGGAGGTATTATTGGTGGAGTGTTTAAAAGAGTTTGAGGAAAAGAAGGTGGTATTGGTCAAGTATTCGAGATGGAAGAGGTGGTTGTATTGGTGGAGTGTTTGTTTGAGTGTTGGAGAAAGAGGAGGTATTTTTGGTGGATTATATAAAAAATAGAGGTGTTAGTGGAATGCTTGAGGGATAGTGGTGGTGGAGATGAAGATGATAGTCGGGGTGTTGTAATGTACTGTATGTAATGCTTATGGTTGCTGGGGGGAGATGTGGTTCGTGTGTTAGTGGGAATGGTGGTGTTTGTGAAGGGCCTGATAAACTATACCACCAATACATTGCTCCAAGGTCTAGTAATCTGAGTACTGGCACACAAACAGAATTCACTTGGTGTGTATTAAAGGGAGTGTGTGATGTCGGGGATTTGGAGGCGTCTGATTCCTCCAAACTGTCATAAAGCACCGTCAATAATGCAGGTGTTTGTTTAAGGTCATAGTTGGAGGATTTGTTAGCCTGCAATTCGCCTACACCATCACATACAGACCCCTTGGAGTAAATCAGCGAGCATCCAGGTATATAATTAATAGTTGAGTTGCACGCACATTATAACCATTCATGAGACTCGGCGTTGCTCAAGGTGAATAGCACTAATAATAATTGCTGATGACACCAGGCCAAACGTGCTTGGATTATTGCTCGGGCTCAGCAGTGAGAGACTTGGTTAAGGCTTGTGTTGGAGCGAATTGCGTAACGGAAACATGTATTGACTGGTGATAGCTATGGCTTTGGACACTTACTGACGGATGGGCAGCCAAGAGGAAACAAGCAAAGCCAAACTAGGAACCAGATACATTGGCGAGATTACGGGATATGTCGAGGTGAATTGGCTGGAATACACAGTAGCTGGCAGTAATATCAGAATACGAATGGATGGACTTGTTAGTGACACTCCGTTCGGTGTTATAGAAAGTAATGTGTAAAAATATCTATAATATAACGGAAGTGTGTATGTAAATCGGAACCCGAGAGAGTACTATATTATTTAGGGAAGCAATCTGTTGTGGGCAGAATGGAACCTACCTTCCCTTTCAAACTCCTGCTATAAAAACAATTTCTAGTCTCAAACGAAGGAATTGTTTACTTGCATAGTTTGGAGGAATCCGTAGCCAGCCCTCCAATTTACCCACAAGCGATAACCCCCTTTACAGCCACCGAATACACACATACTGCAGCTAGAATACCGTACCGTTTACCAGCCTCCACAGTACAGTAACTGGGTCTGTGAAAATGACAGGGTTGTCCGGTGTATAGTTTAAATCTAACACTCGGGACATACACAGGGGGAGTTTCAGGCACTAGTTTAGACTAGTTGGGTAAGGTGCCTGCAGCAGTTTGATGGTCGGATCGCCTCTCCCCTTCCTCTCCCGCAGCTCTCCACCACTTCTCCCTTCCCTGATTCTCCCTTCTCTCTTCTCTTTCTGTCTTCCTCTCCATCTCTTATTATTTCATGTTATTCCCTTCCTTGCTTGTTCTTTTGAATTTTGATCTCATCGTATATTTTATCAAGGGTATATAGAGAATTTTGTATCAGTGGGTTGGAGAGAAGAGAGTTAGTAGGGAAGCTTTATCGGTTTAATGTGAAGATAGTGGTGGCTTTTATTGATGTATAGAGTTCAATAGTTTTTGTTAGTTACCTTCGTTATCGCTTGCTCGTTTCTCCCGACCGTTTCCCTGCCACTCCTCCATCGCTTACTCACTTCTCTCCATCTGTTCTTTACCATTTCTGTCCCATTCCTTCTTATCGTAACTCACATCCACACCTTTTACTCAGTTTCCTTTTCCATTTAGTTACTCACTTGTCCCATCCTCCTTGTACGTGTTGTCTTTCTTGCATCTGCTCAGAAATAATACTGTTGGTCAACATCCCTGTGATATTAACATTAAGAACCTTAGCATGGAATTTTCAAAGTAAAGTTGGAAAGAAACAAACAAAAAGTGTGTTTTACATTCAGAATAAAGAATAATAACTCTTGTGATGTGTTCAATATTCTGAATGGAGCATTCTTGGCAGGGAAGTTGATTTGTTTACATTCTTTTTAGAGCTTAAGTTGTTTTAAGTTGGGGGAGCCAATATTTTTTCTAAATTTTTCCACACTATTAGAAGAGTTAGCATGGAATAATGAAACAGCCTCGTGAGGACCAATAGGTCAGGTGATATTTGAAAGTCCTCTGTATTTCTTCAATTCTTTGTTCCTTCCTGCTTCTACTCCCTCCTTCGCTCTCTCTCCCTTTCTCCTTCCTCCCACCTTTCCCACTTACCCCCCTGCCTCTCCCCCCCCCCCCTCTTGCCACGGCCGCTCCCCTTTGTGGTCGCTGACCCTCACAGAGATTTGCTCTTTGGTATCCAGCCACCCGTGCTGCCCGCCCCACAATATCCTCATCCACTCGCCACCCACCCACCACCAACTAACCAACCTAACCACCAGTGTTCTACAATGCTAACACTCCTCCTTCATCAGCCTTGCTTCACACCACAACACTATATTTGTACACACAATCTATCTATCTATCTATCTTAGCTTTGTATTTACATGTCTTCCTACCTGCTTGTCACTGTTTCACAATGCTAACACTTCTTCCTACGTTCTTCACTATATCACACCTAACCACCTGGTTCTACCTTACGATGTGGAAACTTTGAAATGGTACTGTCTGTTTTGACGGGCACTATATAGTACTAATACACGTATCTAGTCATGTATATATATTTTGTATAAGAGAAAATAAGAATTTACCTGAATTAGCTTTGCTCTAAAACGCAGCAGCAGCAGACACGAGTTTGGACAAAATCTGGGTACAGTTTTACAACCCTTGGCCCTCCGGAAAACTTTGGCAGTTTCTCCTAATATATGTCCTTTTCCCCTCAACTTAACTCGGGTTTACGGTGTTGGCTTGCTGTTGTGGTGGATGAGGAGTGCTTGCTGCTCCGGAGTGGAGTGGAGGCTGGGACGTCACTGAGTAGGAAAGGGAGAGCGAGAGGGAGTGGGTTGAGAGGAAGGTGCAGGTAGGCAAGAGAGAGAGAGACTTGATGGAGAGTAAGAGAAAGCAGGAGGAGGGAGCTAGGGAGGGGGATACATTTAGTGGGTGGGGAGAGGGAGATGAAGAAACTTTATGGCGGGGAAAGTTGGTGGGGAGTAAGTAGGGAGGGAAGATTGGTGGAGAGAGGAGAAAGGTTTAGTGGGAAATCGGATAAGAGGAGGGAGTAATGGAATGGAAAGGTGGATGACAAGGTAGAGGAGAGTTGGTGATCAACAAGGAGAGGAAGAGGAGGGAGGGAATGCAAATGTAGGGAAAAGAGAGCTGGTGGGAAGTAGGGAGGGGGGGGGGAGGGAGGAAATGAGGGTGTAAAGGAGAGTTAGTGTGCCAGGAAAAGAGTTTGGAAATGAGGGAGAGAGTTTAGGAGTGAGGGAGAGACTTGTGGTGCGGTGGATAGGAGATTGCAGTGCTGTAGAAAGATGGTGAGTGCATCAGGAAAGAGAGAGAGAGAGAGAGAGAGAGAGAGAGAGAGAGAGAGAGAGAGAGAGAGAGAGAGAGAGAGAGAGAGAGAGAGAGAGAGAGAGAGAGAGAGAGAGAGAGAGCAGGCAGGCAGGCAGACAGAGAATATTGTGCAGTGCATGGAGAGAGACAGAGAGTGAGTTGTTCACCAGTATGATGATGATGATGATGTTAGGAGCAAGGCAGTAAGTATTGTGAGCATTCTTGTCCACAGTTTATGACCCAGTCTTTTCCTCCTAGACCGCCGTTCTCGTAGTTGGACGTACTTTCTTTTGCTTGCCTTCTCCTCTCTCTTTTCTCTCTATGTGTGTGTGTGTGTGTGTGTGTGTGGTATACTGCAGGTATGTGAGATTCATAGGAGTCAAATTTTATAAGGGTTGCAAACATGTAAGAGTAAGTACATATGTCGAAGTGAGTTAGAGCAACAGGCCTCCCATTATGTAACTTATGATGGCATGTCGGGGGAAATGACTAGAAAAGCACCACCTGCAATATCGAGCGTTTAATTAATTTAAATTGATAGTTTAATTTACTACCAATTTAGCAGACTGAAGGAAATTATTCTTGCGGAAAATTTACCTGCACCGAATATGTGGCGGCGGACATGGTGAAGTGGTGGTGGGGGCGTTGGGATGTGTGGTTGACGAGGTGGTGTATGTTTGTTATGTTGTTATGACTTGGGTAGAATGAGGGTTTACTGTTGTTTGGTATGGTTGTGGTGGCAGTGTGTAGAATGGTGGATTCAATTAATGCTATGGATCGTACTGCATTTTAAATTATAACACTGATGTGGTAAAAGCAGATTCCGATGGCATGTACGATAGGATGTGTTGAGGCAGATGATGGTGGTGGAGACTGGCTGGTTGACTCATTCTGTGTGACGCATCGTACAGACCCCACCCAGTGACTCAGGATCTGTCCTCTCCCCCTCACCATTACAATTTCGTCACCAGCCAGCCAGCCAGCCAGTCAGTCAGTGTTGTGCTGACGAATGACACTCCCTGACTCAGTTGATATATAGTCACATCTCTGTATCCAGGCTTTGTAGAAGTTGCAAGCGTCAGCCACATTACTAAATTGTTCCATCGATTGTTACTGTGAAAAGAATGACGGTGGTTCCCGTAATACACAACTGTTTTGCAGACAGTTTGTTAAACCACTTTATCAATTTGTTCTTTGTTGCATTATCCCAGATATTTTATGTTCCTAATGTGTGGTTGAGTATATAATAACTATCTCAAGTGTTTTTATATTGTACATATATTTTATAGTTACTGTTTTTGAACTTATATAATAATTTTTGCTTTCTCTTGTTGCAGGTAAGACGGCTTGTGTAGGGTTGTGCCGTCTCCCCTGGAGGAGTGACCGAGTGAGTGTGGTGTTGTATCCTTTAGTTGGTGACGGTAGTGGTGGTTGGTGACTGGCCAGCTGTAAGGTGAAATTGGCCACCCCCACTGCCACCCCTACTCCTTCCGTTCCCTTCCCCTCCCCACATATACACCCCAGAAGTGTCGATGGTGGTGCTCCCCCCGTGCGTGGTGTAAGTGTTGATTCCGGCGGGCCCTGGTGCTCATTTGGACGTGATCTTGACCGTCTGTCTGCCTGCTTACCTGCCTGTGAACCCCCTCCCCCCACGACCCGCCCCTCCCCTCCCCTCCCTGCCCCACACTGTAGTCAATCTTAATACACCCCGGTTGCCGCTGGGATGAAGAGGCCCGTGTCTGAAGTGTACTGCACCTCCCCTTACTACGCTGTGCCGCAGCTGCAGGCCTTGCCACAGGCTGCCGTGCCACCAGTACAGGCAGCAATACCCCCTCCACAGCCTGCCCCCGTTCCCTATACGCTTCATCAGAGCAGCTTAGCGCCTGCATACACCCCGGTCTTCACTCACTCCCTCACGCCTGTGACGGTGAGCCCTGCTCTCGCACCCGTCTCTGTGAGTCCTGTGCTCACCCACTTCAACCCCATGATGCACTTCATTGACCAGGTAGGCCCAGCCACCCCTATCGCTCGCTCGCTCGCTGGCTCACTCACACTTACCCTCTCCCGTCTCCTACTCCTCCTCCTCAACTTTTAGTCTAGTTAATAGCTAAAAGTCACGTAGTCGTAGTGGACTGTAGATAATTATATTGGATGTGTAAGGTAGTGTATGTTGTACGAGTAGTGTTGTATTATAACCTTGAGCTGTAATTCCTTATTCATCCAGGATGGATGAAGAAGAGTTGACTCGAGGTATCATCTTTGTACAGTGAACCTACTGAGTTGAGTTCGTGTTTGAGCAACATAGTAGTTCATCTTACATGAAAGGATGCCATGAGTCTGCAACATTTTGTCAGTCCTGGTTGTCCTCTGAATTATTGCTCTCGTCTGTACCCTCTTGGTCGGACATTTGTTGCTATTTTAGTTACATTGGATTGATAAAACCTACATGTATTTCTATGTTTCATATTCGAATGGAATGGTTCGTGCGAAGTTATTTCTGTTAGCCAAGATGGGTATTTACTGTAAATTCATGAAAAGGTGATGGGAAGCGTCGTCAGGATGGGCGTCTCCACAAATTTTTCATGTTTTTATACATCTCTTTCCTGTCAAAATATATTACACATCACTTACCATATATGCATACACGTACTGTGACACCATTTCTTAAGCATGCCACGTGTTCTGTCACGAACTGGAAAATATATTTATGGACGGCAAGGAGAGGGGTGACACAGCTTTCGATCGATCTAAATTAAGATGGTGGTTATTAGTTGGAAGAGACGGTATAGAGGAGACTCCCGTACCACAGCTGTCAAGGCCCCGTCCCTAGTGTTGCGACCTACTCCTCTTCACTTTGTTTACCTCGGGAAATTAGTTCCCATCTGTTTTTTAACTCTCCCACAATAGTTACGGGAAAGGAGAGGACAGAAGCGGAGGGAGAGAGGGAAGAATAGGTAAGTACGTGTCCCTTTTGAAGTTTGGAAAATAAAAAAGATTGTAGCAAATGATTACCATATTAGACCTATGTTCCATAATTAACTGAGAAAGCAAAGATGGACGCTATGAATTGATTTGTTAAGTAAACTAAGTATATGAAAGGATCGTAGGCCATAAATACAATAAAATAGTAAGTCTAAAGTGTGTACCAATTGTCCGTAGACTTTAACAAAGTTTTGTACAGTCCCTTAAGTGATGATATAGTAAATTGATTAATGGTAATACGAGTATGGGAAGTCATCCTTGGAAAAAATAACACTGAAGTGGTTGGTCTTTATTCGTACCCACCCTAGGGGACACACACACACACACACACACACACACACACACACACACACACACACACACACACACACACACACACATACCTATATGCAGCATTGCTTCACATATATTTTTATTATGAATATATTATGCTAAGTGGAAACATCTTGTTCCGGCGTGAGACTGCCTCCGAATAAGCCGGCCTGATCCTGATTGGTTTATGTGTAAGCCTTGTAAGCCAGTCATTACGGCAGCCATGCAAGCCATCAGAGAGACATGTTGGCTAGTTACCATTTTTGTCCGATGCAGAGCGGAGCCCATCTGTTCCCTGCCTTTATAATATAATTGCATCAGTGGTGGCTGGCGAGTGGTAGGTGCACTGGCAGAAATGTTCAGTGTTAGGTACAGTATATATGTGCAATGAAAATGAATAGTCTGGCTAGGCATGGAAGGGAATAAGTTACAATATGGAATAAAGTGAAAATGTTAGATTTGATGTGGAGTTAAGTATGTTTGGTGTGAAATGAAAAATACACATAAGTATCTGTAAACGGAGATCTTGACCATGTGCCCTGATATATAGCTAGGTAGGTAAGTAAGCAAGTATGTAGGTAGGTAGGCCAGGTATTTAATCCCCTTAATGCCTTGATCCAAGAACACCTCCCTGGGATAATCAAAGTGTCATTACGCGTAACCTCGAGAGCTCCTCCGCCGCCTTCCCTAATGAGTTTCTTATTGACTGACCGACCTACCGAACTGTCTGGCTGACTGGTGCAGGTAGGTAGGTAGGTATAGGTATGTAGAGAGGCAAATAGGTAGGTAAAAATGGAGGTGGGTAGGTAGGTTGTAAAGTAGTTAGGTATATATATATATATATATAAATAGTGTGGCAGACAGGTAGGTAAAGAGGCAGGTAGTTAGGCCGAGCTATTCACTTACATTAACAAGATAGAGACAGCCATCAAGTTCGTTTAGCTTACTTGGGTACCCGTGACCTATATAATAACTTGTGTATCTATATATAGGTTTGTGAACTAAGTTAGTTTACCTTTAACTGTTCGTGGCTGAATAAAGTTTATCTGGCCCATCAGTTGAGTTTGTTTGAGTATTTTTGTGATTTAGTAAAATTAGTTGGGAATCCGTTTATCTGGCCATCAATTTAGTTGTATTATTTTCCTGGGGAATGTCTGTTATAATTTTTAAATAGGCTTATATATACTAAATGCTTTTATATCTCAATGAACTAACACTTCAATAATGTATATATATATATAGTTATCCTATTGGTGTTAAGGTTTCCCCATAAGATTGAATGTCGCTGTAGGAAAACTGAAGGCTATAGGTTCCTTCAAATTATGCTATAAAAACAGATCCCTTACGTGTTTTCAGAAAGATATTTTTTGCCTCCACATAGTTATGAGGAATTCCTAGCCTTCCATTTCGTCCACAAAAGATTACTTCCTTAAATAGAGTAATTTATGGCCCCAGGTGACCCTCGATCGATGTGTGGCCCCTTGTCTTGTCTGGTCTTGTCTCTTGTCTGCCGCTTCCAGCCAGCCAGCCAATTGACGGGCCAAAGGCTGTCATTCCCGGCGGCGGCGATACGCATCAGGAGCCGTGTCGAGGCGGGGGGAACACAGGGGCAGAGATGTTCCCGTCGAGTGTGTTGATATGTTATCGTGGAGGCAGGGCGGCTGGCTGGCTGGTGGGTTGGCTGGTTAGTTGGCTGTTGGTTGCACACACATGCATACACATACTCGCACACATCACAAACGTCCATAGACACACACACGCACACATAGCGAAGATACATACAGTTCATAGACATACGAATGGACACGTACACGTCTTAATATCCATCGCCTTGTCGTAATCTAAACTAGCCTGGAAGTATGCGTTACCAGACAAACACACACTCCCCACACGAGAAAAGGAAGAGAGACCACCACCACCACCAACACCACCACCAGAGCACTTCCTTCAAGCTGACTGACCCAGGTGAGGTGAGGCTGTCTGGCTGGGTTGGTGGTTGGTTGGTGGACGTAGGGATAGAAAGAAGAGGCCGGGTGTGAGGGACTTGTGTGTGCATCGCTCTTTTGTTGACTTTACATTTTCTTGACGTACTTTCTACACACACACACACACACACACACACACACACACACACACACACACACACACACACACACACACACAGACACACACACACACACACACACACACACACACACATTCTGTCTGTCTGTCTGTCTGTCTGTCTGAGCACGGCCTTCCAACATTCATGGGTAGGGATTTCCTGGCTGTCTGACTTACCCTTGCAGTGGAGTTGGATCTTCTGAACTGTTTTTAGAACTGGGTGTGGGTTGCTACGTGAGAGTCATTTCTGGGGAGGCTGGGTGATGGATGAGAGTACTGGGTGAAAACTAGGAATAGTATGTTTGTGGCAGGGGTAAGGTTTTATGGTTGGCAAGCGTGGATGTGTATATCAGGGTGCAAAGGAGGGCGATTTATAGAAAGAAAAGGATAACACAAAAAGGATTGTAGAAAAGAAAGGAGCAAATGAAGATGGGCACTGGGAAAAGAGTGAAGGTCGAAACGAAAGGGAGATGAAAGGAGGGAAGGAGGAAATGCTAAAAGTTCACAGCCCACCGGTCAGTGGTTCCGGTGAGGGTGTAAGGAGGGAGAATGGTTAAGATAAGGTTACACAGTACCACCCATGCGGAAGCTGGAGTATCAATGTTAGAAATGTATGAAGACGACGTGACGTGGCCTCCCTTCCTGTTGACATTCCAGTGATGGTGCGATGGTTCCAGGAGGGTGGGTTGGTGGGTGGGTGGGTGGGCTGGTGGACGGGTTGACTTTGTGTGTTTACCCAAATAATAACACATTTCCGTGCAAATATATATGAGCAAGTTATCATGTTGCTATTGTTTGTTTCGTTGTTTGATGAAAGAAAGACTTGACATTCCCCCTCCTCGCCTTCCCCCCACCTGCTGCTGCCTCATCTTCCCTGTCTTGTCATGAGTCTCCCCTGCAAGTCTTCCCCCTCACCTTCCGCTTCTCCCTCCTCACTCTCTCACCTTTATATACACATTTTCTCTCGCTCTTTTCCCTCCACCCCCACCGTCACCACCGACCGATACTCTGAAAACTTTTGGCATTCCTTCCTTCCCTCCTTTTATCCTCTTTTCGTTTTGTCCTTCATCTCCCTGTGCCCATCATCGTTCGTTTGTACGTTCTTTCCTTTTGCATCATCCTTTTTTATCTAACCAATTTGTTTATTATCAATCACCCTCAGCATCAGGATGTAATATAACAGTACATCCACTCTTGCCACCCAGCCACTTGACCTCTGCCACTGACTCACTTTACCCAGTTACCACTTCAGTACTACTATTCAGTCCATCCATCCAGCATCCCACAACAGCAGCAACCCTCCCAGTAGTGCCTCTCGCCCAATCCAACCCATCAGAGTGTAGTGGGTTGCTATCAACAGTGTTTCAGGTGGTCGTCTCCCATCTCTCCAGGCCGCACCTCGCAGCAGCTCAAGTAGTGTAGGCATTGGGCGCAATTTTCCTCCCGTTTCTCTGTTCACTCATATGTGCTCTGCATTATCTGGTACTCCAACTAGCTTCCTTAATATAACAGTTTTAGTCACAGTTAAACAGGCTTTCTTAAACTAAATATAGTGACGGACTTATGATTCCCCCTTTCCTATTTAAATGCATTCCTTGACTGACCCTTTGTCCTTCGTTTTTTAAGGTGGAAGAATCGAGTTGGTAGATCCTTCCTCTTAGCTCTACTTTTCTCTTACTTTTAGGGTAGCAACCTATAACTGCCAACTGTATCCACGTTATCTTGTCGGAATGGGTCGTAAGACCTTTTAAGGTACTGCTTCCCCCTCCCCCCCCCCCACCTCTCTCACTCTCTTGTACAGTCGCATGCCAATGTTTTACCAATCTCTCTGCTCTTCTGTAGCTAATTCATATAGTTTGTAGTATATGTATACCTGACTATATAATGTATATTTGACTGAATATCCCATTTGGTTTGTATTTGTACTTGATATACTGTACATAAAATCAGACTCATATCAGTTTTGACAAGACCTTCAGTATCATAATGTGTAATCGGGAGGATTTTGGATGGCATATGTACAAACGTATGTTTTGTAAAAGCTGTATGTGTACCGTATGGATCTGTTGTCCTGAGATCGGTGTAACATGAGCCATGATAATTCTTTGAGTGCCAGTGATTTTTCAGTTTGGTAAAATCGCCTGGAGTTGATAATATTCTAAAAATATAAGACAGCAGAAGCTAGTAAATGATATACCTTTTCGCCTTATAATATGTAATTAGTCAAAGCCCAGTAACAAATTGGGACATCGTTGTTACTCAGAAGGGTAAAGCCTGGCTACCCCGCTCTCTGCTCGCCAGCCAACAAGAGACGGCCACTTAGCACTCAAGGTACCTCATTATGGCCGTGCGGGGGGAAGGCTCTTGTTGGGAGTTTTCCTGGAACCGAAATCTTAAAGACGAGCTGTTGGAAACTCTTGTTAGAAAGTCGAAAGACATCCGAGAGAGTACCTGAGCTTTTTATAGAAACTACAGTAAGTCTTGCTCTGTAGTTTAAAGTCTTTGTTTCTACGTGTGTCTTGGAAGATGAAAGAGACAAAGGCGGTATAGGTATTACACTGGAAAGTTGTCAAGCGAGCATTGTTTCATCCACCACTTTGAACGAGTGAGGGACCAATTTAAAAGTCTGTCAGTCTCTGGTGTATCATTGGAAAGTAATGATAATTTTGGTATTTGAAATTATGCACAAACTGAGGAATATTGAGTAAGATCTTTCGCAACTAAATAACATCGAATCCGGCTCAAGGGAAGGATGTTTACCACAGAAAATTTGTAACATCACACACTAGACAGAAATACATGTTGAAGAGCAAACCATTTAATAAGCGAGAGCCATGAATTATAATGACAGTGCTGGGGAGGAGGGAGGTTGCGTATTTAATTAAGACCATTATTATTGATGATTTGTCGAGTGACGTAAATATTACATTAGCAGTTGGTAAGAAAGCTGTCAAAAACCGAAACTACAATGAATGGAAATATGAGGCCAACTTATTTTGTATTGTGCTACTGGTGCTTCTCCTTGTTAGCAATATGAATGTACTTATGGAGGTAATGAGTTCGTTGGAACAGACAAAAGGTTCGAAATATATATTTATTTCGGTTATATTCATTCACCGTCAGCAGATTTATCGTGAGCAGTAAATATTACCTTTTATTTGTGGGAGACAATAGAGAGAAATAATTTCAGTCTTACGATCAGAATTTTAAAATATTGGCATAGAATTTGGGAAATATAAAATGGCAAAATATTGTAGCCGTTGTGGACTTAATTCTCATGTTAAAATGTCCAATTACTTTTTTTTTTCAATCTCATTTCGGTTTTACTGATTGGTCTAAAAAGATTCATTCCAGGAAGTCGTGTGTAGAGTTGAATTCGAATGACGTAAGCGTGTTGCAGAATGTTGAGTAATGAAAGTGTTGAGTTGAAAGATAAAATCCGTTTAGGAGTAACCGGTTTGGGTAGCTTTGAAGTTGAGTGGTGACGTCTGTAGGTGTCTAAAAATTGTATGCAGTTCGGGTCAAAATCATTTAAGGAACATTAAAAAAAAATTCCCCTATTGTTTCTTTAGGTCAAGAAAAATAATCTCAGCGTTGGTAATACTACAGACAGGACTAAAACTGTATATAGTGTATTAAGGCATCGAGAAAGGAATAAAAAAAAGGTAATGAATGTTGTTTGCTTTGGGTTTGAGGCTACGTATTCTCCAAGTTGCTCCAATCAGGTTAGTTCCCTTAACATGCCTCTTCCCTCCCTCACTCCTGTAGTGCCTAATGAGGTGACTGTGTGTACGCCGGTAGATGGAGAGGGTGGTGAGAGTGGTTTACGTGGGGGAGTGTAGGGAATGGAATGGTTGGAACGAGGAAGCAGTAGGGGACAGGGAGAGTGATAAAGAGGGAGCGTTGGAGGTGTGGGTGGGAAGGAATAGGTGGAAGGAGAGTGGAACAAGTAGTGCGAGTGAGTGTAATAATGAGGACGAGGAGGAGAGGTGATAATGAAGGGGACAGATATAGTGAGTAGCCATAGAGTGAGAGAGGAAGCGTATGGTGATTAAAAGTGATGTTGAGGAAAGGAACGAAGGAATCTGGCATTTGTTTAAAGAGTTGCCGACTCGAGAGTTTTGTGTTCTCTAATTTCTTTCGTTCTGTCGCTGGTTTGAAATGGGTTGTAAGGGCATCCGACCATAACACCGTCTGACGAAACCATGCCGTCACATTAATTCCACATAGAAGTGGGGAAAATGGAAAGGGACGAAAGATCAAAATGAAAACAAATATTGATCCATGACACCAAAGAAAGTTTTTATTTTGGAAATTTGGCTGAGTGTGTGCGCATGTCTGTCTGTCTGTCAGGGTTACAGTCTTTAATGTTATGTATATATATAAAAAAAAAAATCATGAAAATATTTAACACTGCACAGACGACCCATTAATTCACAATAACCGCGAACTTTGGCATTCCGACCAGTGACGTGGAAGCAATACAATTAAATGACAACCCTGATTCACTACCCACGTTTCACCGGTGCAAGGGGAGGGGAAAAACGGTATGAATAATGTACCAACCACTCTATTCCCTTTAAAAAGTTTATGTTCCGCCTCCTCCTCCTCCCCCACTCCACCCACTCCCTCTCCCTGGTACACGTGTGTGGGTGTGGTCTGGCGTAAAAAGTGTACGTGTGTGTGTGTGCTTTGGTAAAATTGTTGTGCGTTCTGACTTAAATAGGTGTGTGTTGGGGGGCGTGTTTTGTGGCGTAAGAATGCCGTGTGTGTTTGTTGTGATGTAAGGTGTACGTGGGAGAATGAAGTATAAACATACGTAAGTCTTTGTATGTATAATATGTCTGTCTGTTTGTATGTGTAGGAGGGTACATAATGATTCTTGAATATATGTGTGTGTGTGTGTGTGTGCGCGCGCGCCTTTATACTAGTATGTGTGTAAATTAGTCTATGTACGAGACGGAAGGGGTGTCAAGTGCGGCCAGAATATAATTATGCAGTATCATGTGTCAAGCCAACAACATACACCCCGGGGGAGGGGGGTGGGTGGAGGGGGAGGTGGTGTTGGTGTTTCGTGTTTGTATGTGTGTCACTTTATCTCGGGCCTCGCACCGTGTTATAAGGAAACACTGCCTCTCACTCCACACCCCCCTCTCTCTCTCTCTCTCCCACACATACACTGCCTATTGTACACCGTCCTCTCCCCACCTGCATTCACTTCATCTTCACCTGTCACTCCCTTCACCTATGCTATCCCTCCCCACCTACATCCCATACCACCATCTCCCCACCTACTTCCCATATATCTTCACCTATGCTTCCCCATCTCCACACCCGCATCTCCTTCTCAGCTAGTAGTAGTACCTTCTCCCCACCTAGATATCTTCACCCTCACCTATACAACCACACACACACTCTCAGGCACAGACAAAATCATCACCAACCCTCCTCTCTCCACCGTCACCAATCCTCCTCCACTATCAAACCCTCTCCACTTACACACACGCTCCTCCACTTTCACTAGCTAGAGAGAGAGAGAGAGAGAGAGAGAGAGAGAGAGAGAGATAGGGGAGGGTGATGTTCGTGAATGTGTGTATTTGTTTGAGAGTCGCACGGTTGGTGGTGGATGAACTTGCCGGCCGCTTTGTAGGAGCCCAGAGGAGTGAGACAGACAGAAAGCAGGGAGGCAGGCAGGTAGGTAGGTTCACTTCTTGGTCCCCTCCTCCTCCTCCTCCTCCTCCTCCTCCTCCTCCTCCTCCTCCTCCTCCTCCTCCTCCTCCTCCTCCTCCTCCTCCTCCTCCTCCTCCTCCTCCTCCAAACCAGTCTGTCGTGTCTGTTTTAGTCTCATCAGTCGTGTGTGCATCTTAGTTTGCTCTTAATTTTAGATGTATTGGTGTTTACTCCCGTTCGTTCGTTCGTTTAAACAACTACACTGTGTGTCCGTTTCATCCTCCTTCCGTTTTTGGTCTAATTGCTCCGTTCTCCTTTTGTCTGCTCCCTCATCTCTTACCCCTCTAACTTCCTCCCTCATCTCTTACCCTTCTTACTCTCTCCCTCATCTCTTCTTACCCTTCTAACTTCCTTCCTATCTTCCACCGCTCACTACCTCTCTCATCTTCCACATCTTTCACTATCTCCCCATCTCTTTCCCCTCTTCCTCCCTCACCTCCCACCCAACTCACTCTCACATTTCCGTTTTCCCCTCACACTCCCTAATCTCCCCTCCCCTTCCCTTTCGTCGGTGTTTCCCTCCTGTTTCTCCCCTCTCGGATCTCCTCTTTGGTCTCCACTCTCACTGGCATGGTCTCTCCTCTTTGATCGTGAGCAGCAGTAGGGGAGGGAAGGTCGAGTGGCTGTAATTTATATACATAGACTTGTCTTTGTTTTGCTCTCAAGGGTTTGGGGATTGTGAAGGTGGTGCTGTTTGGCGATGTGTGTGTGTGTGTGTATGTGTGTGTGTGTGTGTTGAATTGAACGAAGCTTTTCACAAGGAATAAAAATGGAGCGTAGTGTGAAAGGGACGGTGTTAGTGTAGTAGTAAATAGAGATGTGTACTGTACTTGTATAGGCTTAGGTGCTGTGATGGCGAGAATTTCATGGTGATTGTGAGAAATCAGACAGTTGCTTTGTGTGTTTGTTTTTAGTGATAGTGATATCTAATGGAATTACATGAACCATATATATTAGTTTTACTTGCGGGTTTGTGATAGTAATGATGTATGGTGGTGAAGTGATAGACAGAAATCAGTTAGTTGCGTGGTGACTCGACACAGTGTAGGTGTTGCAAGCAAGCGCAGGTGTTGGCATAGTAATCATGTGTTGATGGTGTATGTGCTCGTACATGTGTTTGTTTGCTGGTGTGTTCATTTGTTGAGTGCAGTTTGTGTGTACGTGCGTGTGCTCGATTATTTCCTGTGTGTTGTATGTGTGTGCTTACATGTGCTTATTTATATTTACTTCCTGTGTGTTGGATGTGTGTGCTTACGTGTGTTTGGCTATTTCCTGTGTGTGTGTATGTATATGCTCTTGGTTATTTCCTGTGTGCGTACATATGTGCTCTTGTGTTTACCTTTTTTTGTATCTCCTCCCTGGCCTTATCCGTCTCTCCGTGGCTTCACCTTCAACCCTTACAATTACATCATCAGCCTGTTTGTTGCATCTTGCTGTGTTGACTTTACCTGTTCAAAACTTCCTGGGGGAATTATAGGAAAAACATGTAGAGCAAGGAGCACCGAATGAGTATCTGGCTTGAATCTGTTGAGTTTGTGCATCATCGTCTGTTTTGGGTCTGTTATAGGGAAGCTGATTCCTCCATACCACGCCAAGAAATATATAATTTTACTGTACAGCCAGAGGATCGGTTTTGTAACATAGGTCGGAGGAATCAGTAGCCCTCCCAATTCTCCAACATGAAACTACTTATTTAACTGGAGGCTAGTTCAGTTCGGAGGGATCCCGAAGGCTAAATGCTTAAGGCTAGGTGCGGCAAAAGGCTCCAAGGATACGCTCCCAGAATGATGATAATTCCAGGAAGATGTTCAGGCAAAGAAGAGAGGCATTGTCTTTTGTCTGATCCAAGGCAAACCGGGTGAAGCGGGGTAGGTTATTACACAAGCACATTAGCCTTCGTCCTTTGTCCTTCACTCTCCATTATCAATCTATCAGAATGCGAGTTATTCAGAGAGCGGATGAAGTATTATATGAACAGAAGGATGGGGATAGAGAGCAGAGGGAGCATTAATCTGACTAAAGGATTGAGAAAAATATGGCACTGTGATTAGATACCTGTTTATGAGAGTCGAGGCTGGAAGTGAACAGGCTGGCTGGCAGGCAAGGATCACCAACCAACCCAAGTGAGGATAGGAGGAGGGCCCCGTCCGTCAGTCGTGATGTTGTCCTTGGTGGTGGAGAGGCAGGCGGATGGTCACGGCCAGGGCCTCTCTTCTCTCTCTCTCTCTCTCTCTCTCTCTCTCTCTGTGCTCGGTGTTGCCGCGTCCACAACTTGCTTCACTACTCACTCACGTCTGGTCTCTCTGCTTGGTTTGTTACGTCTCTCGGATATGGGTTTATTGTCATTGTGTGTGTGTTTTGATAAAATATATACTTTTGGATAAAATATACTGTGTACCATGACTTGGTTACTCCTCCTAAACTGAGTATTCCTGTGTACACCTGTGGCAAACAAACTAAAAAAGCTGGCTTACTTCGAGTGGTGCGATGTGAGGTGGCTATGGCGGCCTTCATACTGGTTGGTTGGTGATGTCAGAATATGGGAAGTTTGTCCACCCAGTGTGACTGAGTGATAGGAAGTGGTGGGAGGTGAAGGTTGACGGGCCCAGGGGAGGGGTGACTGCAATTTCAATTTTCATTTAGCCCTTTTGGAAGAGATGGTAGTGGGACAAGGGGGAAGAGTGTGAGGGGAAGTGAGGCGTGACTAGATTAGGGAAGGAGAGGTGAAATGGGAAATGGGGGTAAGTATATGGTAACAAGACTATAGGAAATGGGAAAGGGGGAGTGTGAGTGGGAAAAAAAAACCAAGGGGTAATGACTAAGGAAGGAGGAGGAAGAGGGGAAGGAAGGGGTGAATGGACTAAAGAAGGGGGGAAGGAAGGGGTGACTGGACTATAGAGAACTGGAGAAGGGAAGTGTGAAGGGCAGTGAGGGGATTGCCAGGATTACAAGATGGGAGGGGAAGGAAGTGAGAGGTGACTGGACTTGAGAAGGGGAGGGGAGGTGAAGATTGCCGGGATCAGACGGAATACGGGAGGGGAGGGAGGGATAAGAGGACCAGAGGAAGGGGAGGAAAGTGTGGAGTGCCGGTTCCAGGGAGGGAGATTACAGAGGAGAGTGGAGAGAGAGGGGGGAAGGAAACGGAACATGGGAAGTGTAGAAGGGGGAAGGAAGGCGAGGAGAGGGAGTGAAGAAGAAGGAAGGGAGAAAGAGTAAGCTTGGGGTTGGGAGAAGGGAGGGTTTTGATGGAGTGTGGGAGAGGGATCTGGGGAGGAGGAAGAGTGAAGGAGAAGGCACAGGGAGTGGGGAAGGAGGGAGGAAGCAGGCAGCCACAAGTCGACCGTGAAGGCTTCCAAGGCCTGACCAACCACGGCCAATCTCTACTTATCCACATTCTGAACTGAACTGACTGGCCATTCCTGCCGCCAACCAACCAACCTCCGCTGTACCGTGACGGGCGAGTAGGCCACAAAGCAACACAAACACCAACAACCACAACAACATTTTTATCTATAAATACATTATAACAATGACAAATACAGTAGTAACACCAACAAATGTAACAAGACTAACATTAATAACGGGGAAAAACAAAAAAATGACACTGGCATCATCCAGCATTGCTCTTAAGTCTTTACTGAGATGTTTGATGCTGTTCTTTATAAACATGAAAGTCAAGATTGAGTAAAGCATAGCGTATGTGTAACTTACACTATAACTAATAGGAAAATAAACGAGATAATTGCAAAGTGTATCACTTTTATAGAATTTGAATTTAAACAATATGGAATTGCAGTAAGTCTCTTATTTATAAAGTGAAGAGAAACAAGGTATTATAAAGTATAGTATCATACGACTCTCGCTTTTCGCCATCTTGTCCTTCCTTCATCTTGAAGTAGGGAATGGCTGGCAATTAGTAAGCTCAGGGTAATTATCACTAAGGGTCTCAGTAACGTCTTGCTAATGCCGGGGCTAATGGGAGACGATGGTAATTAGCATGCCTGATGACACCTCGACACACCGCATTGATTTAACCAGGGGAGAACAGACAGACAGACAGGCCGACCTCCATCTCTCACTCCCATCTTGATCTTCTTCTAGGCCTAATTTCCTTATGTCTACAGGTTTAAGTACATCTTTCAGAGGAGTTTAAACTCGTTAGTTCGAGGAATGTAATTAACTAGAGAAATGTGTGTTTGTCTGATGTACATAAGCGTGTACTGTATGGAAATTTTCTTCAAAGCTAATATATTTAAAAGTCTTTTAATTTTAATATAGCCATCTTTCTTCCTGTAGCAAGTCAACCATAGAAACAGTTTCTGTCACAAAGTACCGCCGTTTTATGTATCGCGAACTGAATCAATATCGATGGTTAGGAATGTATAGCTTTATATCAGGAGGTCGCTTTTATATGGTATAGTACGTAGAAAAGGAGTATTCCCGAAGAGTAAGGAAAACGACATTGAAGAACATATTGTAATTACATATGAAACAAATGTGCCAAAGTATATTCTCATATTAAAACGTTACTTCAGGCGGACAGACCAATTAACGGAACCAAAAGCATAATCTCCTGGAGGAAGTAACAGTCCATCAGGCTGTACCATGAGGCCGTTTTTTTAGTACAACCCCTCCTCGCGTGGACCAAAAGAAAGTTAAAAAAGTGTTTCCCGCTACCAATGTTGCTTCACACCGGTCTAACTGCATTTCTCTGTCTGTTGCGACGGGGAAGTTTGCTTTTTGTTGAGGTGCTGAAACCTTGTGCAAAAAAAACAGTGCAGGGCGACTTCGACACCTGACTAAGGACTTTGTGTTTGTGAGGACGTGAATAAAGGTTGTCGTTGGTGCTGTAATTTTGGTAGAGGTCTCCAGAGTCCGGGGTTTGGATGATTGATATTGGTTGGTGGTGATTGTGGTTATTGTTAAGGTGGTAATACTGTTGGTGCTGTGTTGGATGGTACAGTTGGGTACAGAAATTTATGGTACAGTCGAGGTGGAAAAGCTCAGCTCCTCCTGTATGAAATTTCTTAGCAACCAAAAAGATTTACCAGCGGTAGAAAGTATGATGTGGGATGACGACGATAAGCAAATACGGGACGAAAATCACTGGTTACTGGAGAGGGACAACCTTCCAACAAGCATCTTCCACATGTGCTGTACCACGAATTCCTGTGTCCAACTATACTTATTCGTGGTGTTGGTGTTGGATCGTAGTGATGTTGATGATTACTTGTGCTGCGTAATTCTACTGTGAAATTATATTGTTATGGTGTCATTGCGTGCAAATTAAATGTTCTGCTAGTATCTAGTGCATAAGCTGTTCCTTCACGTTGTTCGTTGCCTGGCCATGTATGAAAACGCTGTGGTAATAGTGTTGGTGATAGTGATGTGTATATATAACGTAACGTAATGTCTTTGGCAATCATAGTGTTAAGTGTTATTGCCGTTGTAGGTGCTTGTGTTATTATTGCTGTTGGTGGTGATGGCAGTGATGGTGGATGAGATTATGCTAAATATTGATTATATTGTTGGAGACTGTGTTCGTATTGTAGTTGCTTGTGTCATTTATTCATTTCATATTAAAATGTAAGTGACTCATTTTTCCACTTTATTGACTTTCCCGAAAACGAATCCTGTAATAGTACATACGTTCATTTACATTGCGAGGGACTAAACTTGTAATAGTTTGTGTGGCGAAGGAAGTGAGGAGTTTATATAGTATATTACTAAAGAGGAATCAGTGGTGTAGTGAAATAGTGGTATTGGGACCATGCCAGGCTCTTCTGACGACATCTGGACACTGGCCCAGATCTGGTTAGAAGTAAGCATAATTATTATGTTTTTAGTGCCAAGTGTGTTAGGAAAAGATAAATAAAAATAGGAGTATATTTAAACATTCTGGCCCAGATTTTGGTAGGAAATATAAAAGTACCATCAAACTCAGATAATCACGGCGGTAAAAGTAGATGGACACGTTCAGGTTCAGATTGTAATAGAAAGGCGTGGAAAATAGGCGCATGTAACCAGTCCAGATTAGGGTAAAGAGAAGGAAAAATAGACTTGTTTTCCCTCCACCATAACAACTCCCTCTACCGGACAGAATCTGTGGCACAAAAAGCGGTGTGAACTCGCTGGTGGTGGGTGACGAGCGAGTTTTTTTTTTTTTTTTGTCCCTTCATCCTGAGACCAGACTCTGAACTTGGGGTCTATTTATATATGGTTCGCGACCGTGAACTCTTGACTCTAAACTTGATATTCATTATGAACTAAATGTATAATTAAGATGTGGTTGGTGAGCTGATCTCGGTGTCCTCAAAATTCTGAATTGTTCACCGACACTTGAACTTGGTTTCCATATCTCATAATAATGATAATGGTACCACTACCTGTCAACTTTATAAACTGACTCTATATGTCAATAGAAATAAAACCCTTGTGTCCTCTAAACTCTTCTGAACTGTGTGAACTAGACTTTTGTATATCATTGACTTGGGTTCATGACCTTCGTGACCATGAACTCGCGACCTTGGATGTTAGCTTCTTGTTCTACCTGACTTAACTTAGTGCGTCACTGTCTTGGATTATCTTAAGCGTATTCGGTCTCCTGCAAATTGGAGTCCGTCTGAATCAGATTGAAAAACCTCCCAGATTGTGTCCCAACTCTTTAGTAACTAACCATATCGTTTTGAAAGGTGTGTTGATTCATAAATATCAGCTCTGGAGGTGGTAAGGGATAGGTATGAAAATGGAAAGAAGAATTATTGTTACTCGTATATTGAGAGAAATATCTGAAGGCGTAAAAATGAATGAAGATTGAGTGAAGTAGAGGGTAGGTAGCCTAGATGGAAGAGATGGGGTGAGTGGCGAAGACGTGGTAAGTATATAGTGTGAGTACTTAAGTAAAGGAAGGATGGGGGGGGGGGGCTTGCTGGCGTTCACTCACCTTGTACACTTCCGGACGCCACAATCCAACCAACCAAATCACGTCTTGCTCCTCCTCCTACTGCTGCTGCTGCTGTTGGTGGTGGTTTTGGTCACATCTTCACCGTTACACTCACCTTCACTCACGTGTTACTTCCTACTACCTCCCTGCGCCTGCCTGATATAGCCTGCCTTTTCTCTCCCTCCCCAAGTCTGCTTAAACTGCCTTCATCCTCCCCACTTCTCCCTTTACTTAGCAGTTCATTTTTCCTGTTTCATCATCGCTCTCTTTCCCTCTCTCACTCATTCTTTCCCACACATTTTCTACAACTTTCTTTACTTCACCAAACTGGTTGTCTTCACACCTCCAAATTTATACTGTCTTCTTTCTGTAAATTCGCACTTTTTTTCTCGATTAAGATTAGTTTTGAAAGCGTCAGTAATAATAGAAATAAATTTTTACCTTATATTCGTTGTGCTGTCTGTCGAAGCATCATAGAGTGTGTGTGTATGTAAAGAGAGAGGAAGAGAGAAAGAAATCAAGTGTTACCGGCAGGTGTTGTAAGCCATCACAAGTGTCCATCTTCATCCATGAGTCACAGAAGGTATGCTGCTACTTCACATTGGTTAGAAAGTGGAAGCTATGCTTTTATATATACCGCTATCTATGTTTCATATTAAGCATTTGATTTTATCATGTTTAATTCCCGTCGGGGATTGATGGGCCAATGAAGGAGTCATTATTTTGTAGACAACATCACTGACATTAGCTTCTTTGGAAATCTACACTAGACCTTTGGTATTGATTACCTGATATATACTTCAGATGTGGCAAGAAAAGACCACAACATTAAAACAAAATATGCTGGGGAGGCTTACAACGTTCAGACCGACTTAGGCCCTCTTTAGGTATAAGAGGACCCTGATCAGGTCGAACAGTTCTAAGCCTCTTCAGTACATATTTTTCCTGGTACGTAGATTTTTCTTTTAGGATTTATTTATTTATTTATTATGTGGCAAAATTATCACCCTATGTGGTAGCTACATTCTTATTTATTTAATTATATATATATATATATATATATATTTTTTTTTTTTTTTCTTTTTTTTTATTATTTGTATTTGCAAATCATTTGTGATCATGCTCCCTTTATTTTATTACACTGGTCACTACCCCCTGACAGTCACACATATTCACTGTCCTCTTCATGGTCACTGTACTGTTGGTCACTGTCCTCTTCATGGTCACTACACCCTTATTGTCGACTGTGGTGTGATAGTCGGTGGGTTCTGATGGTTGGTTCCGTCATGGTGTTAGTGGGAACATTGGCAGGTATGTGTACCAGCCAGTCAGTGGTCCAGTAAGCCTGTGTAATGGGAGGCAGTAAAAGTATCCTCACACTATCCACACCTACCCAACCTTCCTTTGCTAACCAACTGCACTGAGGCTTTGACACCAGTGCTGTATGCTAGAGAGATCATTGGCTGAACAACGAGCATGGAGCCATCGTGCCAAATTGTGACCACGTTTATTCGTCGTAGGGTGAATAATGTTGTTGGTGTTGTAGGAACGATGTAAGCACTCGGGCCATGTACGAGGCGACGTGTACGGTACCAGATAAAATATCCTGGTTAAATATTCAGTCCCTTTGCATCTAATTTTCTTGTAATGTGTTCAAGATGTATGATGCGTCGTCGTCGGGAACAGTTTTGTGTGTGTGTGTGTGTGTGTGTGTGTATAAGAGAGACCAAGTCGTCAGCTCTACTTGTAGGTACAGTCGGACTCACAAAGCTATGACACAGTGGCTTTCAGGTTCGGTGAGTTCTTTCATGTGTGGGCCCATGCTTCACAACCATCATAATCTGAGAGGGAGGGAGGCGTGGAATTAATTTTGTTTGCTATCTTGCATAAAAACAATAAACACTGTAGGTGCCATAATAACACAGATACGAGCCGTCCACTGTATTACTGATTTGTGTGTCGTACTGTATACTGCCGGGTGAAGTTGGCGCTGATGTATATGTTGGTATTTTTACACGACAAATTGTTTGTCATACTCCTTCTCTTCGTGTTCTCTTTGGTACTGTGGTGGTTATACGCTGTAATGGTTTGCTTTCCCCTCATTATATAACTTTTCCTCCGTATTTTTTGAGGCAGGAGGGATCATTAAAGGTAAAGTATACAACTGTACCAAAAACGTTTCTGTCGTCAGGGATGAGCTGGTTGGTTGTAGGAGTGAACAGTACGTCATAGGTGATTAATTAATTACAGGGTCAGATTTGACATATTTCGTCCCCATTGTGACATGGGTTCTGGCAGACACACACCACCCAGACACTTTTATTGTTTGTATCCACCGTACGTTGTTGTTGTTTTCGTGTAGATGGGGGTAGTAGATTAAAGCCTGGTGGGGAGTAGCGAGGTGAGGCCTGGGGTTGAAGGGGATAGCCCAGGGTATAAAGAGGATGGACTGTTTGTTGTGAGGCCGGGTGGTGGTAGGGGTCCAGGCTGGGGGGTGCCATTGGTGAAAGAGAGAGGACGCTCGGTGGTGGGAGGGGGGGGGGAGGGGTAGGTGAGTAGGAGAGAGTTGGTAAGATAGAAGAAAGCAAAAGAGTGGAGCATATAAAGGTGAGGTTCGGAGGGAGGAGCATATCTAGTTAGGAAACAAATGAGCAGAGCATGTACACCCACCTACAAAAGCGCTGTCGCCTCATCCGCATAGTCATGAACCCCACAAGCTTCACAATTGGAAAATGTTGTTGTGTATGGTGTTTCGATTCACGAGTCATTAAACCCCAAACTTCAAGAACCGTTTGGTGAGGCGACAGCGCTTTTGTAGGTGGGTGTACAGGTTAGAGTTTGGTAATAGGAGCTTATTTTAGTTAGGGAGTTACATGAACATTTACAGTCTCGAGCACTATTAAGTATCCAGGTGTGCTTCGAATACCTAGAGACAGTAAATAAACTTACAATAAGATCTCCATTGGAATTAGTGCACGTGATTGTACAGTATATAGGGTTGTGGTGACAGTCATAGGAAGGACGGGAATGTGAAAGAAGATAGTGAAAATATAATGAAAGGGTTACAGGTTGTGGGAATTGAGAAAGATATATACAGTAATTACATTGGTGAAGAAACCAGGGTTCAAACGAGGTGATCAGACCGTACTTACTACTGCATAAAAATCCATTAATTAGGGAAAAGGATGCCAAAAGTAAAAGAGAGAGAGAGAGAGAGAGAGAGAGAGAGAGTTATAGTTATAAAATTATAGAATGGAAATAAAGTAGGGAATATGATTACAGTGTGGAAAGGTACTAACTTGGTAGGAGTGATGGACGAGACAGTAGGGTAGGGAGAATGTGGAGGTTTAGAGAGAGCGGGGTGGGGGGGTTAAGGACATATGGTAAGGACAGAGTACATCGTATAGATTGAAATACCATATAAGCAGGAGCGTCTGTTATTGACTGTGGAATTAGGATTGGGAAAAGTTGGAATGGAGACTGATGGAGAGATTGCTGTGACACTAGAGAGAGAGAGAGAGAGAGAGAGAGAGAGAGAGAGAGAGAGAGAGAGAGAGAGAGATTACTGCTAAAGTCGAGGGAGGTAGAGGGTTACCTCGGAAGCAGGCGGACTGGGTATGGTAGTGGTGGTAGTGGTGAAGGTGCAATAAATCAGTGACGACTCGGTAAGAGCAGACAGTCACGCCACCCCGTCCGATCTCTCTCTCTCTCTCTCTCTCTCTCTCTCTCTCTCTCTGTTACTTCGCACAATTTCATTCACCTTGCATGGCCAGCTTTCTCTGCTTTCACCTACTTGAGTTAACTAGTGGGAATTTCTCTTTGCAATTGTTGTCACAGGGAATCATGTTGGTACTAACCTTGCTGGGCCTTCCTCGAGTGTGACATATCCTAAGTGTGTTAAATGGAAAAGATTAATAATAACCACTCAAACTATGCAGAGACTTGGACGAGTTACCTATTTAGGCTACTGACTGATAAGGGTGTGTGGGCAAGGGGTAGAGCTGGCAAGTGTGGTGAGAGTAGTCGTGTTGTTTTTTAAAGTTAAGTGAACTTTTATGGAAGCCCCGTCTGTCTGTATTTGCTGAGTGCATTATCATATTTGCTCGGGGGAGATATTTATATTGCAAAAGTGGTAGCAGTTGGGTAATGATCCGTGAGTTGTAATGATGTGAGAGAGAGAGAGAGAGAGAGAGAGAGTGCGCTTGTCAGTTTAACACATGTTTCACAACACAACCCTGTACCCAGTGAACGTAGCCCCCCCCCCCCCCCCCGTACAGTCACGTTCAAAAGTCGGCCACACTTCACGATCCCAAGTGACACCGGACCTGTGAATATGAAACATCAAATCGTAAGCCTATTACTGTCAATACATGTTTCTGCCCAAAGATTTGAGTCCCTTATTAGTAGAAAGGAAGAGTTGGGGTGTTGCCTGTAATAAAAGTCGAAACTCTGGATTTAAAAACTTACGGGAAGGGAATATGGACAACACAACACGGGTTTATAAGTTAAAGCTGATCTAGAGGGAGGCAGCTGTACGTTGTTTTTACAGAGAGTGTAACTCATTATACACTTATATTCTTCCAAAGCATTAATCATGTACCCGGAAACTATTTACAGTAATTTCTAGTCTTCCGAACACTACATTATTTTTACTTGTAATGCAGAGCTGCATATATACGAATTGAATTTAAAACCTCATTGAATTATGATTAAAGGAATATTCACAGCTATTCCACCATTTGTCTCGGCTGAAGAAAATCCCTTGTGCGCTCTTATGTGGGTTTGGGTTTGAATTCCAGCTCGTGCTGTTATTTTGTGTTTGCTCTTGAGCAAGTAAACGTGTGTGTGTGTCTGTGTGTGTGTCCAGTCTGGTATCGCCAACTCTTTTTCGCCAGGCGTCTGTGTAGATGACAATAGTATACAGGGTGTATTTTTAGTCCTAGTGTACTTTCAATTATCAATCAAAATAAAGCTCACTTGGATTTTAGGGGCTACTTGTCGATTGGATAATTGAAAGAAATGCTGGAAGGCAATTCATTTATCCTTATAACCTTAAGGCTAGTGATTCAAAGCGGGTATTTATCAATCATTGATTATCTTAATTAGTATACAGTATGGACGGGAGAACCAGCAGATGGAGATGGTCACCTGATACACTGTACTATGAGTTAGGGCTATAAATTCTGTATAACAGTGTTCAGCCAACAAACTTTGGTTCGAGTTCCATTTTCATCCATGAAAGTGTGAGTTCATTATTGTTATGGCACTCAATTAAGTTTCAGTCTAAAATGACAGTGCAACCTTTATTCAAACCTTGTGCTGTAAAACCAGCAATTCGGTTTAGTTATTATTATAAGTTTTTCATTTATATACTGGTCGTGAAAGAGTTTACAATGAACGAGAATAAAACAGGCAGAAGAAATGGAAACCTGAGCGAAAACATCTGGAGCCAACTGACAAGTAAAGTATAACACCTGGCCTTATTGTAATGGTGACGTACGTGTGTGTGTGTGTGTTCACTGGCTGACCGGCCAGGCCTGGCAAAAAGTTTAAAATATCAAAATATCTGAACGCTTTCCCATTGTCGTTTCTATGAGCGTGCCAATATTCAATTGGAAACTTTTGTAGTTCTCGAAAAATCGCTGACAGCAATGAGAATGGACGAACAACCTGATATCATAATATGGAATGTTATATATACACTATAATGGGATGGTGTGAGAGTTTGATATGTTTATTTTTTATAATAGCATAAGCCTCAGATGACTGTAATGGTGCTGTGGTTGAGACTGGCCAGGTGCCGCTAATGATGGTGTCTGACGTGGAAATTACTACCTACCTCAGGGCAAAATATGTGCCAGTCTATAATGGAAAATAATTTGCCTCGTATCAAAATGCTTGTGTAACTTTATATTAACCTTTAGGGAATACAATTACTATAATAGACATGCGTTTGATGACATGTTAAGGGGGTATATAGTACAATGTTTTTGGTGGTAAATCTGGTGCAACAAATTTCTCCAAACAATTCCAAGCAACAGGATATCATTATATTTATTCATTAGTTTTGTTTCCTGGCATACTTTGGAGGAACAAAGACACAGTAATGTACCAAACATATACAGTATATATATAATAAGGTGTACACATTGTTTACGTCTGCTTTTAACTGCTAAGGCGGCAAATTGAGATAGTTAATCTCAGTTCATAATTGTATCTCCCTGAAACAAGATTTAATTTTATAAAGGGATACTGTGATTATTTTTTGGTTGTTATTGCTGAGATTTGCTCTGAATTAATTAACCTCTTAACTGTGCATCGAAAACAGATTCCTTCCATGACTATTGTTTTCTGGCATGGTCTAGAGAAATTAGTACACTCCATTTCACTCACCAAAGATGTTCCCCGTGGCAGGTATTTATCAAGCCTCTTAGGATTTGCACTTGTTCGTATGTTTGGATTACTGACCTCCAAACTGTTTCAGGCTCAATTCGAAACTGTGATCGACTTTATTTTTCTTGAAGTACGAGTCTATATTATGATTTCAAAGCAGTGCCGGGTTCTATTCCTTTCCATGAATGAACGCCTTCGTACAAAATCTTAACTTTGGAGTAAACTTTACTCTGATTAATATTAATATGGGCCCTGGTGTTTTGTGGGTAATGATGGATTCCTTCTAGTGGCGTTTGGTAATAAGATTTTAAAAAAGTGTTCCTAAGGTAGGGGAAGGACTTTGAGGAGGTGGTAGGCTACATGGACAGGGAACGAGGGTTAGCTACTAAGGTTATTACTATGTCAAGAAGCACCAGGACCAAAGTGAGGGTTCCTTCTGTTTATTTATTTCACCCTTTTCTTCTTTCCTATCTAACCATACATGTGTCACTTCCTACTCTCACTTTCTCAATTATCCATCCACCTCGACTTTCCTTCGTCCATTGTATACCTCCCTCCTTCCCCATCTTTCCTCCTTTCCAACCTTCCATCCCATCCATCCATTCTTCCTACTCCCCTTCTCTCTCTTCTCTCTTGACGGCCTCTTAAGCCCTCACCTCACCCCCCTGAGAAGCTCCCTTTGTAAACTGACTTAACATTTTTGTCGTAATAGGGTGATATTTCATGGGAGTCGCCCAGGCAGGGAAAAAAGGAAGCTGGTTTAGGAGAGAGAGTGGCCTAGGGGTTGGAAGGACTTCTCGTACTATAGAGCACAAAAGTTAGTTCTCTCAGCCAGCAAAATTATTCATGAATCACCCGTTTTAAGACCGATTTGACAGTATAGTAGATGGCCAAGTGTGCCTTTTCATTCAAACTACAGAACTCGGGTCATATTGTGGCTGGTTGAAGGGACGAGCTTTGGTGCACTATAGTACGTAGTACTACGTACATCGCACTATTGAAGACGGCCATGTACTATCTATCGACAGCAAAAGTTCTGTCGTCTCTCATGTCCCTCTCTCTGCAAACTTTGAACATTACTCTCGCGTTTCCGAAGCACCTATAACACGGATGGCTTAGTTGTGGGGAAAGTATAGTCATTAGTTTAGTATGTTGCTTTGGATTCACGAGGCAGATTTTCAACTTTTGTTATAAGGAAGCATCAGAGACACGACACGACACTGTTGCTGATAAATAATACGGTGTAGTTTATAACGTAGTCTGGGATGGTTCATCTTCTCTCTGCTATAAAGTGGATGTTATATTGGTAATGAAAATATCAAGAAAAAGAATGTAGGCTTTTTCATTTTAACCTTCATAAAATATACGATAAACCAGTTGATCTTTCCATAAGATTGCGTTATGTTTTCTAAGTGCTTCAACTGGACGTGGGCCTTCTGTTTCCACCACCTACATTAAGACCTCCTATTACATTGAGCAATAAATTTACCTGACACGTACAGTATATATTGTTGAGTTCACACACACACACACACACACACACACACACACACACACACACACACACACACACACACCATTATATATTCTTCGTGTGAACTCCAAGACGTTTTTACGGGGAAGTATATATAAATGGGCAAGTGTAGCATAAGTTTGGGTCGTAACTGTACTTCACTGGTTTCTCGCCACCTTAAGGAGGAGGACCACGCCCTTGAAACACGTTAACACACTTACGGTTTGTCATGTCATGCCTGCAGAGGTTGGTTGCGGCGGAAATTAAGCTTCAGTATTTTTCCACATAAACTCAAGGAAAAGCACAAAGCCAATCCTTATGGCGTACAGACGCAGGCAAAATAATTACCCCAAAGAGCGCCTAGATTTTATTCGAAATTTTCGTAGTGGATGTTAAGTAACTGATTTTATTTGAATGTTACCGTCATGTGACTGCGAAAAGGACCTGAGATTTTGTCCAAAGCCTTTGTCTCCTGTTGCCACCATCAGAGGGTCGAGTATCTATTGAAGAAATGTTGAGAGAACTTTTGTTTATGACTGTTCCCGTGTTGTTTCCAGGTTTGATATGGTGCAAATATTAATGATAAAGAATTATTATCCTCAACTGCGTGTACTTATAATTGTCCCATCGGGAATTTGCACGGCATCAAGTGAGGTGTGAAGAAGTATTGCTGGGAATTGTACACGTGTCGGCTTTATTGGTTGCTGAGGTTCTTCTTAGCCTGGTCACGGCTCGCCCAGGAAATTGTTCCCTTTGCTCAGGCTTCCCTCGCCATAATTATACCCAGGTCAAGCCAGGTCGTGGCGGTTAGGGGCCTCTTGCATCACCATATAACAGCCAAGATCACTCTTAAAAATAACTCTGAGTGATCTTGATAACAGCTATTGTTGTTGTTTTCGTCTCGATTAGAGTGGTGTGAAAATAGAAACAGCAACACTAGTCAGCGAATGGAAGTTTGTTAGAATGAAATTTCACGGCTCTCAAAGCTGAAATATGAGATCTTGTATCTTTTCGAATGGGTGTAATATAATGGTGTATTATTCATTCATATATAGTAAGAAATACGTAACATTACCCAATCCTCTCTAATAATGAATAAAGATATTTCCCTACGAACTACATAAGGGAGGATGTGTTTGTGGGGTAGAAATGTTATTTGGTGGGTAGTATCTTAGCAGCCAGTAAAGTAAGTGTTCGGTACGGGTGCGTTGGACGACCACCAACCTGCCAACGGGAGAAATTACGAGGCAGCAGAAGCCAGGCCCTTCCCTAGGTATCCCCTCCCTCCCTTCTCCCCTCCTCCCTTCTCCCCTCTCTCCCTTCTCCCCTCTCTCCCTTCTCCCCTCTCTCCCTTCTCCCCTCTCTCCCTTCTCCCTTGTTTTTTGCTTCCCTTCTATCATGCTTATCTTTATGTTGCTCCGTCGTTCCGCCCTATCTTTCTTTTACTTACTTTTTCTAGTCATTCTTATATCCTTGTTCTCTTGTCTTGCTTTCTTTTCTTTCCTTGCTTTTCTTTATGTTGTGTTTTTCCATGTTTCTCTCATTTTTTTAAGTTTGTTTTCATTTATAATACTTCTTTATTTTACCCTTTCCTTGCTTTTGCCTTCATCTTGTTTTGACATCTTCATCTTCCCTTATATTAGTTTACCACTTCCGTCCCTCTTGCCTCCCATTTTCTCTACTTCCCAAACCTCACCTTCCCTTCCTTCCTGATCTTGTTTCCTTCCTTCGATTCACCTAGTTCATCATCCGCCTCTTCCTCCATTTCCAGCCTAATTACTTTATAATCCTATTTTGGTGGTGTACCTCCAGTGTTATTTTGAGAGAGAGAGAGAGAGAGAGAGAGAGAGAGAGAGAGAGAGAGAGAGAGAGAGAGAGAGAGAGAGAGAGAGAGAGAGTTAGTTAGTTAGTTAGTTAGTTAGTTAGTTAGTTAGTTAGTTAGTTAGTTAGTTAGTTAGTTAGTTAGTTAGTTAGTTAGTTAGTTAGTTAGTTAGTTAGTTAGTTAGTTAGTTAGTTAGTTTAAACTTGGTACTGCACATTGGCTACATAAATTTCTTTTTATCGATCCTATTTAGTTATGACAGCATGACACTTTGAAATGATCTAAACATTGATTAAAGACTCTTTCACTCCCACCACCATCGGACACTCATATGAAAGAGTATCCCGATATTCTTAGTTGTCAGGGTGTGTGCTCAGGACTTTCATGGACTTTCTGAAGGGGTTGAAGTGTCGCGTCTTCTTCCACCTCACTTCCTTCATTCATCTTAAGCGTCTCATATAATTGCCTGCCTGGTGTTCTTTCCTTCCCTCCCTTACACCTTCATTACGTCCTCCTCTTCCTCCTTCCATCTCTCACCGTCACATGTCATGCCTTCCATTTCAACTGCCCCTCTCCACTTCCTCTAAGTCTGCCACGTACTTCTTCCTTTAAAGTCCGCCTCACACCATATTATCCTTCTGCCCCAAACATTTTCCTTTACAAGTCTGCTTCACAACTTCCCTGTTAAAGAGTGCCCACACCAGGTCTTGAATGTCTTTCACTTGGCTCCAATTCACGCCTCGTTTATTGCCTTTTAATTCTCTCGCACCTCATATACATTTGGTTTCATACCTCTTGCCTCAGCCACATACTCCTCTGAACTCTGCTTTTCATTTTTTATTTTTATTTTATCTTTAAAGTTTTCCCGGGTTTCTGTACTGTAAGCCACACACTTTCCCTGTTGACTCTGCCTGGCTTCTGTACTGTAAGCCTCATACCTTCCCTGTTAACTCTTGCCTCACACCTTCCCTTTAAATTAACGTCTCTCATCCCTCCTCTACTCACCTCTGGCGTCTTCCCTTTGAACTCCTTGTCTCACCTGTCCTTTTAACTCTGCCTCACACCATTCCTTTTAACTATTCCAGACACCTTGCCTTTTACGTCTCACACCTTCCCTTTAAAGTCTGCTTCACACCCTTGCCTTTTAACTCTCATGCCTTCCCTTTTAACTCGTTGTCTCACATCTTCCTTCAAGGCCACCAACTTCCACCCCTCATCCACCCCTTCCCCCCAGACATGTGATCCCGTACCCTCATTTATCCACTGCATTAACTTGTGCTTCTTTCATTTACCAAATTTTTACGCCATCTTCTAATTCTCATTCCTTAGTCCTTCCCTAGTTCCATTCGCCCATTTCCCTTTTCTCTCGTCCACCCTTGTCACCCTTCGTCTTTCTTTAGCGAGTATCATCACATGTCACGAGTGTTTGTCCCACTTCTGTCAAGAAAACCAAGGCACACATATGATAAGTCGGAAGTCGTCAGAACTCGACTACATATTATATTTATAGGCATGTGTGACGCGTGTCCTCCTTCAACTCGTCTTCCCCTTCACGCTGCACACTCGTCATTTCCCTTCTTATGGATTCGATCAGCCTTCCATCTCCTCCCCTCTAAATAGATCCTCTTCCCCTATCCAGGTAACACTATAACCAGTTTACTGCCTCCCCGGTGGTGGGAATGGTATAGGACCAACAACCAACCAGCCAACCAACCAACCAACTGACCACCCAGTTTTCCCCCTAACACAGTGTCCATTGTCCGGGACATTGCTCAATATACCTTTCTCATCCTATACTTCCCCTCACTTCCCTCCCTCCCTCACTGCCTTCAGCTGCTTTTCCCGGCTTCTCTCTACCCACAAACGCATCCCACCCTTTCATTTCGTAATTCCTTCGTCTTTTCATACCTGCAGTACCTACCAACCCATTCCTTGCCTTTCTTTCAACTCCCCTTCATGGCATATTCCTTCCCTACCTTTCTCATCCTTCACTTACTGACGTTCTTATTCATCTGCTTATCCCTTCCTCACTCATAACTTGTCCCATCCTTATTCTTATCCCACATCATTTCTCAATCGAACCTCCCCAACCCAGTATCTCTATATATATACACAATTACACATCCATTTCTCAGTCGAACCTTCTATATATATACACATCCTTACAAGCTTACGGTACCAGTACCATCCTTACCCTATTGTTTATCGCCATCCATCATAACTCATTCTTATCTCCCTCATCTTTCATTGTTTCTTGCTGTCATCCCTTCCTGGTCTGAATGGGAGTATGGGGTTTGATGGATGGTGTCGTAAATAACAAAGTAATGATAGCGTATCAGAGTTTAAAAATATCCACCCGAAGAACCAAAAATAGGCCTCGCTAACGATATAATCTTAAGTGTGGAAGAAGGAAAGCCAATGGTAGCCCCGGTTGCAACAAACTGGCTGAAATGTTGCCTTGGCCTGGCTGCTGCTCCTAAAACTAGGCAGCTTTAGTTAGTGTTGGTGTGTGTGTGTGGCCAGACCTTGGGTAGTAGTGATGGTGAACGGTGGCCGGGAGGGGGGGGGCCTCGACCTGTTAATTAGATTATGGGGGGTTAACCTGCCTCATACGTGGCTCGGGAGGCGGAGTCCAGCCAATTAACGTCCTGATTTGTGTAATCCTAAGCTCAACTCCCCCACCATCACCCACGCCTCCACCCTACTACTGCTACTACTGCTGGAGGCTCCCACTACTATGCATTCGATTACGCATTCATACATGTACAGTTGTGGATATATATTGCTATACATTAAGGGAGACTCGCAGATACCTGACTATTGATTACATGTACTCTTAAGATATATATTACTTTCATTAGTGGGTAACTGTTTACTTTTTAATACTGTCATATGCTCCACATACGTTTATATTATACACACACACACACACACACAAATTAACCTCATTATTAAGGCGGAAATCTTACTTGATAAAGTGGACGATCCTGACATACTGAACCTCATAAAACATTAAAGTTATAGTGCATCTTCTCCAGCCAAACCCTCGCTTTCCCAACTCGGGCTGTAAGACTTACGTAATTAACATAGGATGAATGAATTAAGTTCTAGTACCAGATAACGAAGGCCATGCATGTGGCACTAATTACATTTCAGTAGACTGAAGCAGCCGGGAATGGGAGAAAACCAATGTAAGTATGCACGATCTTTAATGAGTCTCATTTACCTTGGTATCACAACTCCTCAACTGTTAAGGGCCCTGGAAAATTTAGAGTTTTTGATTCCTCCAAATCGTACCACGCAACGAAACCTATGCTGTAGACTGAGGAGGTCTGTTTCTTGTTATGGTTTGGGAGAGAGACTGTGGACTCCAATTTCCTAACTCTTGACAGGTCCCTTTATAAAACAGTGCGTCCTTTTCGGTCGGCTAAATGAATACAGATTCAATCCAAACATACTTTTTTTCTGTGGGAATTCATAGGTAAGCATCGTCAGCACGAAGGATACCGGACGCTTATGAATACCTCTTGACAACGTGATGGAATTTGAGGACAGTGGAGGGGGAATAATAATATATCTTGGGCTTTGGTTTTTGTTAGAGAAACCATTTATGTGGTACTTGGTATGCGTCTTGGAGAGGATGGCAGCTATTATTTATTATTGGGGAAATAAAGCATCACCGGGGGTTAAGTACAATGACTGTGGAAAGGAACAAAACAAATCCTTCCACCTCTGAGCATCATTCAAGTGTTTCGATCCACAGGGTCATAATATTACCCGTAATATGTACAGTCACGAGCACTAATAAATATACTGTTTTGGTTGAAGATTTGAACAGCACCAATTCACCAACGAAGTGATTTCAATTGAGGTCTTATTGTGCATTTCTTTACTGTATCTATTCGAAGCACACCTGAATACTTATTAGTGCTCGTGACTGTACACACTAGGTATTTAGAGTAACTATACACACACAAATGAGTTGCTGCACAATTAAATGTCTCTAACTTGGCCAACCCTGAACTTAGGTCCCAAGAAGGCACTTGCATTAACATGGTCGTTCCACAATAATTAGCGGCCTGAGTCACATTCTCCAGGACTAGGTTCGAGTCCCGGTGAGGTTACCAGATACTTAGATGTATAGCAGACTCATTTGTTCCTTTTTGTGTACGTTGAGATTGAAAATTTACGTCTGCAGTAGTAGAGATGACGAAGCATGACACACACACACAAACACACACACACACACACACACACACACACACACACACACACACACACACACACACACACACACACACCTCTTTATTTATTTTTTATTATTATTTTTTTTTTCTTGTATGATTGCAAGGGAACAAATTTTGATAAGATTTTCTACTCTCATCCTAGTTGTTATTTGGTAGGAATCCAATGTTTGTGTATTGATGTGTAAGAGTATAATGGGAAATGCTAATAAAAAGCTCGATTATGTTGTTATTCCATCTCATAAGTGTAGAAGTGTACTATTTACATGTTTCTGTAAGTGTAATATAAATCCAAGGAAGGCGAGTGAGTGTTGGCCGGGGTGTGGAAGATGACGGGGACGCTATATACATTCCACAAGGGGTTATCGAACTCTGGCGGGCCACCTCGTCGTTACGTGGAGCTGCTGTGGCTCCTTGCAGGTCCTAGACTTGGTACTCAAGGTCACACACCCACACACGGACACACACTCACACACACAGTCTCTATCCTCTTCCAATGAAAATTTGCTTTAGACTTTAATGTCCCTTCCCCTTTGCTTACATTACTATATACGTTTACCACTTAACATTTTACAAATATGATTAAACTTGACATTCACTATACAACAGTACCTGCACTTTTGTTATTTCTATTTCACTGAGACCTTGTACAAATTTTCCTTCCCTCTTTCCTTACCACTATCACTGAACACCTGCCACTTTCTTGCACCACCTCTTGTCCCCGAGTACGCAACATTCCTTACCTTGCTCCATCATGCTTGCTTGACCCACCCGTCATAACTATAAACTATTCCCTATCCTAATTTAATATTTTATTTATTTTTCTTCACTCTACACATTTACATATACCCACTATATTGCTGTACTCCGTCTGAAATCACCAACTCCACCACCTACACACCTACAGTTGCTTATTATATTGCTCTATTTACCTAAAACCAACGCCACCACCACCCACAGATCTCGCCCCCCACCATTTGGATCTCGGCCCATACCACCACCAGTCGCCTCGTTCCGTCCCAGTGATCTCCTCCCACCTTTGTCACAGCACCCGCCATCCATCCTCCCCGTTCCCCATTTACCTCTGCCTCCCTTCTTGGTCACCCTCCATCTCTCGTCGCCCTCCTCCCTTTATCTTCTTACCTCCCACTCATTTTCTACTTCCTTCATCTACGTACTTATTGCCAACCTTCCTTATTGCTCCACATAGATACAGAAGTATGTAAGTCTTATGTTGCACTGTAGTGAAGTACAAGTACATGTCGATGAATTTAGTTGCATTTACTTGCACATTATATAAACACTTGTGACCAATATAATTCTGAACTATTTGAATGGTTGGAAAAGAGATGATGAAACTTACACCCACGACTGTATAAAAAGATGACTGGGCTCCTGAGTCTGTACAGCTGTTGTTGTTGAGTGTTGTGTATATAATGTGCTTATTGTTTGGCATATTGTTGTGACTGGTAGTAGACAGTGAATGCTGTTACTCAGTGTGTTGTGATGACGTTTAGGAATATGTGGCAGATAATAGTTATTAGTTGAAAGGGAAGGTGGTGATTGTAGTGTCTTTGGTATTGTTGTATATAATGTGGCGACAGGTATTAGGCTGTTTTTAAAACTGAATGTGATGGTTTTTATATATATATATATATATATATATATATATATATATATATATGTAGTTCGGGAGTCTTTCGAAAAATAACGAATATCTTGTTGTCGTTAAGTCTGATCCATGGAGCTATTTAGGACTTATACTACCTCCATGGTCTGATCCCACCGCTTGGGTCTCTCGTCCTGCTCATTAATCTCCTGGCCATTGAAAAATATATTTGGTAACTGACATGTAGGTTCGTGATTTTACCCTTATACATCATGTTTCCTAATTCATCTAATGATTTTAAAGTAGTTAATCATATCCTTTCAAATTTAAACATATGTAACTTAAAATCTATTGTCAGATTAAGACCAATAACTGAAGTGAGAAATTGGCAACTCTTGGAATAAAAGTGGGCTTGCCAGTACTTTGGGGAAGAGTGGACTCCCTCGCCAACTCCCAGGAGAACACACCTGGAGAGGGTCAAATGACCTTTGCTTCACCTTCCCTCTTCTTGCCTTCTGACTCTAGTCCTCACCTCATACATCACCTAGCATCCTCAAAGCTAATAAAACATTATCATAAAATCATCACCATCAAAGCATCGCCAGCATCACTAGGTGTAACGTAAACTATTATAATATTATTGACTTGGCATTGTGTGATGATATGGATGATTATAGAGTGTTAAGGTAAAATTGTGTGTAATGGAAACATGTTTTATTTGGTAATGACTAATCGGAAGTAGTTGGAGTGATTCTATTGTGTCGTGGTGAAAGTAAATAAAATGTGTCGAAAACAACCCGGGTACATGTTACAGTGATGAGTGTTGTCGTGTGTACTTGTGATAATGCCTCGTGGACTGTACATGTGTGTTTATATAATTTTTTTTTTATTTATTTATTTTTTTTTTTTTTCACAGTTTAATTTTGGTTTTGGCTCGTTAGTTGGTGTTCAGTGGTGGTGGTAGTGTTTGTATTGTTATAGAAATTCTGGTGTTTGTTTGTTTGTTTGTTTGTTTGTAATGGTGTTCGTCGGTGGGTTCCGTGTTGTTGTTAATATGAACGCTTTTAAATATTATGGTGTTGGCAATATCGGTGAAGCAACGAGCGGTGTTGGCAACGTTTCTGCTTATAAAAATTCTGGTGTACATTTGTGTTGGTAATTTATGTGTGTGTGTGTGTGTGTGTCTGGCTACCTCATTGACGTTGCTTGTGATTCGTAACGGCCGCAGTCCTCGTTGTTATTTGACAGTATTTTAACCGGAAATTCATGGTTTACGAGGCTCCGGTGTTAATAAAGGATGCGTAGCTGTCGAGGTTAGAATTGAAAGGCTGTGGTAATTATTTGCAATATCGGTTTTATATGTATGGATGTGTATGGTGATGCTTTTAATGTTGGCTGATAATGGTGAATTGTGGGGCGGTCTGTGACATGAAGTGGTTGGTGGTCGTGAAATTGATGGTGAAAATGATGATTGTGGTGAGCATTGCAATGTGGTGGTTAACACGGTGGTAATGCAATGCATTGTTGTTGTTTTTTTTATTTGTAGTACAAGACAAATTACATCAAATATTTATGCACTTATGTGTACGTATTTGCAACTTGTAAATACTGGTATGTACAGTACGTGAAATGTGTATCTAAGGTCCATACTACTTACTAGGGAATTGGTGCATTTTCCTTATAGAAAAAAAAGGAAAACAAAATAACACACTTTAGGTAAAGAGAACTGAAGAGCTGAGTGTTGGATGCAGGTCAAGCAAGTGTCGAGCTGGAGACTGGAGGGAGAATATCTAACGAGGCGAGAGAAAAGGAGGGAGGGAAGGGGTGACAGGGAGAGAGAGGGTGAGTGACACGGAGCGAGAAGGGTGACAGGCAAGAAAGGAGAGTAGAGGAAAGGAAGGGACGGTGACGGACAAGGAGAGGAGAAGAAAGGGTTGAGAGGAAAAACCAGATAGAAATGAGAAGAGTAAAGGAGAGGAGAAACAAGAGAAGTAGGATATAGAGATCCATAAAGTAGTAGAGGAGAGGAGAAAGTTGAGAGAGGTAGGAAGAGAAGATTGTGAAAGGATAGTTAAGTTTGTGTGTGTGTGTGTGTGTGTGTAGAAGTGAGGGGGAGGACTTGGGAATGACACTGCACATCATCTCCATTGTCTCCTCGTCTAGGCTGCCTCTTTTCCTCACACACACACACACACACACACACACACACACACACACACACACACACACACACACACACACACACTATCCTTGACACTCCTTTCAGCCTCACCGTTCCCCCTCTAAGAAAATTTGTAGTATGTGTGAGTGACCTGGAAATAGTTAAGTACCTCCCTCACTTTGTACGTATTTCAGCCGCGTCACTAGTTCTTAACGTGAAGAACCAAATAAATTAGGCCTTGGGATTCCTGGGGAAAAATATGTTGTAATTAGGCATCATTCACCCTCCCTCGGCAGACTATTTTACCCACATCAGCTTCATCAAAGAAAGAGGGGAGTGTGTGTGTCAGTGTTATATTTTTTGTTTACAGTCTTTTTATGAAACTTTTTACTTTAATCTAACTTTCTAATGTACCTTTTTATTCCTTGACTACCTGATTTTCTTGGTTCTTACAAGTTACATCCTTTTAGAAAGCCTCAAACGGGAGTGCCTGGCACTGCTCGGGTTATTTTATAAGATACAGAAGATTAGGCACACGGCAAAATTTTTGCGAGTTGAAATGCGAGTTCTGAAGCTATTTTCCGGCGTTATGGAAATCATCCTTGCTTCGTCTTTGTGTGCTGAAGTGTGCTTTTGCTTCTATGAATACTCGAAGTGTTATCTCAAATTTCTTATGCCTGTTACCTATTCTGGGTACAGATTTGTGCAATATTAGCAACAAACAAGAGTAGGGCATCACACATATCGTCCAATACAGTATAAATATAGGGTAGCCTGTTATAGAAAACCATGACTGACACTTCTGCTTCCTTGCAGGTAAAATGGTGTCATCCTTCTCCTATTAATAGCTTGTATACTAACCGTACCCTGGCACACTTACTCTCATTGTGCCTAACGTACAGTAGCCTCTCTTCAGCATACATTTCCTCTCCTATACTTTATAGTCGCTTGCTAACCATAGTTTTTGTTGACAGATGAATAATAGTGTGGGTGGTGTACCTTAAATAATCTCGCCTCTAATTATTTCTTGGTAAGAATGTTTTGGGGTGTAAGAACCAAAGGAGGGAAATATGAGAAGGAGAGACAGAGACAAAGGTGGGACAAAGAGGTGGTAGAGAGCGAAAAAGAGAAAAAGATGAATAATAGATAGAGTGAAAGGAGGAAGATGGAAGGTGTAGTAGCTTTATGTAGATGAGTGTGGGTGGCTTGAGAAGGAGGAGGAGAGGAGGGGAAAGGAAGAGGAGGGAGGAAAGTTTGGGTAATGGTTATGACTGATTTATGCAAGTTAAGGCTGATGCTCCCGTGGGGGATGATTTTGGGTGGAGTAAGAAGTGTGCACGCCTGGGTTTGATGTGAAGATGCGAGGAGGAGGAGGAGAGGGAGTCTGGCCTGGCTGGCTGTGTGTTATGAGAAAGCAGAGGTCGGACAGACAGACAGACAGACAAACAAGTGAACAAATCCGTATACCGTACATACTACAGTACACACATACATACTTGTACATACTTTCTTACATTATCCTTTAGTCCCCGAAAAGGAATCTTCAAAATTTTCGTAGTATCAGTTTGTGATACTGAACGGAAATACATCGATACGAAATCCAGAGTTTCGAATCACACAGCCCTTATAACTTTCGGTACATCTTTTGAGTATTTTGAATAATAATGATGAACATATTGTATATAACATGTCAATAGAGGGAGAATGATCGACCAACGTGTGCTGAGACGCAGGCACTATGAGAGTGTGATGTAAGGTTAGGGTTAGGTAGTGAAGGTTACTTGGCGTGCGTGGGTAGAGTCGTGCCAGGGAAGGTTGTCGTGTGGGCACTCCCTTATCCCACCCTCACTCTCTCTTTCCATCTCCCTCACCCTCTCTTACTCTCTTTTACCTCAATCTCTCCCTTCCCTCTATCTTTCCTCCTCTCTCAAGCTAGTAAACACGCACTCACACACTCTCTCCATCTACACACACACACACACAGACACACACTTGTATCTCACCCCTCTAATTCCCCCGGCACTCTTCACACTGCCACTCCCTCTTCTTCCCTTTCCTTTCTCACTCCCTCACACGTCATGTCTCAATTCACTTGTTTGCCGTTTCCTTTTATTTTCTGTAATTTATAATCGTTTATTTTTCACGGATTCAGTTTCACATAAGCGCAAAACCTGGTGTGTATGATCGGAACAGTCACATAATTATTTTACTTATCGAGCCCTAAAGATCTCGGACCTCATTTATTCACAGTCTATTCGATTTGTGGCTGTATACATGCCCTCAATTATTGGACTGTGTCTATGCTGGCCGACGACAGATAATTTTAAATGTCAGTACAAGTGTCCCCGGTTTTTCAGTTCAGTAGGCTAACACTTCACGTGAGGAACATGATGTCAACAACCCTTGACGTGTTTAGAAGGTATCTATCTGCCTCACCTGCCATCCGATAATATGTGGGTTGAATCAAGGGTGGAAGTGTAGGTTCGGTTGTTGGCATCGTGTGTGTGTGTGTGTACGTATTTGTGCTTGTGTGTGTGTGTTGGGATACTGAGAGCCGCACCCACCAGTACAATATATCACACTAAATTTATACATGGCAGGACCTAGGCTTGGCTGCGGGAATAGTAATTACCGTGGCTCCGGAACCTGCTCAAGGTTAGTAGCATAGTCGTGGTTACCTACCTGCCTGCCCTCATCCTACCAGCTCCATCTCAGCCTTGTACGTGAGCCCATCCTTCCCATCCATGAAATTCCCTCAGACTTACCCACCTAGCTCCTTGCCTATTTACACAACCTACCTACACATTCATGTTGCATATACACCACAAGAAGAGATACATGATTACATCCATAAACCTCTCCAAGTCTTATGTGCTGTACTGTACCTCCCAAAATTATTGTTAAGATAAAGTGCTGTACAATCTGCAACACCGGACGATGTTATTTGACACGTGTTGCGTGATGTGGCAAAAAGTTCTGTTCATCTCGCCATCCTTCGTACCACACATTAACGATAGTTTTGGGAGCTACGGTTCACCCTGCCAAAATAGTATCGTTAACTGGGATAATATTTCGGCATTTCTTCCACTGCTGTATATTCACAACATAAGTATACACCCACTCAGAGATGGTTTTACACACACACACTCACACACACGCTAAAAAATAGTAGGACCACTCTGTGATACACATAACAAAGTCAGCAAAGGTACACACACGCCTGTTTTCTCACACTTAACAAGCATACGTAATCAATCAGTCAAGGCTTTAACCACGTGGTGAAGAGTTTCAAAAACATTTCTCCCAGGCGTAACCAGTGGTGTCAGGACTTGTTTGATATAAGTAATACTTGCAATTTTCACTTGCAAAACATATGACACAGAGTCTTTTAAGGTGTGCTTACAAAGAAAAGGTGTCATATTAATCTGTGACCATGGGGGTAAAATATGGACGAAAAGAAGTTATTTTTTTTTTACTTTGTTTTGTTCTATGTGGTCTCAGACTTACGAAACACCTGTAACTAATTGACACGCCGCTTTTTTTTTTTTTTTATTGCTCTTGGTTCAGATTCTCACACAACCACACCACTTCCTCAGGCCTTGACCCTCGGCTGCATTCTTCATACCTCTTTCCCAGTCCCTGTCCTTGCCTTCTCCCCTTGGCTCCCTTCCCCCATCTTCCATCTCACGTCCATCCTCCATTTCATTGTCCTCCACCTGAGGACCTCTGCACCGTACCATTTACCTCCATTCTTTTTCACGCCATTTTAACCATTTACTTAGCACCCATTTCTTTTCTGCTTACCACACTTTCACCACATCACCAATACCACTACTGAACTATTAACCACAAACAACTTCTTTCACTAAGCACATCACATCTTACCCTAACAACACACCTTTGTTACAGAATCTTGTCCCATCCTTATCACATGACGCCTCCACACTCTGCAGTCTACACCCTCGTATCCCACACTCGGTGCCTCCTTAATTATGCCAACCTAATATGTCCACGCTTTTTCTCATCTACAGTACATTACATCACATCATTCATATTCTCCTCTTGTCTATCTTACGTCATTTATCCGCACCCCCTTACCCTTTCCTGCATCCACACCTTACAATTACTCATCCACGCTGCCTTCTCACATTACCATCACAAAGCCTCACATCACACACATCCATATTCCATACACACTTAGTCTTTTTACACACTAAGACTCCATCCACACTCAGTCTTTTTACACACTAAGACTCCATCCACACTCAGTCTTTTTCCACACTAAGACTCCATCCACACTCACTCAATTTCAAACTATATTTATAACATCCCCACGCCCTCATACACTCGAAGCAAACATAAATAACTTTCACACTACCGAACGCCAGCACACACACACACACACACACACACACACACACACACACACACACACACACACACACACACACACACACACACACACACACACACACACACACACACACACACACACACACACACACACACACACACACACACACACACACACACACACACACACACACACACACACACACACACACACACACACACACACACACACACACACACACACACACACACACACACACACACACACACACACACACACACACACACACACACACACACACACACACACACACACACACACACACACACACACACACACACACACACACACACACACACACACACACACACACACACACACACACACACACACACACACACACACACACACACACACACACACACACACACACACACACACACACACACACACACACACACACACACACACACACACACACACACACACACACACACACACACACACACACACACACACACACACACACACACACACACACACACACACACACACACACACACACACACACACACACACACACACACACACACACACACACACACACACACACACACACACACACACACACACACACACACACACACACACACACACACACACACACACACACACACACACACACACACACACACACACACACACACACACACACACACACACACACACACACACACACACACACACACACACACACACACACACACACACACACACACACACACACACACACACACACACACACACACACACACACACACACACACACACACACACACACACACACACACACACACACACACACACACACACACACACACACACACACACACACACACACACACACACACACACACACACACACACACACACACACACACACACACACACACACACACACACACACACACACACACACCTCTCACTCTACTCCAACACACACACACACACACACCTCTCACTCTACTCCAACACACACACACACACACACACTTCTCACTCTACTCCAACACACACACACACACACACACACACACACACACACACCTTACTCTACCTTAGGAGAAGCTAACCTAACCCGCCCACGCCCCGCTCATTAACCTCACGCCACTCGTGTTTACTGCTGAACGTGATCTGGCGCGCCGTGTTCGGTTGGCACGGTACGCCCTCTGGTGGTGGGGTATGGAGAGGGGAGAGTCGCCCCCCTCACCACCAGCCACCTTGACGTAAGTGCCCGAGTAATCAAAATGTAAGGTGCCGGCCAAAATTAAGTAAGGAAGGTTTCATTGCCTGCGAAATTTGGTGGGGATTTAAAAGTTGCATGGTAAATGTTTGGGAATTTGCCTCATTTACTTTAGATGAAAGAATTCGTTTTAAGTAAACAAAAAATAATGAAACCATGAAATACTAAGATCTTATACACTTCCTTTTTTCCATTCCCACTTCCTTTTTTCCATTCCTTCTCTCCTTTCCTTCCCTCTCTTCGGTCCCTCTCTCTCTTCTTTTCCCCCCTCTCTCTTTCTTCATTTTTGTGGGAGTTATAAGCTTCCCTAAACACAACCCCAGACAGGCTGAATGGTAGAGTTGAAAGGGTAGGGTGTCGTGAGTAGGCTCGAGGTGTGTGGTTGCGTGCCTAGCTGGCGTGGCTTGGTTAGGAGGGGGTAGGGGCGTGTATGGTTCTCGTAATGGAAGGGTGGGTGTGTTTGGTTTGCGTGTTAGGCTTTGTGTGTGTGTGTGTGTGTGTGTGTGTGTGTGTGTGTATATATTCGTTGAGTCTGGCTGGAATACAATTTTGGGTGGTTGCACAATATAATATTATGTGAATCATAAATTATTTTTAAAGAAGTATGAGTATAATTTATTGTTGAAGTATGTGAAAAAGGAGTAAATGTGTGTTTGTGTGTTTTTATGAGGTCCGTTGTGATGTAGTTTGCTTGGGTTAAGGCAAGGTGATATTCTGCAAGGGTGCCGGTGGTTATGGTCTGGTGTGATTAGTTCAGAAGGTAGGAGGGAGTAAGGGAGGGAAGTTGTTTAGTGGAGAGAGGGAGAGAGAGAGAGAGAGAGAGGTATTGGAGGAGAGAAGTTACTGGAGATGATGATGAGGGGGAGGGGAAATAGGAAACTAGCAGAGTGGAGGAAGAAAGGGAAGAGGAGGCATGTTTGGCGAAGGAAAATGAGAAGAGGAATGGTTAATGAAGGCGGAAGGAGGGGACATGAAAGGGAGAGAAGTGAGGCGTGGTGTGTGTAATATTATGATGATGATGATGGAGAGACGATGAACATTATGGCTGTGGAGATGGTATGAACAGAGTTGTGGGGAGACGTACTGTACATTAGGCCTAACCACGTGTACTAGAAGTAACATGAGAAAATAGTAGTAACAACATAGTAGAGGCGAGAGGAGGCATGGCTAACGCGGTAGGTTTTATTAGGAGAGGATTGATGAAAGGCTTGGTTAGTGAATGGATGGAGTAGACAGCGTGTGTGGGAGAATAGAGGTTTATGTGGTTAAAGCAATGAAAGAGGCGAGGAGAGAAGAAAGGCCAGACAGAGCAGGTTATAGTAGATAAGAGAGAATGGGTGAGGGGTGTGGTTAGTGGAGGGAGGGAGAGAGAAGGGGCGTCGACCAGACAGCGCCACCATTTGCATGTATATTGACGGCCAGGTGGGGGCTCATGCCGCTCCTCATTTGAAAGAAGGATGAGAGTCGGAGCTGCATCAACTGCTCTCGTATTGATGATGGAGGAGGTGGTCTTGCTGACAGCGCCTCAGTTTATTTTTACCATTATTTTCGCTGAACTTTTAACTTGTTCGTGTCCTTGAGTGCAGGTTGTGCCCGTAGTAGCCGTAGTATTCATACTCGTCAGGATTCAGTTAACGGAGTGATTCCTACAGACTGAGATGAGCGAACACTATGTATTATGAATGCTGCATGTTTAACTACGAAAATTTTTAAACTGAAAATTATATAAATAATAGTGAATTGACTCCAAATGTATGTCAGTTGAGCCCCATAATTAAAATGCTATTGGACTTTAAGCAAAACCAGACCAAACCTTTAACCCTGGAACAGTATATGGGTGGCTTCCTGTAGCTGTCTGTCGTCCTGTCTGTGTTTGGGTGTATTAAAGGAAGGGGAGACGTTTTAATAACCGTGTCTTGAGAGAGAGAGGAACACATTGGAGCAGCCTGCAACAAGGAACAGATGTGGTACCCCTTCTTCCTTTCTTCCTCCTCCATCCTTCCCTGCCTCTGTTGATACCTTCCCACCCATCCTTCTTCCTTCATTCTATCATTCCTTTTCCTTTGGTGAAACCCCCTCTTCTTCATTTTTTTTTTTTTCTCGCTCCCTTTTCTTCCTGGTGTGGTACCCCTTCTTCCAATCTTCCTCCTTATTAGCACACCTTTCTTGTTTCCTTTACTTCGTTTTGGCACCTTTCTTCCCTGTTCTGGGTATTGGAATGGTAGTTACACGCACCACCAGGTCCGGCCCATACTAAACACACCATTACCGTGGGTTAGGGTGGAGGAGAACAGACACACCCAACATAGAGGGAGGGAGAGGAAGGTCGCACGGACACAGGACTACTAAGCTAGGCTGGATATTTAGGGCTCCCTGAGGGCCCCTTCCTCGCTCCGGTTCTAATAAGCAATATGGGAGGCTGCAGGTGAAGCTGCTGAGGAGTGGGGTTGTACGAGACGGCCTAGTGAGTAGGACTAGGCAAGATTATACACAAGATTAGACAGGAATTGGCAAGATATATTGGGAGATGGGTGAAATTTAGAGCTATAGAGGAGGTAGGGCATTGAGGTAATTGGCCTGGCGTTTGGGATGTAGGGATATAGTAGATAGATTGGGATGATGTACAGTATGGCCGGTGAATGGATCGTACTGTAGATATATAATTATGAGATGGCATAGAGTTGAATTGATTAGAAGAGCATGCGCATGGCATCTGCTTACTGTAGTATATGTTAAAAGTGAATTATGAACATTGGTAGTTAGTAGTATCAGTAATATAGATATTGTAGGCAGTTAGACTGATAGGCGTGCAGGTAATTGGTGGACAGATAAGCAAACAGACAGCAGATAAATAAACAGTCACTGTGCATACATATATAGGTAAATAGCTTAGCAGATAGTTGACCATAAGCTGGGTAGGTGAAAGGTACAAAAAAGGTATACACACACACACACAGGCAGCGACCAAGGGAGGAGCATAGCGAATCTGACCAGTAGGTAGTGTTATATTTTCACCATTCTTCATTGTCTCGACTCTGTTTTTGGGTACCGGGTTCTCCATTCAGCCTGCCTGCCTGCCTGTCTGTCTGTCTGCCTGTGCTTTGTGCTGGTAATCAGTATGGCATAATGAATGAGGGTTTCTATGGCGGAGATTGTTACTGTGATAAATTCATGGGTTTAGTGTTAACTCTGATCCTTAGATTAAACACGTCATGATATTTTTGGTGCGGACAATAGAGGGGAGTGGTGTTTCCATATCGGGATATTACGGCTCTATATTTAAAAGGATTATTTAAAACATTACTATATGATAATTTTTCAATGTTAAACTGCCATTGTAACGTAATTTAATTTCACCACATGCTTACTGTTATTGAATAATTTGGCTACTGTATGTTCAGTGTACATTTTATATAGACTACTATTGCCAATTTATTTGTTTCTTTGTAGTTTTTATTTATGTATTTATCTATCTTTTGTTTTTCATTTTCACTATATTGATATTCATTGTTATGAGTGATTTATGGTAGAGAGGTCAGAGCCCCAACCCCCCTTGTTTACCCTGGTTGTGATCTCCTGTAAACTGAAGGAAGGTGGCCGGAGTTTAGCCACCTCAAGTTTCTCCATTAAAGTTGGCCAGTTGTTGGACCTCTGTTATTATTACACTATTACTGCCGCTCTGTTTCCCGCGAGGTTGGTAGGTCGTTTTTATTTTTTGACATCACACACACTCACTCTCACTCACACTCACTCACACTCCCTCACTCACTCACCCTCACTCTCACTCTCACTCACTCACCCTCACTCTCACTCACTCACCCTCACTCTCACTCACTCACCCTCACTCTCACTCACTCACCCTCACTCTCACTCACTCACCAACATGGAGGGAATTGCACACTCGGGCAGTCCCGGAAGCAAACATAACCACCAGACATTAGTAAGGCATATAAATATACTCTCACGTCTGCACCACACAGTCATAAATACACACGCAAGAGACAGCCAGGTCTCGCATATAATCACACACACACACACACACACACGAACACACACACACACACACACACACACACACACACACACACACACACACACACAGAGGAAACTAGACTTCAGTGGTGTTTGTGTGTTGGTCAGTTTGAATCGTTGGTGGCGGAATATGTTTAGTGGCACGAGACTGAAAGTACAGCTGTTTCATTATGATTGTATTATTTGTTAAGGGGAGGATACAGTGTTGGTAAATCCGGAGCAAATTATTCCTCCAAACTATTCCAAGCAACAGGCCACCATTATTTTTGTTCCTCTGGTGCTGTTTTCTGGTATACTTTGGAGGAATGAAGACGCTCCAATGTACCAAAAGTATACTCTCCCCTTAAATGGACTTGGACTTCCTCAAAAAGGGGTTAATATGCAAGAGGTTTGTAGGACGTGTCATAGTTGTAGTTCCTTGCAAATTTACTCATACCAGTGTCCATGAAGGTTGAAGCCCATTAGTTAACAAGGTTCCGAAACTTTTGGAATGAATGTTGCTATTTCTGTTTTATGTCGGCTAATTTCATGACTATTAACTTTTCGTGTCATATTGTTTCGAGGTATACTTTGTACGTTTGGATGTTTTCAGTGTATTCTCAGTACTGTAAATAGAAGCAGTGTTCAGATAGGTGTTGTGGGTATAATAATTTGGCGTTTGATTTTATAGTAGTTTTGTTATTGGAATTTATGTTATATACGTGACATTGTCTTCACAGCTTTTCTAATAATGTTTGTTTTCCTTCCAGGTACGTGCTTGATCTCGTGTGTGTGTATATGTGAGGCTTCTCATCTTCTTGGTAACGTATAATTAAGATAGCAACCTTCCACGCTCCACATTCCTACCGTTTAACCTTCACAGCGATTTTACATTATTTTCATCCTACTTAATTGTTTGTTTACGGTTCTTGCTTGCTGACCTCCTTTCAGTTGTTTCCTCACCGTGCATTGGACCCTTTTCTATCAATTTACAACTATTCTCTCTTTATCTTAATCTTTCTCTCTCCTGCCCTACATCAAATCGTATTCGAGCTTTACTCTTGTTTTATACCTAATCTGCTTTAAGTACTTTTTCTCGGACACACTTAATCCACTAATCACAGTATATGGAAAACAAGACATTTCTTCGCTATGTACCCGGTAGTGATAAAAAAAAAACATATCTTCACCAATAGTGCCTGGTAAAACTGCCAGTGCAATATCCAGAGGACATCATCCGGCGTTTTGGGTCGAGAGTACATTTTGTATTTGTCTATTTATCTGTATACATTGATCAACCTACCTATCAGATCTCTGCTTAATGACCGACAACCTTTGCCCATCCTGACGCCACTGACCCACTTGATGTCCTTTCTAGTAGATCAAGTTTCCCTAAAAAGTGACTTAACATTTTATCTTCTTGTTGGGCGGTGTTGTGGTATAGTTTGGTGGAATCAGTAGCCCAAACTTCACTGAAAACTCCTTACCCTCTGAAAGTAAGCCAGGGCATACAGTAGTAATGTGCCGACCCAACGCAAGAATACCTTCACCTAATAAGCTTAAACAGGATCCTTTTCCGACTTAATGGTGGGTAACTATTGTACGCGATTACCCGTCTAATAGAAAATGCTAATTAACCAAGGTGTGTAAATTTCCCATTCACGTTTTCTATTTAAATTGCAAATTGGGGAACACTTTATAGCGTTTGCACACGGCTTCTTTGGCGGGTGAGCAGGAGTTTTTAAGACTATAAGTTGCGCATCTCATTGCCGCCTCGTTTCTCGTCTTTAACTTCTTTCTTTGTTTCTAATCTCATTGTCACATCTTTGTCTCCTCGTTTAGTTTGTTCTCACGTTTTTCATCACTCTATTAATTCTGTAGTCTGTTTGTTAACCTTCACCAAACCATTATTTTCTCTTTTCTCGTCTATGCGCATTATCATCTCAAAACTTTCGCCCCTCTTGTCTTCTCTGCTTTGTCGTCTCGTTATCACCCCTCTCACCTTCCTTTGTTGTCGTGTCGTCTCTCTGTCTGTCTCGTCTCCCGCGGCGTCACCTCTCTAATCGTCAGCACCGCGATACGACACCCAATCAAACTTAGGGTGCTGAGTTTCCGTATTAAATTGAACTTGTGTTGGGGAGAGGGGAAGAGGAGGGGTGGGTGAAAGTGGAATCTTGACTATTGACCTAAATCTGATGGAAAGGGAACTGGATGAGTCGATAAGAGGTATGATTGAAAAAGAGGCTTAATGAAGGTAAATATAAGGGAGCTGTCAAAATGTGAAAGGGGAGATAAAGGATGTGATGGCTACTTTTGAGTAAAGATTGAATTGTCAAAGCAACTTGTGATTGAATGCAGCTGAGGGTAGATTTGGATGGGTATGATTGATTGAGGACTACCTGGAATGGTGTCGAGTTGAGGATTATTACATGTTTTCAGTAGAGGTTGGGTGATTCCAAATTGTGTGGAGAAAATAAGAGAAGCTAAATGCGAATTAGACAGTTACTGAAATGGTGTTATGAATAGATGGGTTCTGAATACAGTGATTGAGTTGAGAGTGAACGGATGGAATCAGTGAAGCATGAGAACTTGGGTTGAGTTGAGATGAAGTACAGCTGAATATTGTTTAATGGAAGGGAAGAGAACGGATTGAGACAGAAGATAGTAGAAGGGAATGGGAGAGTGGGGATTTCCGGAGGATAGGGCATAGGGGTGATGGGAGGGAGGGAGGGAAGGAGGGAGGAGGCACTGTGAGCTGACGAGATATAAGGATCAAGTGGGATTGAGGAGGGGAAGGGGGCTGACTAAACTAAAGGGCCACAGGGTGTAGTTGCAGGCACGGCAGGGGACTGACTACCTATACCTACAAGTTGATGGAAAATAGATTAAAGTGGAGCTGGCAGGGAGGGTGAGTTGGTTGGAGGGGGTAGTGGTGTTGGCAAACAAGAAGAGGTCACGAGGTACACGAATATAATACACAACTACTCAAAAATTATTAATAAATGTCAGAAGAATACTAACAACAAAGTCGAACACGATCCTTCAACCTGGTTATAATGATGGTCAGAGAACAGGATGGTAACAGAAGAGCTAAAACATGTATAGATGAATAGCAAGCAGACAGGCAAGCAAGCGGGCCAGCCAGCAAAGGAGAGGGAATAAAGTGGAGTGAACAGCGAGGACAAGGGATTAAGGGGATAGGGTGGAGGATCAAGGGAAAGGAAGAACACGGATGGATATAGCTGTTTTAGTAGTGGCAGGTAATATTGGAAAAGTTCACTCTGCTGGAAGGGAAAAACAAAATACGCACCAGTAAGTAGATTAGCCTACCTCATTTTCAATCACCTTTTTCAATCTGCCTGGTTACACGGTCGGATGGCTGGGACTAAATTAAAGGTTGTCAGCTGCAGTGTAAAGTAAACTCTCTCTGCTGTAAAATAAGGTTTCTAATGATGAAATTGTAGTACTTTAGAGGATCCAATGTACCAAAGATTTTTAACTATGGATTTAATAGTTTTCTTCTTATCAAACTACATTCCGATCAATGTTGGAAGTCAGGCAAACATTTAGTTTCTAACAGAATCTGTACCTGCCTGAATTGTTTAGAAATTATTTTACCTACCGTACCTACCTGTCTTCCTTCCCTCCTCTTCCCTCCTTTCGACCATTCTCCTCTTCCTCCGGAAGTTTCGTACATTGTATACAAAGCAGTTAGACCGACTGGTTGGATGTGACTCATCGGATTGGAATGACCAGTGTACGATATTTAGTATCTATTGATCCAGGTTCGTTCGCCGATGCATTATTTGTTTGGAGTTCTCGTTGTAGTAAATCTTCCTCGCGTATCATTTAAAATGACAACAATAACAACACTTAAGCCGGGTATTTGGTTGAGTATGGAAGGCTGGCACTCAGAGGTGGTTAGGAGGAGAAAAACTGAACCATTCCCGGCAAGGCCCCCCGCCATTCAACCAGTATCCCGGCCTGGTTAGCGAGCTGGGGGGCTTAATTGACCAAGGCCAATGATATTGCGGAAGCAGCACCGTCTGGTTAGGGGAAGGGGCAAGCGTTTGGTGGTGTTGGTGTGGGGAGAGGGTAGCGTTGTGGGAGTGGTGGTGGTGGGGGGGGGCAGCGTTTTGGGAGAGGTGGTGGTGGAGGAGGGGGTTGGGGGGGGGCCCTGTGTAGTTCATGGCCGCGATTGACCCAAATCCCGTCGGGGTTGGTGTATTGTAAACAAGTCTGGAAGAGAAGGCTCGGCTGCTGGCCCAAGCTGCCCCAGACCCCGTGAACCTGCCTTAAAAATAATCAACCTTTATTATTTTAAAGTTGAAATACTTACCGGTACACCAAACCCGAAATTAATCCTTTCAAACAATTATGCAGATAATCGTGGTTTCGTTTGGTTTGGTGTTGGTCTCTCAGAAGTTAAAGAAAAAATAACAGGTAATAGTTTCATTTATTATTATTATTTAGGAATACTGATGGCTTATTGTATGATGCTGTACAATGTTATGGGCTAAGGAGTTTCTGTCGTGATTTTGATGTTAGAAGAAAATCAGTGTTTATATCTTTATCAACAATATTTGACAAGCCGCTGTATTTGTTAGTTTTCGATTATCAGGCTCACCAGCTTGTCCTAGTGGCCATTTGCAGGTACGCTCAGTAGCCATTACCACGGTTTGAACGAATCTCCCAGGTGGCAGCAGCTTGTGGCATTTATTGGGCTTCCTGAGTTATGCTGAGACTCCCTTAGCTATCTCAACCGTGACGAGACACTGGTAACCTTATTGAATATGGTATGGTTCTTACAGGTAGTATGGCCATGAATTCTCGTAATGAATAGTATGGAGAGTGTGATGCTTGTAAGTTTGTCATGAATCTCAAAATTCACACCCTGTCGAAAAATGTCCTCGATTACGTAAACAGTTCTGGACATCCTTAACTATTCATCGCCAATTTCTTTCCACGTGTACAGCCAGCCACACGCCCAGCATCCCCTCCCAAAACAACCATAAGTCACTACAACATCAACAACAACAACCATAAGTCACTCATGCACTCCCTGCTCATCCTCATCATCCCCATTATACCTTCCCCCATCACCCACTTTGAGCTCATCCCCACCACCCACTGCTGCTGTCCCCTCCGTCCCTACCCGAGGCGTGTCAACAAAGATCCTCTCTCCCATTGGGAAGTTTGCCTTCACTATCGATCCCCCTCATCCACCAGCGGTTGCCGTGGTGTAGAGAGAGAGGAGGTGGAAAGTGGAGAGATGGAGAGAGATGGTGAACAGGTAATTAAGTTGAATAGAGATTAGCAAGTTGGGAAAGAAAGGAAGAGAAATGGTAGTGAAAAGTAGTGGAAAGGTGACGAAAAGTTGGAGAGGGTAACGAGTGAAGGTGAAATAGCGACAGCATAGGTTGATTGATGATTAAGGAAGGAGGATGGGAAAGGGGAAGATGGTAGAAGAGGCGGTGAAAAACAGGAGACGAGGAGGTAGACGAATACGAAGAGGGGTTGGAGTGGAAGAAAAAGGTATAGAGGGAGCGGTCGAGGTGTGAAGATGGGATTGAATGACCTTTTACCTTTTCTTCCAATTTTCCCTTCTCCCGCCACCTTCTCTAATTCCCTCCTCTTTTTATGGCCTCCTTCCCTCCTCTTTCGTCAGTCTTCTCCTGATTCCTTCTTCCCAGTATCGCGGACAAACAAGTCGCTTCCCTTCTTCCTCCTTTCTTTTCCCTACCTTCATTCTATCATGTCTTTCCTTCATTTCTCTATACTTTTTCCTACCTTCGTTGCTCCCTTTCCGTCCCACTTCCCTTCCCTTCCCTTCCCTTCCCTTCCCTTCCCTTCCCTTCCCTTCCTTCCTTCCTTCCTTCCTTCCTTCCTTCCTTCCTTCCTCTCTTCCTCTCTTCCTCTCTTCCTTCCTTCCTTCCTTCCTTCCTTCCTTCCTTCCTTCCTTCCTTCCTTCCTTTCTCTCTACCTTCTTCGCTCCCCTCCTTCCTTCCTTCCTTCCATGGTGTTATTTTCTTATCTTGTATTTTTTCCTCATCCTTGTCTTCATTACATCGCGTTTGTTCCTTCTCACTCACTCCCCTTCTCAGTTAATTATTCGCTACTAAATTTATCGCAATATAAACCACTACTTAAATATTCAATCTGCATGTGATATATCGGGTGGCAAGAACATTTCCGACGCTCTGTAAATGAGGGAGGGAGACTTTGGGGACTCGATGTTATACCAGGCTCTTTGTGTATAGATAAAATTATGATATGACCCAAGACCAACTCATAACACACTTCTCTAAGCATCGGTGAGGATTTCATGGTTACTTCACTCCCTAAAGTAGAGTAAACGTAAACTTACAGTCGTAATTACATTAATTTGGTGCATGAAAATGGTCTGTTTTCTACTTTTGAGTGAATCATATGAACTAATAATAGAGACCCTAATAATTATATATAGTTTCGCATAATTTTTTTAGGTAGTTTCATTCGAGGGTGTTGCAGGACTATTGGACGTGACTGTACAAGGGACTGACTAGGTAGCTACCTATTTCAGATCTGGGAAAATATCAAGAAATGATATCCTGGAAACTTAGGGTAAAAGTTTCCAGAGCAAGATGGAGGAAGTGTAGGAAGTCGGCAAGTTTGGATGGCTTGTGGGGGAGGGACGTCCAACACGCATTTCTTCCAAATGTAAACAGTTATAGTAAGACATCAAGGTGTACAAATTAAGTAGCGGACAGGATATTTTTAACTAGTATAGAGATGAATCTGTGCAGTGTTGGGATTATAATTGTTTTTGTTTTTGTTTTTTTACAGTTTTGTATCACCTGTCTGGATTTCATGCAGTTTCATTAGTGAGATAGAGATTTGGTTTCCTCAAGTGTGCCTCTAGATTTAGTACCAGGAAGCCGTAAGAGCACTTAATATAGTTCAAACATTTTATTGTGCCTAATTATTCACTTTGTTTCGAGTTATATGTGTGTGTGTTACTTCTCATTCATATCCTTCTTTGTAGCTACTCTGTGGTTAGGGGTGGGAGAGATTGAAAAGAAGTCTGTACTTAAATACAGTTTGGAAACACTGGTTTAGGTACTCCTTCCAAGGGGCTGTGAGGACGCTCAACTTGTAGCCCTGGAAGTCTGTAGTAAAGAGTGACTTTAAAGGCCGTTAAGGCGAGTGGAGGGAGGCTGTGGAGCAAGGAAGCTGGAGTTGGCCAGGAAGATGGGCGTGGCAACACACACACACACACACACACACACGATGAATTTTACGTGAATAAGTTGAACTCATTTGAATTCAGTAAGTCACTCAGTCAAACAGCCAGCCAGTCAGTCAGTCAGGCAGTATGCCTTTCACTGTTTCATGGTATACATATTTAACAAGTAGCTTACACATGCAGGCTTTCATGCATATGTACGCCTGAGTGTATATTCCATATTTACTGTATGACATTGTATGTATAGGTGCACTGGATATCACTCTTGGACAATTACACCTTTCTATCCTGCTAACATTTAATGTCAGCCTCTCAAACTTGGCATCCCTATCCATTAACCACCTTCAGCCTTCAAAATGTGGTGGCTCTAACTAGTAACCTTTAATAACACTAGCTTTATTTTTCGTATTTATCCCGAATTATTTTATGAACCAAATCTTACCACATTCCTAATCTAACAGTGTGTATGTAGGCCCACAACCCTACTGAAGCCTCATCTCTTATATCCCAAGCCATTTCTTCTCTTAAACCTTACCCAAAATCTTTGTCTCCTTTCCCAAACCATATCCCGAGCCTTCTCCTCTCCTATATCCCAAATTTGACATTATATCCTCCACAACCTCCAACCCCACAACTATAGCCTAGCAGACTCCTATCCCAGACCCATTTCCACCTTGCTAACCCTGTCTGCCTAACTGTCCGTGTGATGCTGGCGAAGGTACACAGTGGGTGCCAGGTAACTCGATTGTGTGGCAGGCTGCACGCGCCCGACAGCTGACAGAGCCTGTTGATCCCGCTAATATGGTTCCCCCTCGTCCTTAATCACATTTGTACAAGAGGTCGTGTGCTCCCTTTATCCCATCATGCAGGGTTTGTCGTGCTATGTGTAATCTCCCTCGCTGCTTCAACAACACCACCTTTCTTTTTCTTACTCGTTTTGTTTACGTCTCGATCTGCTCTTGCTTCGTCTCCCCATTCTCATTTTCTCGAGTTTTATTGCAGAGTTTTTCTCAATACTCTCTTCACCATCGTATGGTTTCTGTCCCCATTCTCTTCTTCCCTGCTTGTTTGTTTTAATTTTAAAAATTCCGGTGTTTGTAAATAACTTGACTTCATTTCCCCTCTTTGTTCTCCTTATCCTCGTTTTCTCATTTATTATTTGCTGAGTTGCCTCCACGGTGAGTCTCCTCTCTTTCACCTGATTATAACGGCTACTTCTGCTTTGTTGTACTAAAGTTTTTATAACCTCCCACACTCCTCCTTATTTTAGTATTACACAGTAGTTGTAGTGTTCGTTGTAATAGTAATAGAGAAGGAGACTTGAAGGAAGTACTTTCTTTACTACACGTTATAGCTTCCGTGTTATAGATTCTTCAAATTTGCAACTCCGTGTTGTCATCAAATGTAAGGTTAATCATCACGTTTCTAGGGAACTCTCCAGAGACGAATATAATTGTATATACTGTACAAGAGGAGGAGAATAACTTGCCCGAATCATAATAATTCTACTTTAATCTCTTCGTGTCTTAACAATTTCACTTTAACCTCTATTAGGTATGATTTTAAATTTTTTGGTCCTTTCTCTATATTGCGACCATTCCCTCTCCTTCCCTCCCTACACACACACACACACACACACACACACACACACACAGTTCTCATCTCTTGTACCTTCTCTGGCTTTCATTCCACCCCCTCCTTTACCCCTCCCTAGATCACCTTCCTCTTCCCTCTTTAGCTTTCTTTCTTAAACCTCCACACACTCTGCCCCCCCCCCTCTTATTCCTCCCTAGACCCCCTTTTCTAATTCAATTTTCCCTTTCCCATCCTTCTCGTCACACCTCGCCTTAAAATTTAGCCCCCCATCCACCCCCCCTCTCCGTCCCCCTCCTTAAAGACTACCCCCTCGTATTTTTTCCCTCTCCCATCTCTGTCTCCCATTTTCGTTGGCCCCCCCACCCCCTCTTCCTCCTACCCACCCAACGCTCCTCTCCATTTTCAGGACTGCCTTACCTTACCTCACCTCGCTGCAGTTCATTCTCTCTCTCTCTCTCTCTCTCTCTCTCTCTCTCTCTCTCTCTCTCTCTCTCTCATCCAATTTCGCCTTCGACTTTTCCCTTGCACCTTATTCCACACTTTATGTTTTCCCCTCCTTATCTTGTCTCATTTAGTGTTTGGTTCCATGTTTTCTTCTTGCCATCCTTAACACCCTCGCGATTTTCACGTATATATATATTTTCGTCAATACCTTATAGTGTAGTTTTTCCTTTATCCCTTGCAACAGACAGACCTATGCTTGTGATTTAGTTAAGGTGATAATTTGTTTCCATAAATTACAGTTTCCTCAAGATAGTTAAACCCGGACAGACAGACAGACTTGCACATTGCTTTTATACCGCTCGCTGTGATCTTCCTCCTCTCCAAAATTCTCCCTCATTTCCTCAGGTTTTCCTCTTGTCCCTTATTATGATTTTTCTGCCGACTGTCATTAACTCTCCATTTCTTTCCTCATATTTTCCTTTATTACCGTATTCTGCCTCTTCCACGCGTACCTCCCTCTCCTTTCTTCCTCCCTCTCCTCCGTGCTTCACCTTTTCCTGCTTTTCTCCCTCCTCACTCTCTCTTATCTCACTTTGCGTCTCATTCAATTTTATTCCATAATTTCAGTCCTCCATCTTGCCCTTTCTCTTTTCGTCTTCATTTTCCCTTTCCACCTGCCTTCACTATCTCTTCCCTCTCTGACCGTCAACCCACGTACTACTACCTCACTGTAAACCTCTATCTGTCTAACCGTCCCATCTCACCTCTCCCCTACCCCTCAACTATCATACCTTCTCGACCTCCTTTCCACTTTTTCCCTCCCCGTCCTTCTTTCCTCTTTTCCCTCCCAGTTCTTCTTTCCTCTTTTCCCTCCCCGTCGTTCGTTCCCTACCTGGACTCACTTTTCTGTCTTATCCCTCCTTTCTGTTTGCTAGTTTTCCAGTACATTACCGCTTGACTTTCGTCGCTTGCATCCCTTTTCCTTCTATCCTTCCTTCATTCTTTTTTATATATTTTTTTTTACTTGTGTTCCTACCGTACATCCCCTTCTTTCGTTTCCTGGTAATTCCTACCATTTTTCGTGTTCATTTGAAACTTCTTTTATTTATTTATATTTTATTTATCCTTCTCTTCCTTTTTTTATCCTTCTCATTTCCCACACCTCCCTTCCTCTCCCTCACCCTCTCTCCACTACTCTCGACCCGACCTTGCAACTCAGCAACATTGTGTATGTGTGTATGCTCCTTTCACACACACACACACACACACACACACACACACACACACACACACACACACACACACACACACACACACACACACGTCAAGACCATCAATGGGGGGGCGGCGGTCATAACCAACATGCTTCTCACCATCAAGACGCCGTATTTATGTTCTGGCGCCCCCCGTCTAAAAGTGGTCCCTCCAATATCCCAAATTGCGTTGGGTCGTAATTGTCGTCGGTAACCATTCAGCATGAGTTCATATCGATGCTTGCTGCTGCTGCTGCTTGTTGGGTTGGTTGCTCCCCCCCCTCCCCCCCTCCTCTTACACACACACACACACACACACACACACACACACTCTCTCTCTCTCTCTCTCTCTCTCTCTCTCTCTCTCTCTCTCTCTCTCTCTCTCTCTCTCTCTCTCTCTCTCTCTCTCTCTCTCTCTCTCACATATATACACCGGCTTACACCCCTTCTTGTCCTTGTATCTACTCTTCCATAATTGTTAATTAAATTGTGTTTTATTAAATTTCCTTCATTTGTGTTCTCCTTCCATTCGTTTCCTGTTCCTACCTCTATCTTAATACACTTTACTTTCTCTTTCTCCCTCTTCCTTGTGGTTATTATATATTACACTATAACTTTCCATTGTTCTGTATCAAATTGTTTACTTTCTTTGTCTTCGTTCCTTTCTGTTCCTCATCCCTCATTCTAATATACTTAATTTTCTTCTTCCACATTTTTCGCATTTGCTTCTGCCGTTCTCGTTGTTCTTCCGGTTCTCGGGTTTCTCTCGCTCCTTCAGTTCTCTGTCTCACACACACACACACACACACACACACACTCACACACACTCACACACATACGCCTTGTTTACCGATCATTCTTCTCCGCATTCCCATCGTCTGCCGTTCCCTGGCCATTCATTTGTTCTCACGTTCCCATCTCTCGTTTCCTCTCTTTTCCGTTCCCTAACTCACACCACTTCTCACCGTCCTTGCCGTTCATTTGTTTCCAGCTTTCTTTTTGTCTGCCATTGCTAGTCTCTCTCTCTCTCTCTCTCTCTCTCTCTCTCTCTCTCTCTCTCTCTCTCTCCCCAACTGTTCTTGTCGCTATTATTACTCTTTCCATTCTTGCTTCCCTCTTACCTCCTCCCCTTCCTGTATCAATTTCATGCTCGCCCTTAATCTTGTTCTGACTCTTCCGCCCGTGTTTTCTTTTGTGTGGATGTTGTTAACCCCTTTCAGTGCTAAAGGGACCCTTCTTCCCCTTCCTCTCCCCTCCCCTCCCCTCGGTCCTGTTAGGTTGGCGGGTTCTGTATGTGTGTGTGTGGGATGGGGATATACAGTAGGGAGTAAGAGCGGGGGTCTATATAGGTGGGAATTAACAGTAGATATAATGCATGTGTGGGTGGTTAGGTTATATTTGTGTATATGAAACATTGGTGTTATTCGAACCAGGTATCAAAATATCCATCCAAGATCAGTGCAAAATATTAAATTGCTAGAGGTCAGGGTGTCAATGCCAGCGAAGATATCATTCACAAACCAGTATCTGTCGACTCTAACAATGATGGGCTTGTAGCTCTGTAGACTAATTGTAAACGAGTGATTCCTCCAAATAGAACCTCAAAGCTACACCTATAACTTGTGTTGATAATAATATACTTGCAATTCATCAACAACGTCACAGTCCCCGTTACTCGTTCAGTTTCCAACACAAGTAGTAGATATTGGTTTGGTACCCCATGAGATTAGTGATCTGAAAAAAGGTACACTACTGTATTAAGATAACAAGACCGTCTTTATCATAATCGGATTGCTTCTGTGTCCGGGTTATCAGCTCTAAACATGGTAATGAATGGAGCGATAAGGACCAAGTGACGAGATATTATTCATCAGCTTTGAAGGACGAAGTATTTGATTCTCTTAAACCAGCCGAATTTTGTTCTGTGGGATTTGATTCTTTCAGGCTTTTAATAGTAATGTTAGTAATTGTAAAGAGATTTATACCAATACAATAAATATTTGTTTATGAAATGCTTAATTAAGATATATTTAACTAATAATTATAAAAATAATAGTAAAAATAACAACAAAAACAGAAAAGATAATAATGCACAATAACCAGTAACATTAATGATGAATCTAGTGAGAGACACCAAGCATACAGTGCAATTAACCACAACTAAAACCTACCTCGGCACACAAATCCCCACAATTTTCCGTGATGGACTGGAACAAAGTGCTTTCCTGCCATTGTTTCCGCTGATATGTACCGGACGGCAGCAGCCAACATTGGTAAAGGGGGAAGGGGGCGCAGTTTTACAATTTTTTTTTTTTTTTTTGGGGGGGGGGGAGAAAATTTTATTGCATTATTATTATTATTATTATTATTAAGGGATATCTATTTTCTACATATATTTTTGGGGTGTGGAGATATATACCTTATTTTTTTTTTTATTTTTATTTTTTTTTTTTTATTTTTTTTTTTTTGTGGTGGGGCATTCCTTCTAAGGTATTTTTGGGAGCATATCTTTCCTTTTTTGTGTGTATTTCTCTCTTTTTGGGAGCATTTTTTTGGCTTTTCCTGAGGGTATTATTTACTTCCTGTGTGTGTGTGTGTGTGTTTTTTTTTTTTTTTGAGGGGGGGAGGGGGAGGATTTTCTGTTGCACCCTATAGCTTCGGGGACTGGTTTGACAGATTATGATTGAATAGAAAGTGAATAGGGGGAAGAATGAAGGAGAGGAGGAGGAGAGAAAAAAAATAATGGACAAAAGGAATGGGGTAAAGACGAAGCACATAGAAAGTAAAGTAGGAAGAGTAGGAGGATGAATACCAGTGGAGGGATGAGAGTGGAGGGGGGGGGGGAGGGCGAGGGGGAAAGATGAAAGTGGTGTGTGAAGGGGGCAGGAGAAAAATGGGAATGTGATAAAGAGGGGAAAGGTGATAAAGAGCAAGAGGAGCAGTGGAGGGTAGAGATAAAGGACAGAAGAGGTTAGACCTAAATGGAGAGAGAGAGAGAGAGAGAGAGAGAGAGAGAGAGAGAGAGAGAGAGAGAGAGAGAGAGAGAGAGAGAGAGAGAGAGAGAGAGAGAGAGATTAGTCACGAATGGGGGGGGGGAGAAAGGTAAAATTTGGCCAGATATATGTGAAGGGAAAATGCAAATGGAAGGAATTAGATGTGAGAGAAGAACACTTGTGCCATAGTGAAACACAAATATTTAAGATGAAATATATTTAGGAGACGAAATAAAAGTAACGTATATTGCATTAATACGCCAAGATATGATCACTTCTTGGCCCCATAATGCCCACTATATATATCATTCCTGAGGTATTTGGTTCTCTAAAGTTAAAACAAACATGAGAGATTGCATATCCTTCCGCATCCTGTTGTCGAAGGTATAACAGGGACGGTAGGGAAAGTGAAGGGAGAAAATTGAGAGGATGGAGGGGGAGGAATAGAGAAAGGGAAGAGAACAGGGGAATTAGACGAAAATAGGAGAGAGAGAGAGAGAGAGAGAGCGCTGGTCATTTAAAGCCACTGTGTTTGTAGGTGGCTTAATTGGAGTCGCTTTCGGCGTTTCAGGGGGTTCTGTTCAAGTGGTGTGTGCGTGTGTGTGTGTGTGCGTGTGTGTGTGTGTGTGTGCAGGTTAGTGTAACTGTACACTAAAGATGGATTTAAGGGATCAGTGGAGACCTCTGTTGATATAAGACAACCAATTCATGAAAACTGCACCTGTCCTAAGAGATATTATTCGTGTTACAGTATAGAGATAATAAATGTCCTCCATTGCATCTACATCACAAGAGTGGCTTCCTTATAGCGTTGTATGGTACAAGGCCAAGAGGACAATCTCATGGCCTTGGTATGGTAGACGTTTAATACATTGTTTTGGCGTATCTTTAGGTGTGATGAATTTTCTAATATATTGGCTGAGATAAGTCTTGTTCTTATCCAGTTATGTGGATCAGAAATATATCGTTCTAATATACCTGTTCTAATAGTCCACTTTCCAGACAAGATATTTCCATTGCCACATCGTTTGATATATGTTTCTTCTGACCAGTTTTTGTGCAGGAAACAGCAAGTCGGAAAGTTTCTTTTTTCTTGAGTGTGTGAGAAACATAGTTGATATACCGGGTACTATTCTTTTGGTAAGTAAAATTGATGAATATCGCTTGAAATATATTAGTTTTTACAGTTACCCCCTGGCGTAGAGTTTCCTGAACTTCGTCCTTAACCTTGACGCTGTACAAAATTTCCACCTTTAAACGTGGTCCATGTCCTTTAAGTCTGGTTACTTGACTTAAAGGAGACCGGACCTGTAGGAGTGTTACGCCATGGGACAGTAGGAAACATTCTAGCTCTCTTACTTGGGTAGAGGATGATCCTTGGCTTCGTGAGAGGAAAAGGTTGGCGGAATTTTTTTGTTTTTTGTTTTATCGTTTAAAGGTTAACACAATACAGTTTAAGCTATATACTTTTTGTAGTTTATTATACACATTGAAGAAATGAGCAAAGGCATTCATAATATTTGTATCTAAGTGTTATAGTGTTTCTGGGTCATTTTGGTCAGCACAAATCCTCAAACAATTGTTCCCTTGTGTGGTAATATAATATGCTCAGTAGTGGTAGATTTGTAGAGACAGAGGGAAGCAACATTTCCCTCCTCAACTTGGGCCAGGTGAAACCGAAGTGACAGACACTCCCTCTTGCAGCCCATCACCACAACCAGCCTCCCCTTGCTAACCTTACTCTAGTGCTCGGGTATAATTACAGCCTCACACCTTACTCACCCTTGCTCCCCTACCTACCTTTGCTGGCTAGCTGGCTACAGAAGGATGGTTTATGGTTGGTGGCCAGAATTAGTGGGCCCAGATGACATTAGGCTTTTAGTATAATTTTGTGTGGGGGGTCGTGTGTGTATATACTATATGCTTTCTCTGCAATTTGTGTGTGTGTAAAACTGACTGATTTACGAGTACACCATTTCTCAACATTATATATTTACCTTGTTTTTGCATTGATGCCAGGTCATAAGACTAACATGACAACTGACATATGACACCTATTAATATTGATACATAGTGAACTGACATAATGTTCATAACGTTTCGTCCCTTGTATCACTTAACTATCTACCTTTTACCTTGAATAGAATTTGTCATAAATAAATTTACAAATACTCATTATATAGTCCTTGTTTTAGACAATAAACACAATTCCACGAAAATATTGACATAAGAAATATTGATTTTTGAATGAAAATAACTGAATCTGTGACATTACCTCCTAGCGCGATTGTACAGTTGCCAGTAATAATTATGTCACTTCAAAATTAAGCTTATGGTTTTAACTGTCGATGTTTACAGTTGCGTGCACGGTAGCCTACTGTGATGAAAATATATCTCCAATTTTCTTCAAATATACACCTTTACGTGTGATACTAAAAGCAGAAAAGGGGGACTTCGTCACACACACACACACACACACACACACACACACACACACACTTACTTGCGGTGGGAAAACAATGGAGTCTACTCTTCCTCTTCAGTCTAGTCATAATTACTGATGACATCCCCTTCACCTCCCCACCTCACCTGCCACTCCCTTCTCTATATTCCTGTCCTCTTTCTCCTTTCCCCTCTGCTTCCCTTCGCTTCTTCCCCTACACGTCCCCATCCAACTTCCCTTCACTCTCTCTCCATATTCTCCTTCTGTTTCTCCCTACCCATTTACTCTTGGCTTCTCTTACACCTCCCAGCACTACTACTGTATATTCTTGCCTCTCTCTCTCGTCTTGCTGCTCTTGTTTCCCATGTGCTGAACGCTGCTTCTACACTTCCCCCAACATCAGTCACTTTGTCATTGTCTTACACATTTCCCTGCTTTTCTCCTCCACATTCTCTCCCTGTTTATTCTTCTCCCATCAACTTGCTGTCTCCCCTCTTCTCCATCAGCTCATTCTCGTCTTTCATCTGATTGTTTACGTTCTCCAGTGTTCACCTTTTCCCTCTCTCTTCTCTCGGCCCCGTTCACCCTAATCCCGTCCTTCCTCACACACATACTTCCCCCTCTTCACCCCAACCTCTCTCCTCTTCCATCACCTCTCTTCCCCTCTTCACATGCAGCCCATCCATCCTATCCCATCTCTCCTTACCACCACCACCACCTCGTCCCCTGCTTCACTTAATCAACTAGTTCGCTGTGTGCTTGTCGTTCCTCCTTACTTACTCCCCTTTTGCTTGCCGTCCCCTTCATGAATTCTGATTTCGTCCTTGTGTGTCATGTTGGGATGATTGGTTTGTTTTTATCTTCAGTCTCTGACCCTGATGTGTCTTCATCTTCTCATTTATTATTTGTTTTTGTCTTGTCTGAAATGCTTATCCTACTTTTTATTGTCATAATTTTCATACTTTTCCTTGCAACTCAATGGTTTCTTGTTTGAAGGGTTTTTTATACATCAAATATACATATAATCTACTCTCATGATTTTTTATTTTGTGCATTGTATGAAATTGAGAAAATAATTCGTACTGGTAAACACGCTGATATCGAAAAAGTTAATAGTCGGTATTGTAAAAATAGCACACACTTTTCCGACTACATGTTGATGTAAGAACTCCGCCCGCGCACGCTTACATACGTGTGCGTGCGTCTGTGATTGCACGTGTTTGCCTGTGCTTGGTATTGTGTGTTTGCCCGTGCATGGTAGCGTGTGTTTGTTTGCTTGTGTGTTTTCCCCTCGTCAATCAGAGACACTTTGTCCCCCAGGCAGGGAGAACTTGATCGGTGCACAAACCAGCCGCCAGACAAGCAGTAAAAACGCACTTGACAGATTAGCATGAAGGGCTTGGGTGCTGCCTAGCGAACAATGAAAACAAGGTTGAGATGAGCTGTCACTCTCTGGCTGGCGGGCGTCTTAGTGATGGTGGGCGAGGAAAGAAGGGTGATGGGGGAGAAAGGAGGTAAAATATGTGAGTGAGATGTGATAAAAGGTTTAATTAGTTTTGGGGTGATGTATGAAGAATGGAGTGGTAGTTGTGAGGTACGGCTAACATAATGGAGTAAAGGTGTATGGTATTGATTTGGAAGAGGATGACTAAGGTAAATTTTTATTGAGAAAGCAAGTGACGAGGGTGAGATGTGAGGAAAATTACGTGTGTGAAATAGTGTGGTGACTTTTGTAATGAAAAAGATGTGTGAGGTGGCTTGCATGCTGAAGGAGTGGTTTAGTCAATGGGGAAAGTGGGTGAATGAATGAATGAATGAATGAATGAAGATGGCAGGCAGGTGTCGTAAAGGGAGCAAGTGGCCAAGGAAGAAAAAGAGAAGAGTGACCTAGATTGACTGTCAGAAGTCAGGTACTCACATTTATAAGTGAGACTTGGGCGAGTGGATGAAAAGAAATGAGAGTGAACATAAGGTTTGGTGTAAAAGGTTCAGAAGAAACATGAAATAGTAGATGTAAAAGGTTAGAGAGGAAATATTCGAGGATAGATGAAATATTTGTAAGAGGAAACGTATAGCAAGAGGGAGGAGGAGTGAGTACCAAGGTTGAGAAATGTGAATGACTCAGACAGATACAAATCAGGTGTATGTGTCAAGAGTAACACACACACACACACACACACACACTATCCTTGGTGTGTGTGTGTGTGTATGTGTGAGGGGGGTGGGGAGAATGAAATCAGAGAGACTGCGGGAGAGGGTGTGGTGTCATTGAGGTGGTCCTTCATCATCATCATCGTGTATGTTTGTTGGGACTGAAGGAGGGGGGGGGGGGGCGGCGTCCCCTGGAACCCCCACAGGCATTTCCTTTGTTCTTTTCCATTTTCCCCTTAATTTTCTTCCATCTACTTTCTTTTCCACTTTCAGTATTTTTCTTTAACTTCATTTTCTCTCTTCTGCTCTCCTTTATAATGTGTTTTCCTTTTCTTCCATCCTTCTCCTCTTCCCTCCTGCCTTCGCCCTTCCTCTCTTAGTCCTCCCCTCCTTCCTTCCCTCCTGCCTTCGCCCTTCCTCTCTTAGTCCTCCCCTCCTTCCCTCCCTCCTGTGTGTCTGGGGGAAGTTTTTCACCCTGGGATGGAGCCCGTGAAGAAATTGGCTGGGTGTGTGAGGGAAGCAGTGAATGAATGAAAGGAAGAAAGGATGTAATTCGCTAGAGTAGCTTTTTACTCTTCCTGCTCCATCTGACGGATTTTTTTGTGAACTGTAGGAGCAAGTGTGAAAGTCGGCGTCAGTGTTGTTATGATTTTGGTTGTAATTGTATGGTTGTTTTTTTTTTCTAACATTATTTTTATTATTTATATATTTATATTTCTTTATACAGAAATTGAGGTTCTTTGTGTTGAATTGCAAGAATATATTTCACTTATATTTATACTGGTTCTGTACTATATTGTATTAAAGTAAAAATGGAAATATGTAGGTGAGCTTGTGTTCCGGTTAACCTGGTATTAATGCGATATTTTGTGCTGTTTTACTGGCTTGCTAAAAGATAAATATAAAATGTCGAAAGGAAACAGGCAAATGGATAAATTTTGGTCGTTAATTAATAAACTATTATAAAGGTATTTTATTTTCTTGGTAACTAATAGAGTTTTAATTGTATGTGTACGTGCTTTGAATTGTATGTGTACGTGCTTTGAATTGTATGTGTACGTGCTTTGAAATGTATGTGTCCGTGCTTGTGTGTTTTTTGTCCGTTCATATGCGCTCGTGCGAATGACTTCCTGTACTTCCATGACTGTTAGTGTGTGTATGTAGGTGTGTTGTTGGTCCGTTTGTGTGTTTCTTGTAAGGGTGATGGGGGAAGGAGCGAGGTAAGCTAGCGGCACTTCTGGGAGGCTAAGTGATTTAATGGCTTGGGTAATTGGATTATTGGGTTATGGTGGCTCTCCGGGACATTCACTCTGGCCCTCACCTGCATCTTCATACACACTCTTCCTTCCTTACTTTTTTTTTCCTCATCTTCATCTTATTTCCTCCCCCTGGCCCTCACCTGCATGCATCCTCATACACACTCTTCCTTCCTTACTTCCTTTTTTTTCCTCATCTTCATCTTACTTCCTCCCCCATCCTCCTACACCCTCTTCCTTCCTTCCTTCCTTATCTTCCCCTTCTATGTCCATCTTCCTCATCCCTTTTCCTTCATCTTCTTTCTCATCCCATTTCATATTTCTACTCCTTCATCCTCATTACTTTTCCTTCTCCATCTATTTTCCATCCGCTTATTCCTCCGCCTTCCTTCCATTGATCTACCAGTTCGATATTCTTCCAATTCACCTGCTGGTTGGCTGGCATTTTGCTCATTCACACCTCACCTGTATACTCCCTCACCTGCCCGCTGGATCATTCTCTTTTAAATCTCATGATGGCTCGATACCTGTCATTCACCAAGTTGCATTGTACTCCTCATTTTCACGTGTTGTCTCAGTGTTGTACTAACCACCACACCTAAGACAACACACACGTTTAGACACTCTTGTACACACGTTTATAAATATCCCCGTCTATAAATACTCCTCACTTAGCCACATGAATTATATAGTACCACCGGTAGTATATCTGCAGGCCATTAGTGTGGGTCACAACAAATATATATCGTCCACAAATTGGCGGATTATTATTCAAGCTTGGTCTGTAATGATGTGCCTATAGATTTATTTGTCTGTCAATCTGTATGTATTTTTGTGTTCATTTCTTCCCCCAGAAATCGAGCGAGTTCTCTCGATTTACTCAGAGCACTTTGATAGCCTTCCTAATACATTTCTAGGAAGGGACCCACACTGGTTGATTCTGTTCTGTCGGTATACTTACATATTTAAAATTTCAATCACGCTTTTAACTGGAGGGAATAACGGGGCCAAATGTTGGAGTTAATGAGTTTGTTGTAGCCTTTGCCTACTGGCTTTAATTATTTAATTCATCAGCGAAATGAGTGGAAGGAGGGTAAATAGCGCCTGGCCAACTTAAATGTGGCCGCCTGCCTAAACTTACCCCCATCCAGTCCTTCCTCCCTGCCACCCATCCATCCATCCGTCCCGCCTGCCTCAGCCTGCCTGCCTTACACACACATGGGATACGCTTATTTGCAAGTGCTGTTTTGTTGACGTACATGCATGTATACACATTTACTTCACTGGCGCCTACACATACTGCGAGACACAAGCACGCACGTCTACACTTGTATGCGCCACACCTGGACAAAGGATGAATGTATTACACACACACACACACACACACACACATATTATACAGGCCTAACTATTCTCCGGTGTAACTGAATCATAAATGAACAATTGTTATATTTGCATGAAGCTTCATTAATAAAGAAGTTGGAGGGGGGCGGGGACTCCGTTGTGTTTGGGAGTTAAATACAGGTTATGTTTATTCGTTCATAATTGCAGTACGCTTTGATGTTTTCATATAATTTAGGAAGCCAACCAGTGTTTAAGGAACCATGTAGGTACAGTACCATGTAATATAAATATGTGAAATTTTGTTATGCGTACTTCATGAATGGTAATTAGGAATATTTTGGTAACGTTTTAATCCCTGGTTCTCAAGCAAAGTAAAGATTCGTGGATGTGCTTGTATGGATGAATGAGGAAGCCTTAGTTTGACCCGAGAACGAATCAATAGTGAGTGTTGCGATACCTCCTTCAGCAACAAGTGGAAGTGCATGGTGAAGTTTGTGACGGGGAAAAGTAAACAGACATACAGAACCATACAAAAATAAACACACACACACACACAGACAGAATCATACATGTCCCTGTGTCGTCTTGTTCCTCTCATTCGTTATCGATTATTTACCTGGTGCCTCCTTCATCTCTCTTTACATTTTCTTTTCATTCCTCCTTTCTCTCTCTTTACATTTTCTTTTCATTCCTCCTTTCTCTCTCTTTACATTTTCTTTTCATTCCTCCTTTCTCTCTCTTAACATTTTCTTTTCATTCCTCCTTTCTCTCACTTAACATTTTCTTTTCATTCCTCCTTTCCTCTCTGTGCCTCCTATTTCTAACAGATTTCACCATCTCCTGTTTCTCATTTCTCTTGTCACTGTCTTATCTTTCATCGTCACTGCTCCTACTCCTCTAACCAATTCTTTCACCTCTCTCATTCTTCCTACGCCACTATTTCTATCATCGCTGTCGTCCTCATTTCCACTCTGCGCCTCGTCGTTTGTTTCTCTCCTCCTTTCTCTTTTTTTTTTTTTTTTAATACAAGCGATAATTATGAATATGTAGAGATGAGGGTTTTTAAGGTTAAACTCTCACAGTGAAAGGAGTACATAACAACTTTTTAACCCTGATGAACCCCAGTTTTATAAACACGGAATTTTTTCACTTGATTGTCTTGTTTTGGAAGCCTTATTTTGACAGGATTAATAATTACAATATACTGAGACTAACCCTAGGCTATTTTACATATCCCATAAACCCATAAACAGCAACCTAACGTATATTACAATATACGTTGACTAACCTTAAGTGCTTTTACTTGACTTGTGTAAAAATAATGTATGTGATCTATATGAGTTTAGGAGTGCTGACATTGTGTGTCTTTGGCAACTTGTGTTATCTATTATTTTTGTGGACCAAACTCTTGTGAAGGAGGTACAAGCGGCTTTTATAAAGTTTGTATCAAGAGGTCGGTCCTTCAAGGGGGAGGAAACAAAGGGAGCTGCTTATAATATGATCACTATCCTCTTTTTATGAGTTCTGGGAGAGAATAGCCAACCTACCAGCCAGCCAGCCAGCCTCCCCTTCTCGTTATGAGCACCTGTTTCCCATTTCCATCATCATTCATCCTATTCCAGTCTGTGGCCAGATCTGCTCCATTCAGATTCGCGGACGTCTCGTAACCATTGAGTTGTAGGGTAGTTGAAACATTAGTTTGACCGAAGGATCTGGGAAAAGCAGATACCGGTAGTGATATATGAAGTGGTGAAAAAATAATCAACATTGCAAGTGGTTTCATGACTGCTGAAATAAATCTTGCAACACCTATCTCAAAACATAAGAATAGAATAAAGTTGCATCAGTCTTATGCCCATGAGAAAGAGCAAATTAATTTTTCAGCAAAAAGTATTGAATCTTTGCACGTTTTGCTTGCAGTAAGATGTCACAACATACAGAAACCTTCGAACATTGTTAGGAGGAGTCTTTAATTTATATTTCCAGAACCATTGGGTATTTCTCGTCAGAGGGCTGCTATATTTTAGTGAGCGTGCAGTTCCCCGAAGTTATGTATATATCCTTCAACTTGAAATAATATTCTTTCTCTGGACATAACTTTTACAACTCATGGTTCAAAAATATTGCTTGGGAATGCTTCTATTATTTTTATTTTATGATATACTAATGATAAAAATTAATTTGTTATAATTATATGTTATGCTCATTATGTCTTAATAGAAAAATACTGTATTTAAAGTTTATATAGCTGTATATATATTATATTATTTAAATATATCCCCTAAATCCCCTTTCCGTGCATTGCTAATATTATCCTGCTCTGAGAGTGGAGTGGGAGAGGAGCAAACACGTCTAGTTACTGACATAAAAGCACTGAATACCCTCTCAGAAATTACACCGAGACAGAGAGGGAGAGGGAGATGAGGGGACCCGTGAGCAGGTTCTCTTTAAGATGTGCTGGAGGGGGGGAGAGGAGAGAGGAGGGCGGATGGGGGCGTTTTGTTGTTGGTAATATGGAGGTGGGGACGGACGCAATGGCAGGAGTCAGAGGAAAGGTCTTATCAGTTGAAGGAGTAGCTGTGATGTTGGCAGGTCGTGTTGGGTTGCTGCTGGTGGTGGTGGTGGAAGGAGGGGGAGAGATAGATAGTCTGTGATGGTTGGTATTGGTAGTGTGGCGTGTATGAGTCATTGGCAGGAGTTGGAGTGATATTGGTGCTTGAACTATGTGTGTGTGTGTGTGTGTGTGTGTGTTGCAAGACGATTATGCTCAACGGAGGAAAAACACTCGTATATTAAGGATTGGAATTATTGTTTCGTCGTTTTGTAATGTTATGTAAGGGATAGAAAAACTGGGGTTTCTTCTCATCAGGTTCAGATCCTTGGAGTGGGTAAAAACAAGTGACTGCTACTTATAACACCCATAGTTTTTACGGACCTGTGATGCTGTAGTTTTATTGTAGTCTGTTGATTCGTCAAATAATAGCACGAAATAGATTCCATCGATATATAGTTCCTGTTTTGTGACCTCCAGTGCACCAACTATGTCATAGGCACCCCAAAATATTACCACCAATCCACCATTCGAGATAGGAAGGCAGAGTAAGTAATAAATTTCAATGGCATCGCAGTTACTGTAATGAAGCGCTATGTTAATTGGCTTACTACTGAAATATTGACTTTTAACGACAGCTGGGAGAAGAGTAAATTAAAGCTTCAACTAGCCTGATGAAAAGCTCATCAAGTAATTATGATTAGTGAATGCAGCGAACGTCAACTGAGGGGCTACTCAGATGTTTGTTTTGTTTATTTCTTGTGTCTGGGTGAATTATGCCTTTGTATTTTTATATTTCCGCTATAGTGCATCAGAATAATAATATCGCTGTCAAGATAAAATATCCAGCCGCCTCTGCTGTCTCTCGGTACACTGTAGAAATTTATTGTTTCACGATTACACAAAATAACTTAGGAATCTATAAATTCGTAGGTTTGTAGACCAGAATAGGCGACCAACTGTTTTTCTTTGACGACATTTTGTACCACATGAAGAGTACCCCATCATTTAGGAGAGAAACAACGTAACTTTTGACGATAACTGTACATAGCAAGTCGAGCGAATTTTCACCCTTGCTCTTTATTGCTTCCGAAGTACATAAATAATTAAATACCAGACAAAATTGTATGTATGTCTTTAGGGATTTTGTTAAATACACAGCAGTAGGAAGGTTAACAATTTTGCTTGCTTGACGCACACGCATTGTTTTCCACATTATTTTCAGTTTCGTTAAGGGTAGGCTCGTGTTAAATTGGAGAGCTGCTAATGCTTCCAAACTATGCCATAGCATACTTTTCCGTGTGCTGATAGGGGATGTTGTAGTATAGTTTGGAGTATGCGTGTGTGTGTGTGTGTTGGTTTTCCTGTCTGTCTGTATGTTGATACGGTGTGACATATCTTCACTACCCATACAGGGGAAAGCTTAAGCTTATGTCACATCGTCATTATGTTTTAGTAGTGTCAACATCTTCACTATTAAGTAGATGTGAATATTGTATGTTATTATATTCCTAGGGTAGTTTCAGGTTACCCCTATATTATGGTATATAGCTTAGGAATATATTGTAGAAGAATAGGAGAGGAAGCACAAGATAAGATAAGATAAAAGATAGATAAAGCTTTATGATTTTAAAGCTTGGAGTTTGATTTGCCCCTCTTCCTCCCAATTATTAATCTGATTACGTGCCCCAGTCTACCCGGGGCTGGGGACGTAACAGAATTTGGGGGCCTGACCGGGATTCTCGAGTTGAAGATTTCTCGAGAAAAGAAAAAAGAAGTTTAAGATATTCCATTTAAGAAAATGGAGCACGAGCAGAAAATGAAGCTCTTGCAGCTCCTCCTGAAGAAAGAAAAGGAGGAGACAGCTCAAATCGAGCTTGAGATCGAAAAGCTGGAGGCCAGAAATAGAGGCCCAGCTGAAAATAAAAGAAACTTCCTTGTGTCAGAGGAAAAAGAAGCAGAGGAAGAAACCTTCCTCTACTTCTTTTTCCTCTGACACAAGGAAGTTTCTTTTATTTTCAGCTGGGCCTCTATTTCTGGCCTCCAGCTTTTCGATCTCAAGCTCGATTTGAGCTGTCTCCTCCTTTTCTTTCTTCAGGAGGAGCTGCAAGAGCTTCATTTTCTGCTCGTGCTCCATTTTCTTAAATGGAATATCTTAAACTTCCTTTTCCTTTTCTCAAGAAATCTTCAACTCGAGAATCCCGGTCAGGCTCCCAAATTCTGTTACGTCCCCAGCCCCGGGTAGACTGGGGCACGTAATCAGATTAATAATTGGGAGGAAGAGGGGCAAATCAAACTCCAAGCTTTAAAATCATAAAGCTTTATTTATCTTTTATCTTATCTTATCTTGTGCTTCCTCTCCTATTCTTCTACAATATATTCCTAAACTATATACCATAATATAGAGGTAACCTGGAACTACCCTAGGAATATAATAACATACAATATTCACATCTTCTACTTAATAGTGAAGATGTTGACACTACTAAAACATAATGACGATGTGACATAAGCTTAAGCTTTCCCCTGTTTGGGTAGTGAAGATATGTCACACCGTAACAATGTCTATCTAGTTTTGATGATGAGACCCCAAATGCATATAGAATACTGCGAAGGGCGAATACATGAGGTGAATTGGCTCCTTTGAAAGCTTGGACTCGAGGATCAAATATTGTGATGGGACGAGAGAGGACAGGAAGGAAGGAAGGAAGTAAGTATAGGTAAGGGAGAGTAGGGCTGGAAGAAATGAAATGATGGAAGGGAGGAGGGAGAGAGGAAAGAAGATAAAGGCAGGGAAGAGAACAGGAAGGAAGTAGGCAAGTAAGGAGTTGGAGGTAAGAGGGCGAGAGGAAAGGGATGAAAGGAGGGAGTGGAATGTGTTGGAAGGGAAAGAGGAAGGAAGGAAGGAAGGAAGGAGGTGAATGGGAGGAAAGGAAGATTTGAATGACCATAAGTTTGTAAGGAGGGAGGGAGAAGGCGATAAGGGGAGGAATATTAAAAAAAAAAGCATAGACTGAACTGGAAAGAAGCAAGGAAGGGAATGACAAATAGAGAATAGGATTGAAGGAAGTATATAAGACAGAAGCAAGTGGATGAAGGAAGGATACGAGTGAATAAGGCTTTGATGACCCTCCCTCCCCCCTCCTTCCTCCTATTTATCTCTCCATCTTTTTCTCTATATTTTTCTCTCTTTGAAGATCCTTTCTCCCTGGAATTGCACAACAACTTGGCCCTTGGAAAGTCAAGACAGACGTATTTGGCTAGTTTGTGTGTGCATGTGTGTGTGTGTGTGTGTGTTTGTGTGTGTGTGTGTGTGTGTCATTTTTTGGTACAGATTTTGTTTTAAAGATGCAAATTCCACTAGTTCCATTATCTTTTACAATCGGTTGAAATTGTTTGTGTTCATACGTACAGTACATTAATTTTCTATTATTATCTTTGAGGGGGAATGAGATGGTAACAGATGGTGGGAGAATGAGGTTTACAAGTAGGTAGGAAATCCACCACTTCGCCCGGTGAAAGGAGAAGTGATATACGTTTCCAATTTGCTGTAAAAGATAGTGATACTGGATTATTGATTGGCTGGGGAGACTAGTGGTGGATGGGGGAAATCATTGAGGATGGGAAAGGCGTGAGATAGGAGCTGGAACATGAGGGAAGAGGGACAATGTTAGCAGGAAGAGAGGTACTGTAGTTGAACGAAGCAGAGGGAGAGAGGGAAAGGAGGTGGTGGGTAACATGAGGTAATAGAATAGGGTAGATAAGGAAGGGATGCGTATAGGGGTGGGGAAGAAGGGATAAGTATCAGAAGTGGAGGGAGACAGAAACGTGAAGATGATAGATAATAATAGACAAGGAGGCGAGGAGGGAAGAACAGGACGGGACAGGAAACGTACGGTACTTATAGGTGGGGGCGGAATAGAAAGGGGTAACTATCAAAGGAGGAGGGAGAGAAAATATAAGTGCCAAGGATGGATAATAATAGACAAAGAGGATAGGAGGGTAGAGAAGATAAATGGATAATCTATATTTAAGATAGAAGGGGAAAGGAGGAAGTGAAGAGGATTGATAGGAGTAAAAGAGGTAGATTGGAGAGGGAGAAGAAGTGGGGAAGAGAAGATGCTAAACTGGGGAGGAAAAAGAGAACAGCATACATGTATGTATATCGGAGAGAGGGGAAAGAGGAAGAGTTGAAGAGGATATATTATAATTATTAAGAGGCAAATAGGGAGGGAGAGGGAGGAAGATAGAAAAATAAACAAGGTGCATGGAGGAAAGAAGAGGGAGGTATGTGTATCAAAGAGACGGCAGAGGAGTAAGAGATAACAGAGAAGAAATGGTGATTAGAAAATATGAGAGAGAGAGAGAGAGAGAGTAGACAAAAGAGGTAGGGAGAGTAGCAGGACGGGTAATAGAGAGAGAGGGAGGTAGGTAGTGAGGGAGAAACTGTTGAAAGATATTATGACAGAGTGAGAACATCAGCAGCACGAGGGTCTCTAGCTCTCTCACCATGATGGAAGAGAGAGAGAGAGAGAGAGTAGAACGAAATGGGGGAGAGAGGAGAGGAGAAGCGGAGAGAAATAATTGAGAGAATGGAAAGAGATAATGGAGAGTGAAAGGGGGCGAGAATGGAGAGGAGAGATAATAGAGTGAGAGGGAGAGAATGGAGAGGAGAGATAATAGAGTGAGAGGGAGAGAATGGAGAGGAGAGATAATAGAGTGAGAGGGAGAGAATGGAGAGGAGAGATAATAGAGTGAGAGGGAGAGAATGGAGAGGAGAGATAATAGAGTGAGAGGGAGAGAATGGAGAGGAGAGATAATAGAGTGAGAGGGAGAGGAGAGATAATAGAGTGAGAGGAGAGATAATAGAGTGAGAGGGAGAGAATGGAGAGGAGAGAGGGAGAGGAGAGATAATAGAGTGAGAGGGAGAGAATGGAGAGGAGAGATAATAGAGTGAGAGAATGGAGAGGAGAGATAATAGAGTGAGAGGGAGAGGAGAGATAATAGAGTGAGAGGGAGAGAATGGCAAGTTAATACTTATTTCGATAGGCGGCGCGAAGAGAGGAGAGATAGTAAAGAGAAAGGGAGGGAAGGAGAGAATGAGGAGGGTCGTTTAATGAGCAGGGAGGTATCAGAGGGAAAGAGGAGATGGGGGAGGAAGAATAGATAATACAGAGGGAAGGAGAGATGCCAGTTATGGTTGAAGGGGAAGGAGAGAGGCTGGGAAAAGAAAAATAGAAATGGAGACGAAAGAAAAGTAAATGAAGGATGATTAAGTGATTGAAGAGGAGGAGGAGGAGGAATGTAATGGAGTGGAGGAAAAGTTTATAGGGATATAAGTGAGAGATAATAGAAAGGGAGGAGGAAAATGGAGAGGAAAAAAAGAGGTAATAAAGTATTTTGTTGCTCGGGGTTTAGAGAAGAGATTAAAAAAATACTAGAAATTATAGAGAAAATATATATAGAAAAGACTGAAAGAAAAGGAGGAAAAAATAGAAAGAAGGAGGATTAGGAAATATCGTCATAGGTAGTAGAGAATGGAGAAAATGAATAGAGAGGCAATAGAAATTATGAATGGCAAGATGGTAAAGGGAAGCAAAGGTTACTGTAATAGCAGAGAGAGAGAGAGAGAGAGAGAGAGAGAGAGAGAGAGAGAGAGAGAGAGAGAGAGAGAGAGAGAAAACACACTGGTCGATACTTCACCAACCAGGTTCAGTGGACAATTACCAGGGTGAGGTGAGGGGGAAGCTCGCCCTTGTATTGTTGTTCAAAACACACACACACACACACACACACACACACACACACACACACACCTTACATCTTCCTGGCTACCTTTCCTTCCTTCCGTTCCCCTACTCCTTTGTCCTCGCTTCCTCTCTCCTAGTTTCGTCTACTCTTCCCAATTCCCCTGTCTATGTTTCTCCAACGTTCTGTCTCCCTTTCCTTCCCATTTCCTTCCCCTCCGGTATACCAATCATCTACCTTCACGTCTCCCTTCTTCTCCTTCAACACCAATCCTCCATCCTTCTCCATCCCACTTCCCATCACTTGTTTTCTTTACGTCACTCCCTGCTCCTCCTATGATATTTACCTTTCCACCACTCTCCTCTTCTCTTCCTGTAGACACCTTTCGGTTCACCTCTCTTGCTTCCTCCATACCTTTCAATTCCTCTTCCTTTCTCCCTTCCCTTCCCCCTCTTCCTTTCTCCCTTCCCTTCCCCTTCTTCCTTTCTCCCTTCCCTTCCCCTCCTCCTTTCTCCCTTCCCTTCCCTTCCCTTCCCCTCTCCTATCCATTCCTGCCCCTTCCTCCTCGTTTTCAGTACCAACTTCAATCATCTCTTACTTTTCCTCCGACGAACATCCTTTCTACCCTCCCTTATTTCCCCTTATATCCCCATGCCCCCTTTTCCCCCCTCCCTGCCTGTCTTTCCCTCCCTTCCTCTCATATTTTCACTGTGATGTTGGATGTGTGTGCGTGTGTTTAAAGAGAGGGAGAGGACACGGGTGGAAAGGGGGGAGAATTCTGAAAAGAGGGAGGGTATGAGAGGGAGAGGATGTTATCATAATGTGTGGATGTGCGCGTGTATAATACAGCTGAGGACAAAGAATGTGTGTTTGTGTGTGTGTGTGTTTACGGTAGTGAAAGAGAGATTTGTTTGGAGGTGGGTGACTGTGACTGTCCGTGGAGAGGAAGGATGTGTTTGCGTGTACATATAGGGAGGAAGTGGTGGGAAAGGGAGGGAAAGTAAAGGAGAGGAGACTGCGTGGGTGCATATTTGAATAGGGAGAATAGAGGGGGAAGGGAGAAAGTAAGGAATGCAGATGTGGGAGCAGGGAGGGAATGAAGGAGTTGGCGATCGAGAAGAGTAAACTGCATGGAAATAGAAGTGAGGGTGGAGAATAAAGGAAGGAGAAAGTGCCGTGAGAACAGAGAACATAAAAGAGTGGGAGAAGAGAACAAGTGAGAAGAGAAGGGAAGGCACAATAGGAGACAGTGGTCTGAAAAGATAGCGTGGTGGGTGTAGATGGGAGTGGAGAGGGAACAGTTGGAGAGGATGCTGTGCTGCGAGAGATACAGAGACAGACGGCCATACATACATACTTACAGACACACACACACACAGGGAATTGGGTGAGGGAATGTGTAAGAAGCCGAGTGGAATGGGACACCGTGGGAACGTCGGCAGCACATACCACTCTCCACCTTCCTTAATTAGACTTGACTTTTCCTTGAGACGTACCTAGGGTGTGTGGGCCCGGGGGTAACGTGGGGGACACGGGGGAGTATGCGAACGAGGGAAAGGGAAGGGGAAAAGACAGAGGAAATGAGGGACAAGTTGTAGGAGAAAAACATTAGAAATTGGGAAACTGCAAAATAGAGAAATGAAGTTTACGAAGCCTTCTGCCTCTTGTGTATATCGATGTATTGAACAAAAACGCAAAGTATTGAAAAACATAAGATGTGAAGAGGGAATACCAGTAACAAAAGACGCCTAGGAGTAGAGAAAATGAGAGATGAATGGGAAAGAGAAGGATGGTAGGAAGAACCGAGATACGAGTGCTAAAAACAATATGCAGGAGAAAGGGAGAAGTGTGAGTGAGAACGAGAGACGCGCGAAGGGGTAGGGAATTGAGAACTACATACATACATACAGACATACACAGAAGAGAGAGACTGAGAAAAAGGGCGTGAGAGGGTGAATGAGAACGATTGACGAGGGGAGGGGAGGGGATAGGATGGGATGAAAGCAACACACAGACAGACAGACAGACAGACATTCATGCATGCATGCATGCAGACAGTACCTTGGGCGTGAGAATGAGGGAGAGACAGGAAATATGATACTGTTCATAAAACTCAGACAGACAGTGACCTTTTTTACACAAAGAATGAAGGCTTCAGTTACACGTGATAAGAACATTATTAGGAAGGATGTAAATATGTTGACCTTCATCCTCTTACAATGTTGAATTCCACTTATTCGTTTCTTATGGCTAACACTCCACGTTATTTCTGAGAGAGAGAGAGAGAGAGAGAGAGAGAGAGAGAGAGAGAGAGAGAGAGAGAGAGAGAGAGAGAATCGGAAGTTATTACATCACTTCACTATCATGACACAATCTCGTTGCTGAAAATTAGATCTGTAAGGGTAATGAGTTGGCAGTCATTTTTTCCCTCGTGCACGATATCGGTGACATCTTTAAATGACCCGGGAAGGGAAGGGAATGAAGGGCGTGCAAGTCATAGCACTGGTAGAAGGAGTGAGACAAGGTGGTGGGTGAGGTTGATGGGTGGGGGAGTGAGTGAGACATGGTGGTGGTGGGTGGGGTTGATGGGTGGGGGAGTGAGTGAGACAAGGTGGTGGTGGGTGGGGTTGATGGGTGGGGGAGTGAGTGAGACAAGGTGGTGGGTGGGGTTGATGGGTGGAGGAGTGAGTGAGTCAGGGTGGTGGGGTTGATGGGTGGGGGAGTGAGTGAGAGAAGGTGGTGGTGGGTGTGGGAGTGAGTGAGTGAGTCAGGGTGGTGGTGCAGTTGGTGGGTGGGTGAGTGAGGGAGTGAGGAAGTGAGTGAGACGAGGGGGACGGGGGTTGAGGGAGTGAGTGAGTGAGAGAGAGAGACAAGGTGGGTGGGTGAGTCAGAACGAACAGTGAAAGAAGGTTTGATAGATGGTGTAAGTAAGGCGTGAGTGACGGCGGTGAGTAGTGGATGGTGATAGAGTGAGTTATAGTTCGGGGTGAGACGGGTGAGTGAAATAGAGATAGATGGTTATTATTGGGAGGATTGAAAGATGGTTGATGGAATAGTGAGTATGAATGAGATGGATGGGTGGGTTATCGCTTGAATGAAGGACCGCGATAAAACTGGTCTGTGATGAGATTGGTAAGTGAAAGAAATGAGATGTAGTGTAGTTGACGAGAGAGAGAGAGAGAGAGAGAGAGAGAGAGAGAGAGAGAGAGAGAGAGAGAGAGAGAGAGAGAGATGATGGATAGTGTGAACGAAGGGAATGAGTTGAATGTGTGACAGCTGTGAGAGATGGATGACGATAGTGGATTAGTATGTACATTAGTGGTAAAAACATACTGATGGATACTGTAATCAGTGGTGGATGAGTCACGTGAGAGACAGAGTGAGTGGTTGAAGATGGATGAGAAGAACTTGATATCGATCCTGGTTTGATAGAGGAGTGAAGGATAGACGGAGGGCGACAGGTAATTAATACGCGGATCAAGTAAACACCAGAGATGGAGGAGACTTTATTGACAGGGTTCTGCTACTGCTGCTGCTGCCGCCTCGGGCCACCAAAGACATCTTAAAAGGAGAAAGGAAACGCCAGTAAAATCTCCTACATATTATTTTGTTGTAGTTAGCATATGCATTCTGTGTACTGGCATGGTTAATCCTTTTGGAACATATAAAGCTACATTATTGCTTTTAGAAATGCTGATAAAAAATGAGACTTTAATTTTGGTACGGCAGCCTTCTTCATGTACCCTATAGCATGATGCGCTATTGTGCACAAAAGTTCATTCCCTCAGCCAGTCACAATATAAATAAAATGAATTCATTGCGGTTCAAACGATGAAGATATATAGTTCGCCATTTACCACACGTAATTCAGTTGTATTTTGGCTGATGAGGGAATGAACTATTTGTGCACCATAGTACAGAACAGTGGCTGGCTTCTACCACTGTCTACCCCACCAACCCTCAGCTGCCACACCACCATCAACCCCCTGCGTTTTCCTACCAGTCCCGCGACAGGAAATGTTTACAAATAACCATCTTGGCTCCCGTTTTACGCCTTGTGAGTTTTGTTTTCATACGAATATATATAGGTTGTCAGGTTTTTGTTTTATCGGTTTCTGTAAAAATGATGTGGGTTGCCAGTGTGACATAACGACAAGATATTCCTTGTTACATGAGGATAATCCATGATGCATATACTTCTGAAAATGAAGATTGCTCCATCTTGTATAAGAGTAATTCCGGTTGGCTAACTGTATGTGGCTGAAGGATATTCCACAATACAAAGGGAAATCCAAGATACACGCAATTGACAACATTTTCTTATGCGTAGAGCCTACAATGGATAAAATATAACCTAATGATAAAAATGGGCAAGGGTGAATATTACAATGTTTGCAATCATGGCAATAGTTTCTACACTTCCATAGAAAGTGGTTCACTGTAAACACAATATGACAGCATGAACACTATCTTATTGATCATTTCCAAGCTTGGATTATACGCGAACCAGGCATTTGTCGTATTGATCTTTCGCTGGCTTGTGCTCGCTGGCTTGATCAGCGACGAGTACCAACCGACTGACACCAACCGGTATCTGACTTCTCCCAGCAGCACGCTCCCGAGTTAGAGGGGAAGTTTTTTTGATGGCGTGGATATCCCCCCCCCCCCCTTTCAACCAGTTTACCCCCCCCCCCATGATCTGCTGTATCACTCCCTAGTTTTCTCGCTCACAGTTTGCCACTCACTACTCCCTCTTCTTTCTCGCATTCAATACTCCCTATTTCTTATTCACATCTCATTCCTTTCCTCCTTTTTTCCTCTATTCCCCTCGCCTCTCTTTCCTCTCCCAGTAATTCACATCTTATTACTTTCCCCCTTTTTCTTTCTCTTTCTTTCCTCTCCCATTCCCTCTTCTCAGTTTCCCATCTTTTTCTTTTTTACATCTTACTCCTTTTCCCCTCCTTTCCTCTCCCAGTATCAGTGGGACGCCACCCCTGCAGGCGAAACCAATAAGGTGAGGGCAAACAGGAGGTGATGGGGACTCCCAGGCTGGCTGTCCGACGCCACTCAGACGCCCACCCTCCATCCCTCCCTCCCTCTCTCTCCCTCCAGCCATACCTCCCTCACCCTATAGCCATTCCCGCTCTGCCCTCCCCCTTACCTCCATCACAACCACCCTCCAGCCGTCCCTCCCTCCCTCTCTCTCTCTCCCTCGCTCAGTAAACAAACACCACGCCTGGCACCTAACATCCTCACTCGTTCGCTCCCTTCACTCCACTCTCCCTCTCTCCTCTTTCTCCTCTTTCTGATCTTTCACTCCATCACAGTCATACTTCCCGGTCTGTACCCGTTTCCCCACTTCCAACACACACACACACACACACACACACACTATCTAATCTATTTTATTTACATTTCTGCGTTTGTCTCTACAACCTCTCCCTCCATCACCTTGTCTTTCTTGTTCACTCATACATACTTTTCCCTTTTCCTACTCCAAAACATCACCTTCGTCCCCATCTTTCTTTCACACCCTCTCTCCCTTAACCCATCGTCCCTCACTTCTTTCATCGCCATCATCCTCTCTCTCCCTCCTTTCTTTCAGCGCCATCATCCTCTCTCCCTCCTTTCTTTCATCGCTATCATCCTCTCTCCCTCCTTTCTTTCAGCGCCATTATCCTCTCTCCCTCCTTTCTTTCAGCGCCATCATCCTCTCTCTCCCTCCTCTCTCAGCGCCATCATCCTCTCTCTCCCTCCTTTCTTTCATCGCCATCATCCTCTCTCTCCCATCTTTCTTTCATCATCCTCTCTCTCCCATCTTTCTTTCATCATCCTCTCTCTCCCATCTTTCTTTCAGCGCCATCATCCTCTCTCTCCCATCTTTCTTTCATCGTCATCATCCTCTCTCATTCTTTCCCTCCTTTCCTTCATGCATTCCTCTCCTCTCAGCCTCTCCAGAGTAGCCATTAACCCCTGACCCATTCTCCCAGACTCCTTCCCTCACCATTTTTTCATACTCACTCCTTCAGTCTGTCTTTCCTTCCCTTCTCATCCTTCACTTGCTTTTCTCCTCAAATTTGCCGCCTTTCTTGCCTTTTTTTACTCGCTTTTCTCTTATTTCTCCGTCATGTCCACATCGCCTGTCACTCTGCTCATTATATATCTCCTACGTCTTCCACATTTCCCTCGTTCCTCCCTCTCTACTTTTCCCGTCCTCCGTCATGCACGTGTTTACTTTTTCCCGTTTTTCTTCACCGTCCACTGCCCCATTTTCTTTTTGTCCACTTCCCTTTTTCTTTCTCCATCCCGCCCTTACATTTTATTCCTCGTCTCTCATTTCCATATTCTATACTGTTTTCGTTTCTGTATCCCACCTACCGAGCGTACCTCTTTCACCCCACCCCCCCTTGCCTTTCCTTCTACCACCACCATCCAGCCTCCTCTTCCTCCTCACTTTTATGATGCTCTGTTTCCACCTCGCACCCCCGCTGGCTCCCATCCTCTCTCTCTCTCTCTCTCTGGCGGTCATCTCGACCATCCCCCCCAACTCCCCACTCTATCCCATCCTCCTCTCCCTGCTGCTGTGTTTCGTTTTCATTTCCCACCCAGTCTCTCTTCCTACTACCCTGCCTTTCTCTTCCTACCATCCTGTATTTTCTCTTCCACGATCCCTGACTTTCTCTCCTCTTCCTCACTGTTTGTCTCCCCGTTTCCTCTTCCTCGGTGTCTCTTCCCTGGACCGTGTCTTCCTTATTCATTTTCTTGCCAGTCCGTCTCACTGCATGTCTTTCTTTCCCAGCCATCGTCCTCCCTCTTTCTCAACCCTTTCCTCCCTCCCAACCCCACACCTGACTCGGCATCATCCCCCGTGCCCGACCTCCCCAATCCCATTTTCTCCTTCCTTCCTCCATCCTCTCGCCTGGTTTTCAGTCTCCATCGTATATTTTAGGTTGAATTTTATTGCGCATAGTCCTACCTCGTATTTTATTTCTCTGGCACACTCACAACGGTATTTAATGTTTCGTGTTTCTTGTAGTTACTTTTTTATACACACAATACACTTAACCCAGTATAAGTTTTGTTTATCAGAAAGCCCCATAAGGGTTTATATATTTATTTTACTCTATTAAATTCCTATAGTGATTCAAGACCTCAGTATATTTAGCTGAACTTCTCTTTCACTCATTATATTCTTTGGAAAGTGTTTTTGCTACTGGACAATGTGTGTACAGTTCTCAACGTATGACAGAGTGCCGACATCAACACTTCAGAACATTGGTATAGTAATTGCTTCAGGACAGTCGCACTTTGACTCGGTTGAGGTATAAACTGGGTGGGGTTGGGTGGTGCACCTTTGTATTCTCAAGGCGGGCTACAGCAAGGCCTTGGGCTACCGTAGATACATGGTTGTTCTGTGGTGGAATTGGTGTGATTTACCTGATTACCTGTTTACTCTCTGGTCTTGTGCTTCATAATTGATAAAATAACAAGTATAATAGATTGTGTTGGATGTAGGAGTCACCGGGAACATTTAATATGCGAGTCCTGAGTGGCAGATATGTTTGTACGAATGTCTGTCTGGCCAGGTGGTTTCAGCTGCCCCGGATGTTTGTAAACCAGCCACGTTTACTTTTCTCGGTATTTGTGTGTGTGTGTTTGTGTGAGAGAGGTGGGGGGGGGGGGTTGGAGAAAAATTTAATTGAAATATCTTATAATTTCTATTGTTGCATATGGTTACTAACCTTATTTTTCTTTTTTTGCAGGTACATTGACTACAGTCTTACCAAACGTTGTGTTCATCACAGTGAGTACCGTATTGTAGATGGTTTGTAAGGCATCAGTTCAATCACCCCTTGAATGCGGTAACAATTTGTTCATTATAAATATTATATAATTACCAAGTGAAAGAGGAACATATAAGTGGTCCAATTGTTATTACAGTGTTCTATTCGTCTCAGTGGCTGGGTCGTCGAACTTCAACATCCGTATGTAATTAATGTAATACTGAACGTCATGCAGGCACGGATGCAAATGTTCGTTTATGGCTAACTATTCCTCGCATATGACTTACTCAAAGAAGGCATCCAGGCTGATAACAATATATATATATGTACTGTATAAGTATCAGAAATGTTGTCAAGTATGAAAATAGGGTGGTGGAAATGCCTTTGAAACTTCATGTAATTGAGAAAAAACTTTTCAACGCCGCATGCTTCAATTCCTATTAATATAATTTAAGCACTTTCCGTCTGTATGATATTTTGAAACTGCTAGCGATTGGGCTGAAAATATTCAAACTAATTGATTAACTATTTAGAGGGACGTCACCCCTGTACCTGAAGTTATATTCAAACAGTAGTGAATTGAAAATAAGTATTCAGTATAATCGTAATCCATAGTTTTTCCCAGGCACGCAACAAATGCATATGTTGAATAGCAAAAAGTGTCGTTTTTCACCTTTAATGCAATAATTGATGTTCAGATTTGGATAGGGGTACTATAAATAGAACGAGTGAGTGAATGAAGGGGGTGCGTATCTGGCAGACAACGCGTGTCCACGTGGTTGTGTTGTGGCAGCGTCAAGGTTGGCAGCCATGTGTGGAGACCTACCAAATACTACAGTGCACCAACCTGCCATTTATGTGCACTCACACTTTCATGAAACATGTCTACAAAAGATATATTAATCTTTGTTCATGTTTCATTCAGTATTCTGAATTAATGTATTGGTTAAATGTGTACCAGAAAATATACATCGAATTGCATGAAGCAAAGGCACCAATATTGATTTAAAAAGGACGGTCAACACTGGAAACAAAGCTCGTGTGCAGCACTTCCCGCGCTTAAATAACTTTAAAATAATGTTGGAGGTAGCATTTAAACTAATCTGATGCTCCAAAGTAGTTGAAAAATTGTTAGCCTAACATTATAAAAACATGTGCTGTGAGAGAACGTTTCATAAAGAATCTCTCATAAAAGTTTTGCCATGTTTTTATTTACGTAGCATGTGGTGTTCTTGTAAGCAATCAGTATGAAGGGGCAGTAGTTATGATTAACTACCACTCACCTGGGTTAGGAAGCTGGTGTTGGCTTAAACCTTTTCAGGAACACTGCGAAAAATGACAGTAACTTGAAAAATAATGAGATTAGCAGATGCCACTGAACAAAGTTTGAAAAGTAATTTGACTGAACTTTGGACCATTGTAGGTATAGAAACCGTTCTCATACTATACAATAGAATACCGTATCTGGTTGTACAGTAGATGTAGCAATTTTGGACATTCAAATCAATTCCTGTCATATTTCTCGGGAGGGTGTGTGAGGGCGGTGACTCATTGGTGAGGGAGAGGGGCAGCGAAGGGAGAGAAAGAGGAGGGTGAGAGGGAGGGAGAATCATGGTGGAGGGGGGGAGAGTTGGGGTGAAGGAGCAGACTCGAGTGTACCCACCACCACCACCACCGTCACAAAGGCAGCCGTCAGTTTTCGTCCTACCTTTTTTTATATATATATTTCACATTCAGATAATTTGCTTGCACATGTTCACTTGTATGAAAATGTAGAATTTGTATTTTCTGAAAGCATGGAAAAGAAGCGTCACCTCTAACACGTCACTGGGAAATACCGGGGTGATGACCGGCAGGGAGGAGGGGATGGATGGGGGGACATGAGAGGGAGGAAGTGGTGAGGGTTTGGGGAATGGCGGGCCATTTGGATGTCTCTTCTTTATTCGTTATATTCTATAATATGTCCGAGTGGTTTTCTTCTTTAGGTACAAGTAAACAGCGTACATCATAAATTTGCAAAGTGTGTGTAATGTAAGGAAGACAGTGTTTGAGCGTCTGGCCGCGTGGACCAAACCTTCTCTCCTGTCCCCCCCTCTCTCTCTCCTCCCCGTCCCCCCATTCTAGCCTCTCCACGCGTCACGGACCAGAGATGCCACATATCTCAATTACAAAATATTTATTGGCGCGGATAGTAAATTATTCGCAGATTTTTCGCAAAAATGACGGAATGGTAATACAGAATGGTTGCATTTGGTGTATGTTAGAGCGCGAGAGGATTGTATTGGCGGCCGGGCTATCGTTTATTAAATGTGCGGCTTGGCGGGGTCCACCGCGTGGGTTTGAGGCCGTCCGCCGCCCGGCCTCACCTTACTACGGCCAACAGTCCCACACAGCACCACACACCTCCCTAAACTCTCCACCTTCCCCCCTTAAAATACGCCTGCTATACCCTATCTTTGGCTATTCCTCCAAAGAATACCTGGCCCCCGTGCAACTAAAGTGAGCTGTGAAGTGACTATAAGTGTGTGTTGTGAAGCAAAGGCAGTATCTAAAGGTGGTGAGAGTAGCGCGTGGTAACAGTGCAGCTCTGCTTGGGTCTTGGCGGGAAGTTTCTGCTGCTCCTGCTCCCGTCGATATTGGCTTTGTAAGTACTCCTTTCTCATGCATTTTGGGCTTTTGGCGTGCTGTGTTAGCAAGATTTGGTGTGTAGGTCGTGCTAAAGCGTGAGTGAAAACGATAGTGTTTGTGTAGGGCTAATGGTGTTTGTGATGGAGTCCTGCCCTACTAGCCGGTCGCAGCTTCTGGAACCACATGGCTGGCTGCTAGCACGCCATTTCACCCTCGATTTCTCTTTTCACGTGTGACTCCTTGCTGCGTTGTAAATAGTTTTACCGATAGGTGAAAATTTAGTGGTCTTGGATTACTACGACAGTCGTTTTAATGGAGGTGCAAATTTATATAAGCTGTCCCAGAAAAGTAAAATTTGGTCGAGTTTTATGGCATAGACTGGCTCAAACAAAGGCAGCGAAATTAAATTTCGTTCTACTTTTCCTTGCACTGCAATTATTCCATGTACATTACGTTAAATGATATTCTGTATCGCTGTAATCCTGGTGCTGGTACGGTATATGTAGTTGATGTCGGCGAAGGTATACCTCTGGACAGGAAATGCCTATTATGATGCCAATGTTTTCCTGAATTCCAAGAAATAACTTTCATTTCAAGTTATATCTGTGTAGTGCTTCAAACATGGTCCCTTTAACAGGAAAAGCCTAACCATTTGAGATCACTGCACCATGACCTTTCAAATACTGACGAGGTTAACAATGATTTCATGCATACTGAATGCTTCAAAGGTGTTTGGACTTTTTGTAAAGTCATAGGCTTGCATTTTTATCATGACCAAGTTACTACTTTGTTGTTCTCTGGATTTACATTCAACGAATATTTGATAATAGTTGTGCACAGCATTTAGGCGAATATTCATATGACGCTTTGTGAGTTTGCTTTGGTATCATTATGTACATTGCTGAAAGCTATTGACACAGACCTGGGCTATCAGACCTGGTGCTATTTCCTCCGAGAATAGTTCTTAATTTGAGTAACCTATATTAAAATGGTAAGGTGAGTTTGCAGAGGACAAAGCCTTAGCCATCCACGCTACTATGACGTAACGTACTTTTAGATCTTACTCCGTGCCAGATGCCGCCATCCATGTATTCTTGAAGGATTTAATCTTTTACTTATACTGAAAGTTGACATGCCAAGCGTGATATTTACTGTCTGAGGCAAGAGTTCAGAGGTCATTACAGGCTCCCACTCGAACTGTGATGCTCTGTACAAATTAGCAACGAAGATTTTAACTTCGTTGGTAATTAAAAATGTATATGAAGTTATTCCTGAATAGTTAATATTGTGTAGCTACGAGCTGTCATTGAGCAGTTATGATGAAACTATATCACTTGTGATTGTAGTCACATGTTGAGGGTGTTGGTATTGATGTACGCTGGGACAAAATCCTACCAAGTTGAGCTATATTTAGCGAGATGTGTGGTGTATTTTCTTTCAATTATTATAAATTTGTAGATCTGCGTATAGATAAAAACAAATTGCCGCTATTAATTGTTTGGAGGCTACAATATTTTTGATCCCGTGTGTATGAATGGAGTGACGTAGTGGGAGCAGAATAAGGGCACCGAAAATCATAGTACCGTATATAGCTAGATTTAAGCATTATTATAAGATTACCTTGAGGAAAGTAGTTGGAACAGTTGTTAGCATTGCCAATGCAGTAACTTTTAAATAAAAAGTTCATGGTATATGAAGGAAATATCTGACTTGTGACTGCTGTAGCCTGAAGGCCCAGGCCGGGTGCTCCAGTCCGGTACCCAACTACTGTATGATCAGAAGTTTGCATGACAAGGAGGAAAGCTTGGTTATAATTAGATCTAACATCCATAACACAAAGTTAGTGCCTTTGAATGGGAGGTCATAATTATTTTACCATCGTCGTTGTCAAGGCTGAATGGGGATGATACTATATGGTATATCTCTTGATGGTTGTACTCAGCGATAAGGGTTATCTGAACGTATATGTCGATTAGTGGTACCGAGAACACGTGTGGGTTTTCTTGAGGTGTGAAAAATTGTTCTCCACGGGAATTGTAGTTAACATTAGATTCTCTAAACTCACAGATAGATAGGGTTCTGTTGACATAGGTTAAGGGCAAGTACTCGAGGAAGCTATTTAGTTTAGCAAGTTCGGGCGTTTCAATACAATGATTAATTGTTCCATGATTCATGCTTGGATTATTTTTGTATCGAGCGAAGCTAACCTACCCATATTATTTCCTCAGCCGGTTTCCTTGAAATATTTGTGATATTTCACCGTTAGATTACATATAAATGGTCTTCGCTTTTGTCAGTACCACTCATCGCGAAAGCTTTCTTGTCTATCTACTTTATTGGTCTACTCGGTATCCTTTATTGCTTCCAAAATAGTTTATCAAAACTTTAATGGGCCTTTGTTTGGGGGTTTATTGACAGTACAATATTGTTTAATGGATCTCGTCCCCATGCAGGCAAAGACTGGGAGTTTGTCCCGATATCAATGGAAGCAAATAGGATGTAGGCAGGAATTATGCTCCTACTTCCGTTCGGTTGCTTGCATTATCCCACAAAGTGAAATCCATGGGCTGAATGGAATGCAATTTCATGGCTGTCTCGTTGAATTTAAAACTTGCTCCTATAAAGTAATAGGTAGATACCTTTCGTTTGTGATTAGATGAAGTGAAGCCGTTGTTGTGCTTCATCTTTCTTTTCTGTTTTTATCTTAAGCTAGTTGAGAGTTCAGTAATGAAACTCAAGTCGGAAGTGTATGTAGTTTATTTGACTTTCCCAGTCTATCATTTGGGGGACAAATAGTTAAACCATCTCATAAAAAAAGTAACAGCATTAGAAACTATAAGTTCTTGAAATATTAGTTGATATCTTTGAAGTAGTGGCACGGTGCCTCACTACGGTTGGTAAGTAGGCCTAACGTGCAGCCAAGGGAGAGGGAAGTACATTAGGCTTAGTGTTATCTGCTCATAGTAGGCAGTTTTCACTTCTTTATTTTAATCCGTAAGTCAATATTTAAATGTAAATGAAGTTACGATATATATATAGGAAAATTTTCAAAAGGATGCGAGTGTAGAGAATTTTATTTTAGTGCCAAAAATTATTGTATTGGTGTAGATCGTCTTGCATGGAAACTGAAGAAGGCCCAGGTTGGACCAAAATATTGTAGGGAGATAGATAAATTTGAGTAGGTGGGGTGAATGGCTGATGGCGGGATGGCACAGTGACAGCACATGCCCGCCTGGCAGACACTTCAGTGCCACGCCCTCACCACCACTTTTATCCTACACCTTGCTGGCGTCCGATGGTAACCCTCAGTGCCAGCTCACTCCTACCCGGTCCATATTATATTTGTCTACTTGATATTCCGTTTAATACACACTAATAGAAATGTTATGTTGATAGTTATACCATGTCCTCACCTGTAAATTATCAGTACTGTCTTATACATTATGTATGAGAAAGGGGGTTTTGTATAGCAAGTAGGAACGAATGTATTAGAATAGTGTGTGTGTGTGTTTGTGTACGTAAAATGTTGGGTTACACCGGTGTTGTCTGTTACTGGGCGTGGTCTCAGTTTCGGGAGGCACCGTACAGAGGGCAGCAGGGTCTCACTCTTACCCTACCTGTGCTACCTTATCCCCCCTCCTGCACTTACCTGTCTCGGCTCCCTTGCTTCCTCTCTTTCAACCGCCCGCCCGACCCACCCTCCTTCCTCTCTTGAACTTTATTTCGTGTAGATTGTGTGTTGAAGATTCGTTTGTCCCCAAGAATGTATGGCGCATGTTTTGTCAGAGGTTAAAATTTGTTATTGCAATTAGTGAATGTTTATGCCCTGAAATGATTGACACACTGCAGCAAAAATAGAAAGTAAATGCTATTGTGAGGGTAGTGTGCAGTACAACATTGTTAATGTTTTGAATTGATTCGAGGGGGGAGAGGATACGAAACTGCTTTAGTAACGAAGTTGTGTGGTCGGTAGGTGAATTAGTTGGAACAAGATTGGAAGAGAGCTCACTCCATCCTGAGTTGGAAGTTCGGGTTACGTCCTTGTGGTCAGAGTGCTTTGCTGCCCCAACCCACCTCGGCCTCAGAGATTATCTTACCTCCTCCCCTGCCCCACCCCACCCCCACCTCTCTCTCTCTCTCTCTCTCATTCCACTTGCTCCTCCTCACTATATACTTTTTCTCACTCCTAAAGTGCCTCTTGGATCCCAGCTCTCAACCCGGGTTCATCTTTACCAAATTCTACGTTCTCCGTATCACCCCACCCCCTCACTCTCCCACTTTTCCTTGTCTCTACCTTTCCTCACACTCCGACTATTGCTACTTTTGTCATACACCCTAAACTCTATCCCATGCTTTCATTTCATTTTTATTTCACTTACCCCCTTGATGCTCTTACTCGTACGTAACGTTTCTTCACCTACACCTATAACTTCGACCACCTTATCCAGCACTTGCTTCTTCAGACCTCATTCTTCTTCCACCTCTCCTATTTTACATCTAGTTTACACGACCCCATTCCTCTCCAGTTTTACTCTCTATATTCTTCATCACTACAACACACTTATATACCCTACTCTACTCTCTTCACGTCAACATCACCACTCGAGACACCCCTTATTCAAACCACCACCTCAAGTTCTGGATAATGAGGTATATGTAGACATTGCCTGCTTCTTCACGGGGATTGTGGAGGAGTGAGGTAAATAGTTTTCAGGAAAGGAGAGATAGCTTTGTCACCCCTTAGTTGGGAATAGTTCCTTCAAGTTTCTCAAGATGTGTTAATTAAGAGTTAGTGTGTAGCTGTGTTGCTTCCATAATGTAAGAGTATTGACTATACATTCTCATAATATTCGCAGTCAGAAGTTATGCTTATCTAATGTCATACTCATGTCTATAATAAAGAGACAGGACGAGATAGTGTCGTATGATTGGGTAGAGTATTCAGATAGGGGATTGTGTGTGGGGGGGGGGAGCTGTTAGTGATAATGATGTGATTGCGGAAGGGATAATGAGGGGACTACTGAGGGTTAGATGGGGGCCCTGACGATAGGTGACAGGGGTGGGGGAATGGGGAGGCAGTGAGGGGGAGACATTGGAGATAGTGAGGGGTGCGATATTGAATTATCCCCCAGGCGGCAGCACCACTGAGAGGGTTGCCAGTCTGTAATAGCCAATTTTCCACTACCTTCTCTCCCCCAGCCAAAACAAATGGGAAGGGCGTGTGAGGGGAAAGTTACTGATTTTCCTTAATTCTCGACCTGTGAATCCAGTGCTGAGGTTGCTGGACTTTGAAGGGCGGCTACGAACTAGTGTAACATTCCTCTGTCACACGAACTGCATTTATTCATACCAACTTTTGCAGACAAACATTGTTTTAACACTAACACCTCAGGAATCATTACAGGATTGATAAATTTCTAGGAAAGATTCTTGGAAAAGCAGTTTTGTGTGTGTACCAAAAACTTACCACTAGGGATATTTCTAAACTGTGGGTAGTCAGTCGCTTTGGTCGCCAGCCATTAACATGGGCCAAGCTTTTTTAGGATATTGTAAGCACAATAAAAGTTTAGTAAAGATATAATTGATCAAATTTTCGACCAAGTTCGTTATAAACTTACCATCTTGTGCCCGCTTTAGCTTCATCCCTCCATCCTGTCTCCTTTCACCCAGGTAAGCCCTCCCCCCCCCTTTCCCCCTCCGTCGGTAAATCCTGGACAGAGCTGTTGCTTGGGCGACTGCAGTTGACTGAAGCCAGGTGTTGCTTTTCTCACAGCCTCCCCTCACCCTTGCAACCCCGCTCTTTCACCCGTGCAACCAGCGTGGACCAACCAGACTGCCGTACCTGTTTCTTTGGTTTCTTTCACCCTCATTCACTCGTGATACTCCTTTCCTTCTTGCACCACACTGCTAACCATCACCCCTCTCAAGCCTCCCCAGAACCTTGGACAAACCGGGGACCCACTGCATCATGTTATGGCGGTATTTTCGCCACAGTTTACCATAAATTCAACATCAGTTTACCCTTGCTTATCACAGTTCTTTCATCAATAATTGCTCTCCGACCCTAGCTCTTTCCTCTCAAAATTCATTATTGCTTGAAAAATACAGTGGCCACACTTAAATGGATACTATTATGTCGCAGCTTTCCTATACTCCTTTGTCATCCTTTCTACGGTTTTATTACATTTCACCTTCTGATTTAATAAATAGCCTCTCCTAGTAGTTTTTCTTTTTGACTTTCAAACTCCATTCCTCTCCTTGCATACGCTCCATTGCTATATACACCATTCAATCTTTCAGAGGTCCCCGTTCTCTCTTTTACACATATATAACACCTCGCAGTGCCAGGTCTCAGGAAGTTGCAGGCACCTCCCACCCCGTCACGTAACCTGGCACCCACCCACCTGGCGTATCCCACACCCTCTCTGTATGCTTCGCCATCCATATTAATACCAGAGTTCTTTGTCTAAAAGTTTTTCGTTAGCCCTAGTAAACCTCTGCTACACTTTTAAAATTTGTACAGCCAACTTGACTAATATTGTGTAATAATGAAGTGGACCTGCTTCGTTTCAAAATGTTTAGTGAATTAAAGCTCTTTACATAATTATAAACAGTTCCATTAGCTCATTTAGGTTAATTTTTGCTTTTGGTGTTGTGTGGAAGTGCATGATTTTTGTTTATCGTTGGTTGCAGCAGGTGTAATGTGGTGGTGGTGGTGGTGGTTATTCGAGTGGTTTTCTTCAGAACACAGTTATTAGCTATTTGCTGGCAATGGTTATTATTTGTTGTATATATCTATTGTACACCCAAGCTCGTAAATTCGCGTACTTAGATGTTTATGCCATTTGAGCTGGTAACATTTATTTGGGGAGGAATCAGAGTAGGTGGAGCATAGTACAGTGACATGATACAATCTTTCACCTACAATGACACCTTCCCCACACAGTGTTACCAGCTCAGATTACATAAACATTTGGGGACGTGGTCGCGAATTTACGAGTTGGAGTGTACGTAGCAGGTACAAGTAAAGTGATGATGCTGTGGCTTTGTTGAGTGAAGCAATGCACTGAGAGTAGCAGGCACATTACCCCTAACTGGTTTGGATGTCGGTACTGAATGTTGAATGGAGGCAATGGCCGTGTTAGGTCTAAAAAGCGATTAATGCTGATGCTGTGTGTTGGGTGAAATATAGTGGTACTGGGAGTGGCAAGCTTGGTGGTGGTGGTGGTGGTACCGCGTGTTAGGTGGGGGGAGGAGGGTCGGGTGTGGCAGGAAACGCTTGGCACACACACTCCCCTGATGACGACACCACCACCACCGCTGCTACCCCACCCTTTGCTCTCTCTCTCTCTCTCTCTCTCTCTCTCTCAAATTTTACTTTTAGTCTCAGTACGGTACGATTTCTTTTTCTCGCCTCCATCAGGGCAGTTGTAGCCTCTTCATCTCGAGACTTGTCAATGCATACAGGCTTAATAGGAAGAGGTGGCACCTTCCTGTAAGCCTATACGGGGATTACATGACGTGGGGACTAGCACGGTTGGTATTACGTTCTCCGTTTTCTCTACTTCCAACCCTTCCTTATCTCATCTCCCCATTTAAACACTGCGATCTATCACAGCACCGCCTTTCCCATTCACTCCTCACTTTCCCCTGCTATTCTACTCCCTCCTCTGTCCTTCAATACTTGCTCTTTCACGAATAGACTATTTCTCCACTCAGCACTGTGACTGCACTTTTCTCGACTGTCTCAGTGCATCCACACCTACATCACTTGACACTAATATATATATATATATATATATATATATATATATATATATATATATATATATATATATATATATATATATATATATATCTCTCTCTCTCTCTCTCTCTCTCTCTCTCTCTCTCTCTCTCTCTCTCTCTCTCTCTCTCTCATGGTTGTGTAGTTATGACAGTAGTGGCTATCTTAATTTTTACAATGGTGTAATTGTAGTAGGTTTAGTGGACTTCGTAACAGGTTGTAGGTGGACGGCTTGGTTCAACAAAGAAAGCAGCTGCAAAGGAAGAGGAAGTGGGTGGTGTTGGTGGCAGCGGTTTGCGCCAGGTGTTATCATAGTGTTGGGTGGAGTGCTGAGGGATGGGAGTGGTGTGGTCTTGCCTGATGCCAAACCCGTATCCCAGAAGTTGTTTGTTTAGTGCCGTCTTACACCTTCTACCTAAATAAGAAATTATTCTGTATGCTTAGCCAGTTTCAGCTGTTTTTATTCAGTGATCTGTATGGTAATTAAATATTCTTCCTTTTACTCAAACTGTGGTCCTATTAGGCCCGAGTATGAAAATACATTTATCTGTACGATTATAATTTGCGATCTCCACTTAACATAAGTATGTGAAGTGAGGGATAAATACAGCCTGAGACTATACTTACTTTCTTTGATCTCCTAGTCTCTTCCCAACATCACCTGTACTTTTGATGGACATGAGGGTAACTACTTTCTTTGTTCTCATACTCGTCCCACTCAACCATTCTTTATTCACCACATGTGCATCTTTTACATTATAGATTACAGTAAACATTTTAGAACAGTTCTACACCGACGACTGGTTGTACACAGATTGATTTTCTGCACCAATCTTAGTGAGGTTTACTGTAATATATCTCATTACACCCTTTTTTTTTTTTTTTTTTTTTTTTTTTTTTTTCTCTCCTTAGTGTGATGGGTATTTTCTTCGAATGACTGATGACAGCAGAGATTGGCGGTTTGTTTGAAAGAGAAATGGTGACACACACAATAATTTTACACACACACAAGTCAAACAGAGTCAGCATAGTTGTGTGCGTGTGAGAGAGATACCCAACCAGCTAGGGAAGGTAAGGGGGACTTGTGAGGGGAAGGAACGCGACAATAGACCAATCTTATGAATATTTCAGGGGTATAGGGAGGAGAGGCACACAACGGGTAGGGAATGACGCTGGATCCTTGTCTTGCTCTGTTTGCCTTGTTGGGTTCCAGTCACACGGGGGTATATTAGCTGGAACATGGAATCGTTTGGTTGGTCTGGTGTTTGGCGGAAAGGTCAACAACTCGCTTTCACTAAAGTTTTTTATTTTAGGAAAGCAAACCTGTTCAGAAAGTACATAAAAAATTGTTATTTCTATAATAAACGTAGGGAAATTTATGATTCTTAATTTTTAAAGGTAGTCGGGTGAAAGAGGCATTTCTTTGTGTACGAATTATTTTTCCTCTGCCAAGGTCGGAAATAGAAAAAATACGAGTTTGTGTATAATGTAGCATCAGATCCTCTTCGTACTCTCGTGTTGACAAAAATACCCTCACTGAATATTAAAAGGGAGAGGCCCAGAAAAGTTATATTCCGTGAATGAGTCATCTACACACAGGTACACAAACAACACCATATGATCGCATGCACACTCATCCGCACGCACACACACACCCAGCCCATGATCACTCCCCTCTATTGATCGTGTTGGTGGTGGTGGGTGAGTGTATACCATTCCTTCTCTCTTTCCCTACACCGTCCCTCCTCTCTGCAATGCTCTTTCCCTCCCTCCCTCCCCACTCTCACTCACCTTCCACCTCTTTACTCTCCCTCCGGTACCCTCCCCACACCCCCTCGTAGTCCCTTGCACTTTTTCCCCTCTCGAGCCATCCCTCCTCTCATCTTCAACCGTCCTTCCTCCTTCCCCTCCATTTATCCTGCCTTTGCACATCCTGCCTCCTTCCCTGCTTCACCTTGGAGACAGCGTCGCACAACCAACACACACCTTGTTCTGGCGTGACACATAATGTATTCTACCCTGTTGCTAATAATATTGTATGCCTGGTTATGGACACATGCATTGTTGAAATTTGATTACTGCTTGTCGTGTCTTTTCCTAGCCAGCGGAAATCATTCAAATATCTGAATTATATGTGTAGAGTTAGAGAATCGCAGTTAGCTTGGCGAAGAAGCGACAGGGCGCGTATATGTATGTAGGAAGTGTTGGAAGGAAGGCATTGCGTGTGTCCATTATGAAGGTGACGTTAACGGTGGAGTTGGGTGTTTTAGCCTCCATAACCAGACTGGTAACGGCCAGTTGAGTGTCCTCTATCCCGACTTCCACCTCACATTCACCTAACTCATTCTTTCTCTTTTTCCGCTTTTCACTTGGCGTGGCTTTTCCAGTAACCACATGAAGTTTTTTTAATTGAGGGGGGCGGGGTGTGTTAGTGGGTCGTATCAGTTTTTTGTTTTTGTTTTTTTCCAGTGGATGGATGGTCTACTAACAGTACCAGTACACTTGTTGGCAGGTTTCATTGAGCTCCGGGAATTAGGCTACATGAGTTATATGGGGGGAGGGGGTAAAAGGTTACTACTATAGGAATTTTGGAGGGCATTATAATTGGATTTGGTTGAGGAAGAGGAAATGGAAGAAAAGGGAGTGAGCGAGAACATATGGAAAAGTGAGAGGGGAGGCAACACACGTTACAAATGACTGAGTGGAGACGGGAGGTAGAATTTGGAATGGAAATGGGTATGAAAGGTGGTGAAAGAGGAATAGTACTACTCTAGTAGATGAATGCGAGCGTAGTGGAGAGAGGGGGGAAGGAGAGGGGTACGACCATGGAAAAAGGGGGAAGTGTCGGTGGGTTGGGGTAGCGGCGGCAAGGTTAGTGTGGGTGCTGTCACTCCTACTGTCACTTGAGCACCGGTTTTACCACTCCGGTAATGTTTTGGGACCAGACCTCCCGTTCTTCATGCTGGGTTCCTCTTTAACTTTTATGTTTGTGTTTATGATTTTGATATGTTTAGCTAGAGGCTCAATGTTTCAGAATGTGCATGATTTCCACATGATCATTTTGTACATTCTGCAATCTGACGGCTAAGTATGAACATAATTATTCATGGTAGTAAGACTCCAGACATGAGAGCACAATTGACAGCGCTTGTTACATCTGTTGTTTTGGCGGAAGGAGTCATTCATTGGTGTGACACTTGACAGCGTGCCAGCATGTCGCTTGCTTAGTGGTGGCTGCCTCTGCCTCCCTTAACTCCCTTACTGTCTGGCTGCCTGACCTTGGCCGCAGGCTTGCCACATGTGTTTCACGCGGCTTCACACTGCCCATCCCTACCTGTCTGAAGTTCTGGACGTAGCCCCACACTGCTCAGTCAGCACTGATGTCTGAAGTTTTGCGTTCCTACACAGTCTGAAAGTGGTTATGTGTACGGTGTGGACAAATGTTATTGGTCCATGTCCTGTCCTATCCTGATTAATTCATGTTCAGGACATTTAAAACTATTGATCTTGAATTTCCTTCAACTTCTTTATACAATTACTTAAGGAATCCTAATTATGGTATATGTTTAACTAGACTATATGGTCCTTTCCACGTTCCCCCATTCTCTAACTGGAGATATCTCTTTACTACCAATTTCCCAAACAGCTATTACACTGGTGTGTTGTAAGCACGCACACATTAGTGAAGACCATGCTATTCAATCAAAAAAATTCTTCAAGACACTACTTTGAGTAATGAAAGAGTTTTTGATGCAGAGGAACCAGTCATGAATTCAATCATTCCCTTCCCCCCCCCCATGTTGGCCTTGGCTTGAGTACGGGGTTCAGAACCAACTTTGTAGGTGTGACCAAATATTTATGCTAATGTGGAGGTTGATGTCCTGGATGTTACTGGAAGTGCAGGTAGATACTGGACAGCTGGTAATGTGTATGTGGGCAGTGGTCGACCGTGAGGCCCGCGTAACAAGTTTCTAAATAAGGGGGCCGGAGACGAGATGGTGTTCGCGTGGCTCTTTAGTTACTAGTGTTACTCAACTCAAAGTGTCTCATGATTCAGGGATGTTATTCTCTTGTTGTGGTTGCTTCATTCACATTGAAGTGTCCCACATTCAAAAATTTTGAGTTGTAGTTCTTGACTATCCCTAGAAATTTGAGCCTTACTGTTTACCTGTGTTGATTATTTAGTTGTTATGAACTAGCGAAGGTTAATGAAAGACGATACTTGGGGTCGTGAGCGTACCATATGAGAATAAGGAAGGTGATGAGAACGGGTTTGTGGTTAGAGAGTGCTGGTGAAACCCCACATGTCGTGCATAACCCCACTACCACGCCCAAGGCTTCACCCACCGTAACCAACCGAGCAGACCGCTATTTTTGTCTTACGGTTAAGTCTTTGGTGATTCGGTCAGGAGCTTAAATTTTTCCAAAGTGATTTCGTAATGAGTACTCTATATTTTTCATCTTATGTCATATCCACACCTCAAAAGTGGTTTCATAATCGGCACTAGAATAGATCTGGTGGTATATGATAATGGTAGGAGAATAGATTGTGGTGGCACTGGTGTACACGTGTAACGTTATGGCGGAGCTTGGGTGGTTGTAAAATCTTCATGCTGTGCACGAATCAATCCCTGAGACTTGTGGTTGAGCGAACCTGTTTCAGGCAACCCACAGATTACTGGCTGGCCGGGGGGCGGGGGGGTCCTCTAGTAGTTCGTTATACCGTTTTTCAAAGGAGGTAGAGGTCACAGAAATTACCTATCCTCCATATGTAATCTTAGTGTCAACTTATGATGATATAGTTGGTTAAATTTACTATCGTTACGTTGCACATAGATAATAAATTTTGTCGTGAGTAAATTAAATCTATGTACTAATTGGATTATGCTTGTTCGTAAGCCGGTGGAAGTAGTGCAGAAGAGGGTCGATCCTTCCAGTACCGTTGAATGAGTATCCTTCAGCATAAGATTAAAATCAATTTTGTTATCTGCCATGTTGGTAATGGAATTGGTAGTGTTGTGTTCATATGCGTGACCCAGGTATGCCATGGAGTGCACGCTTGGCCAGGCATGACGGGGCAACATATTGGCAGGTGGGCCGAGGGTGATTGTGGCCTCAGGGGTCCGAGGACACGCTGCCTGACTGCTTCACACTGATGCCTTGGCTAACTGGTCAGCTGTCGGACCACACACGCTATAAGGCTTGGATGATTATGTGGAGTGCAACAAATGTAGCACCGTACTATCAGTAATAATACAAAGTTCCGAAATAAAAGAGCTCTGATTTGGTGACGTGGTCAGTGTGTCTATTAATGTATGCCAAATGTCAGCTATTACTTTTCATTTGGAGGTATGAGGTGCAAAAGAGCCTTTTAAATTGTGATATTCTAACCAAAATTACTCATTATTGTATATTACAATAAGTGCCAAGTCGTTGTATATTGTAGGATAAGTTGCTTGAAGGTGTTTCTAATGTGATTTATAATCAGCTGGCTTCTTGAAATTGTTCAAACACTAACCAATGTTTCTTTTCTTTGCAGGTAAGCCTACGACTTTAGGTGCTAGTGTACTAGTCGAGGGAGTGTTGGCCCTCAGGTTAAAGTATCTTAGTGTATTATGAAGAGGCCCTTCAGCACCAACCCTTCCGCCGGTCCCTCTCCCCCTGTCTATTACCGGCAAGAGGAGGAGGAGGACGAGGAGATGCATCAGTTAGAGGTGAGCTTTGGTTTTAGACATTAACGATGGTCCTTTAAAATATAAGTAATGGGTAACGGGTATCTGTAACATAAGACTTAGTTCCCCCAATTTTTCCCCCCGTGGTAGTAACTGTCCCACTTATTTTGGCCTTGGCGTTACCGACTTGATATCATGGGTTTACATATAATTTATAGTTATTTCTACTCTGTAAGGATGTCTGAAGGTAGTATTTACTGGATTTCTTTCTTCCTTTCTTAATGTTTCGTAGAAAATGGGTGTGACTTCGGAAGGGAGACTGTTGAGTTCTTCATGATATGTCACTAACCATACTTTCTTCAATACTGATTATATCGTAGTTTATTGGACCAGCGTCAACGTATGTAATTGTTTTTCAGTGAGTATATAATCAGTTCTTCATACAGCATTTTATCATTTAGTACAAGAATATAATGATGCTCCTATATACAACGTTTTTAGTTCACTTTACTGTACATATGCAGACGTTAATTGTAGGCTGGTCAGATCTCATTAATATTTGTGTGCCAGAGAACCTGTTTATATCAGCGGTTGTACTCAGTTAACTGGATGATAATGGGACTTTATAGATAATAAATTGGTCTTACTTTGAATTAGAACATTTATGGAGTATATTTTCGTTGTACTAGATATACAGAGGATGTTTATAATAGTTTGTACTTATGTCTGAATGTTCATGTGCTGAAAAATTCTAATATAATTATGACTGAAATGGTGTGAAAGAAAGGGCGTGGTAGATGATGGAGGAGGAGGGAGAGGGGCTGAGGGGGAGTGTACGTATCTATATTTAGCGGCAAACGTTGCTCGCCTCACCTGTTGCTCCAGGCGCTGCTGTCCTCTGGTGGCTGCCTGGTACACTACACAGCCCCGGCTAGCTGGTTGGTTGGCCGGCCACTATGTTCCCTCTTCCTTTCTCTACCTCACCATCCATCCTCCTCCAGCACACCCAACTTCATTATTTCCTGTTTGTGTATTCTGGTATGCCTAACATTATGTTTTGTGAACAATTGTTCTAGGACATACGTGAACTAATCGAAAGGACAGATTTGAGGGTAGGACCATATATTTCCCTTCAGCACTCACCTCGACCATTCCGTTTAACAAGTTCAGTTCACTATTTTGTATCCCTGTCCCATACTAACTTTAATAAGAGTCTCATTCCTATAAAACTCGAAGAGCAGGAATTCCCACATAAATATAGCGTCTGTTGGGTCCCTTGCTTCAACCACAATTTGCCTTCGCCACTTTCTCATTTTATTCTATAGCAAACCTATTGTGAGTGTTACAATATAATCCATATCCAACTCACCGTATATGATGGTCATGTTAAGGACAAGACGGTATTGATAAAGAACAAAACACCACAATGGCTACTTTCACCGCTGTTGGTTGGTGGCTTTTATTTTTATCACTGTGGAGTTTGTTTATGTATTATAATGCCCGACGTGGACTGTGAATGAATGTTGCATCGAGATGAATTCACAACGAGGCACATGTGATATTACATCCGCACGAAATAATATACATATAAACCTCCACTTCCCGGTTAGAACGCTCGGTTTCCTAACTCCATTTGTTGCCTGCTTTGCGGGGCTCTACTGCAGGTTTAATACTTTCAGGCTCAGGAAACGTATTTGGCGTTCGTCATAATATTGCGCTAAAGTGAATCATTCGTCTGCTGCTTCCATGTTTTGTGTTGTTCCCATGGAAATTATTCAGATCCCGATTGTTCAATGCCAGAATTTAATAACTGTTGTGGGTAATGCAAGAAAAAGTTACCCCATAAAAAAAATGACCTCCAGTGATTGGCACTTCGTAATTGGTAGTAATTTTGTTTACCGTTTTGTGTCAAGATACGGTGTGTAAACCAAGAAAAAATATAATAAAAAAAAAAGGTTAATTACGTTTCAAGGCCATGCGGTATGAAGCGTTGTTGATAATGGGTGACTTATTTCCAAAGGTTCATACAAGAATTGTTTTCGTCTTGAGTAAGCTGGCAATATGTGATACCCATGAATTCAACTAATCCCAAAAATTTAATGAAGTTTCCATATTTGGGTTGGTAAGGAGTGATTTCCAGACGCCATGTGAGAATGAAGAATGATGGAGTAGGGTTGGGCCCTGTCATAATTAAGAAGGGACTTCTGAAGAATTGATGGAAATTGGTTCCGATTAGCTGATGCAGTAATTGACATTGTACACTCTTAGTGAACTAAAGAAAATCAATGCAGTCGACTCGTATGCAGTAAAGATGTTTCAGGAGAGTAGGTGGTCATCAAATTAACAAATGTTGTGTTACTGTAGGTGGGCTCAAAACTATAGCTGGTTCCAGGGAGAAGTAAAGGCAGTAAGTTATGCTGTTATGTAAACCAGTTGACAGACTACATATCTCTTATAGCATAGCCATAGAGGGTGGAAGTGAATCTGCTGGCATGTTAATGAAGGTGGTCTCAGGTGCTGATGTTGGAGGGTGCTCGTAGTAGCTGACTTGTTGTAGAGGATAATGATGGTTTTATGTGGTTGGGGTTAGTTGCTGCAAAGGCTGACAAATATGTAGCTTGTGGTTGTACTGGAGAGTTACCTTATGTAATGGAGTTGAAAATTGACAAGTGCTGTTGTATGTGCTTCGAAGTTTTGTTTCGAGTCATGAATGCATTTGACTGGTGAAGGTTTGGAAGTTGTCTGTATTTATTAAGTTAAAACTGGTGTGAGATGATGTGTTAAACGTTATCATGGTGAGTGGAGGGGAAGCGGCTACCTGGCTGCTCAGTGGTGATGCGAGTAGAGGCGGAGTTGTTGGCTAACCGGCCCGGATTGTTTGTTTGGTGGTGGGTTGTTGGGTGATGTGAGCGGTCATGAAGCGACTGACTTGCTGGCGGTTGTGAAGAGAGTGGAGGTGAAGCGGCTGGCTGGCTGGTGGGGGTGTTGGTCTCTTCTCCTTGTGTTCACCTTGACGGCCACGCCCCGTGACGGCTTACCTGCTCCGCTACCCCGCCTCCCCTCACGCTCACTCCCTCAACCACACAGTCCACTTTCTCCGTTCCCTTCCTCACTCCCTTCCTCAATGATTCACCCTCCTCAGTCCCTTCCGCAACCAACCCCCTTTCTTTCCCCCCTCTACTCCACTCCACACCAGTCTACGTAACAACTGTACCCGTTGGTTCCCTCACTCCACTACTTACTTCTCTTGCCTACCCAACCTGTCGTCCTACAATACATTACTACTCATTTTTTTTTCTTTTCTTATATTACTGCCTCCCTTCCGCAACCCCTTTCCCTTTCAAGAGTTGTTCCGTTCTTCCTGTACCCCACTCACTCGTTAACCAAAATCCAATCCCTCAACTCAACCAGTTCTTTCCCTCGTACCTCAATCTCAATACTTTTTCTGTTTCTGTCCCACTCCTGCTCATTGTGTCTCCGCCTACCCCACTCTGTTTTATTTTTTTCAGGGTTTACTCCCCCGACCCACCTTTCTTTTCCTTGATTCTCCTCCTCCCATGCCCTATACCTCGGAGCTACAAGAGGCTTTTCTTTTGCCCTCCCTTCCTCGTCTCACTATAGCTGCCCTTCGTATTTTTTCCACTTGACTGTTAGTAATGAATGGCTTACGATGATCTATTTGTATAATACGGAAGTAGGTACCGTTGCAGATAGATTTTGTTGCTTCTAGCCTGCTGGAGTTATAATAATTATGTATAATTATATAACTTACGCTTTTCTGATGTATATAATTTTCTTGTCCCGCGACGTAGACGTCGCCACTCCAGGACCAATGAGAATGTAATGACAGTTTACACATTATTGCTTCCTCGAAAATACACCTGGTACTTTCTTTACTTTTCTTACAAGGCTTATAGATGTTACAATACATACAGTACTGTATATTCACGGCTGTACACAGGGTTAAAGCCATCGATGGTGCTTCCGGAGTTTAGTTTAATCACTGAATCTATGGTGCAGTAGGCGTAATTTTTCATTCATGACTGAACCATAATCCTCTCTAGTGTTCCCACAAGAGCAACACACTCCATCCACACCATACTCCACTACACACACCTCTACGCCACACGCATTGCACATCCCTTCGGTCGCTCACCTCAAGATTCCCACCACGACCACCGCCACATCCAACTTGGGGTTCATTCCCCTTCCCCGTCATTTTCTTCCTCCCGCCAATTACCTCAAACCCTGGACGTAGTACAATTCTTCCTCCGACTCCAGTCTTGTGCAATAGGCCAAGGGTCCTCTGATGAAAGGTCTGAGATTCATAATCATAAATTACACATTTGCCATTTAAGTCGTATTAAAAAAAAAAAAAAAAAAAAAAATCAAACTTACGATATACGCGAGAAAAAGCTGTTGATTTATCGAGGGGAAATAAGGAAAAGGTATCAGTAATTTTAAGCAAATGACCAACTCTAGATATACACACGAAAATGCCAAGCTATCTTAAGTGTGCCAGTAGGGTTTATCAGCATTTCTGCTGTCGGATTGACTACAACCCAAACGTAATGGCTTTCAAGGTTTCCTACGACAACAGGCCCAGTGCTCACCAGCGACAATCTTGAGCGATTAATGCGGAAGCCAATCGGTTCACCCGTATTAGGAGCATGATTTCAAGGGGCCGAGGCGGTATTGGGCCTTAGTGGTCCATGTTGACGCCCGGCTCGCACCTGTTGCTCGCCTGGCTACACTCCATTCACCACCACCTCTTGTCTTAAAAATACATGCACTTTATTCGAGTTTGGGGTTCGTGTATCTTTGAGTGGCTTCGGTCATGGGTTTCATAAATACAAATGGCCTTCAAAAGTTTAAGAGGCATATTGTTGTAGTGCATAAAGGTTTGTGGCAGGGAACACCATTCAATATGATGACATTGGATACCCAGATTCTTTATTATAATAATGGTGTAGGAAAGTGGCGACCCCATCTAGCACTTATTGTAGGTGTAGTCAACCACGTATCCCTAGCGATACAGGGGGTAGGGGAGTTTCTTCCTTCTGTATGTCCTTACTAAGGGTTTAATTAAAGAGCATCGGAGCTGGAGCCTTTGCCTGCTTGGGGTTCTACAGACTCGCACAGGCACCTGTAATAATTTGGAATGTATGGGGTGTTAATTATAATAAAAAGAATGTTTTTAGAAACAATAGTTCAAAGTATCTGTTGACGAATGAGGTACCATGAATGATTGAAATAATGTGTGAGCTCGTTTGAAATTTAAATTTGCAAGAATGAGAACAAACGTTGTAATTGTATATGTAGTAAGAAGGTTTTTGGATAAGTTTTATTCACAGACTTATACAAAACCCTAAACTTTAGGCGAATTAAATTACTTTGAGTTTGATACGTGGTAATGTGTATGGTTACGTGCGGTAGTTAATGTCACGGGTTTCATAGTTATTCGTAGATTAATGTTACGCAACGCAAAATTGGTGTAAAGTACTTTTCAGGTGTCCGTTTAACTTGACTAAAAGAATAATACAATTTGTGAGGCAGTTACACAAAACTAGTTACGGGGAAGTACTGTGTTGGCAAATCTGGAGTAAGTGATTCCTCCAAACTATACCAAGCAACAGAATACCATTATTTTTGTTCATCTGGTTCTGTTTCCTGGCATACTTTGGAGGAATCATGGCACTCCAATGTAACAAAAGTAAATTACCCCCTTAATGGTACAGTTGGAGTTGCTGATATGAAGTGACATGAATGTGTCGAGTGGTTTCAGTATGCTTGCCTGGGTGCATGTTTAGTGATGTCCAGCCAAACAATTGTATGTCAGAGGGGAGAAGCCTCATGTGTGCCTATATTAATGCCTCGTTACGCTTGGGTTGATGTACTTGTGTCCTTCGCACCGCACACCTGGTGGCTGCCTGCCTCCCCTTTGTTGTCCATTGCTGCACTCGACACTCCTAGCTCGTTGTGGTGCTGGTTCGTTTGTCTGTATTTAAAAATATTCCGATTTATTTGTGTTAATGTAATGTGACAAGGTGTACGATACACAGAGCGTGACAAAGTACCGTCAGCTGAGAAAACAATGTAACATCATCACTCCATTACGAGTTGAATGCCCGCACGAGACGTCCATACTAAAAAAAATCAGTACAAATATCACTTCATTTGCTAAGCCTCGAAGGAAGTATCGCCTCAACTGAACAATTCGAGGAAGAAAAGAGGACCCACTCATGCATGCATGCTCCTATCTGCTTATTTGTTTATTTTTATTGAACTATTGTATGAAATATTAATGCAGTACTGGTGTAATATGGAGTTAAAAACAACGCATTATAACAAAATTGAATAATGTTACGTCCTTACTTCGTTTTACATACAATGAATTTGTTTGCAGTAATGTAAGAAAATATCACTCGTGATCCACGTGGTTTTTCCTGTATTACAAAGTGTCAGACTGTAGTAAAAATGGATTATCAGAGATGTAGCGTGTGTGTAGATTTAGTAGCAAGTTAACAATAAAAATAGAAAGTTTCTCTTAAAGTTTTTTTTACTAGAAAGAAGGCGGGGATAGGAAGAAAGACTTGTAGGGGTGGTAAACTTTTGGTACATTAGAGCACCTTGATTCCTCCAAAGTATCCCTGGTAACAGAACCAGATTAACAAAAATAGAATGGTGGCCTGTTGCTTGAAATCGCTTGAAGGAATCAGTTGCTCCAGATTTGCCAACTCTACTATCCCCTTAACGGTAAACAAACTCCACATAATCTATCGAAGGTGGTTTGAGTAGAAGGAGGGAGGGAGGGTCTGATGGAAGTGGTCAGCTGCAAAATGAACTTAGAGTTACAATAATACAACAGTAAGGCCCCTCTGCTGCTGCTGCTGCTGCTGCTTACCACAAGACCGTAAGTATGTAATCACATGTTGGCAGACGCAACCTGTCACTTGGTTTGTTCCTGATTAAAGGGGTAATTCACTTTTATTACATTGGAGTGTCTTGATTCCTCCATAGTATGCCAGGAAACAGGACCAGATGAACAAAAATAATGGTGTTCTGTTGCTTGGAATAGTTTGGAGAATTCAGTTGGTCCAGATTTACCAACACAAAATTTTCCCCTTAAATTGTTGCTCATTAAATAACCATTACAGCTTACTTATCTTTCATAATACAGTTACAGTATTTTCATGATTTAGTTGTGAAGTAATAAATAAACTTGTCCGTATCAGGAAACTTTCAGAGTACACCCAAGCCTGTTGAACTAGATATCAGTGCTTTTATAGCTACGGTTTTTATTTTCTCGCCTGAAATTACTGTTTGAAAACGAAGATTCTTTTTGTTCCCAGTCTCTGAAGTTTGATTCCCATGAGTTGAAACACGAAGTTCGCATGGATTATATTGCCAACCACTTCCATCCTCCATCCCGTGTAGTGTTGTAGCAATCGTTCCATTTATAAAGGGTATGTCCTAAACCCAACATTTAGTGATAGAACTTAGTGTGCTTGATTAATTTTATGAAACTTCCTTTATTACCATAGTACGATTACAGGAAGAAAAATATTACCCCCCCCCCTCTCCCCCCGAAAAAATCCTGTTGATAGTTTCCTCCAGGAATTCATTGCAATCAGGCAAAAAATCTTCATTGCCACGAGTCAAACAAAGCTTATCGTGAACCGTCCAAATGTCATCAAGTCATTCTTCCGCTCGCGTAATTGGAATGGCAGGCATGGCAACGATATCGATGCTGGCGAAAGGGTGTAAAATATATTATGTAGATTGCAACATTTAATCTTGAAACTACCCAAGACCTGAGCGAATATTTTTTTTTATAATCGGCATATGGAAGTATAAATGAGTATGTATGACAAACAATGTGTAGAAAGATGAAATTATCCGAGTCTATTGGTAATGAGTATTGTATCGACTGTAAGTATAACTACTACTTTCTGGGTTGGGTCGAATGTTGTTTTAAATTGATTTCCATTACAAAGGTCAAGATGTGTTTCGTATGGTGCTGGGTTGGAACTAAGAAGGTCTCTTTATTGAGGAGTGTACAAGTTGGGAGGAAAAAATGGCACGGAATTGGTTGCAAAGGAATGTACTTGGGAAAGTTGAGCATTGCCTCCAGTCATTGGGCCAGACAGGCAGGATGGATGGGATGGAGACGGCGGTGGTGGTGGTGGTAGCTGTTCTCTGCCTGCCTGCCTGCCTGCCACCACCACCACCACTTGATTTTAGTCATTTCTTTGTAGGGTGGTTAAGACGTAGAAATTTCGTTTTGGCTTAACACTGTTCACAATAAGGAATTCAAGTTAATTTTGCTGTATATTTATTTGTTTGGGATATTAGCTGCTTTTACGTATTTGATCCCTCAATTAAACCGTATAATATTCTATAAAGGTAGTTTCTTATATAATCATTGCATTTGTTTGGATTAGGAATACAGTTGTTACTTAATCTTTATTTTATTTCATTTTGTCTAGCAGTATTTCGTAATTGTTTATATTGCCATATTCTTAAAGCTTTGAAGTTGATAGATTTATGGTAAACATATTGGAAAATGTAGTACACGTTTTTCAGCCGAATTCTCTTGTTGTTTAGAGTCATAATTTTGTACATGGCTGCCAAACAGGAGTACTTCCATATCCTTGAATTGGTAATTGTACCTTATGGATATTATCGATAGGATCGTGGCAATTTGTATAATAATGAAGGGGAGCTTATTTCCTATGTATAGGTGACAGATTGATCTTCTATTGTATATAATAGCAGAAAGCTCGGTTTCAACTTAAAGTAACAGCATCTCCTCAGAAAAATTGAATGGTGGCATAATGGCAAAGTGTTTCCCGGGTGTACCTGACAGGTAAGATGGGCCTCGGGGACGTTTGTCACTTGGAGACACCTCAAGGCATTTGTCCAATGTTTTCCATTGCTTAGGAAGTGTATAGTCCGTTTCTTGTGGTTACATACTTCAAGATAGGTTATTATTTTATTATGACAGGTACTCCCGTGATCTTTTACTTCGCACAGCCTTTGCTGAGAATATATTATATAAACTTGGAGCTGCTGTTTTACGGTTAATGTGAAATATTTGCAACAGTAGGAACCTTAGTGGTTGTTGCGTCCGAAAATATTAATTATAAAATTTTAGTTATAATATTTACTATTACATAAGGTTTGACAAAGGGTTGGTAATTGACATGCATAAGTCGAGCATTTTTTAAGCATAAGCTATTCATTAGTCCCTCAATGTATCATGAAACTAATTAATTATATATATAGTCTTTTTGTGGGAAACCTACATTCAGTTCTGAATGATGAGTAAGGTACAGATACGGGTCACTAATATTAGAGTAAATGTTAAGTGTGAACATTACATCTAATTACGTGGAAAACAATGGGGCTCACGATTTTTCCATGTATCACGAGAGACAAGGGAATAATGTCGAACCTACCTGTGGGGGAGAGAGAAAAAGAGAGAGAGAGAGAGAGAGGTTGACATGTGGGGCTGGGGGCTTTCCTGAGTGCCGCCGCGATGGCCGCCACCTGGGGAACGCTTTGCTTCCCATCACACCATCGTATCTCAGGAGTCACTCCATCTTGGGCGGGAGGTTTCATACTCAGTGTCTGGCCCCACCGCATTTCTCCCAAGTAAAGTGGTGGGGCATCCGTCTGTCTTATCTGTCAGATGGGAACATCTGGGATCTCTTGATTGGTTCGTTTTGTAGTAAAGTTCGGAGGGAATGAGATTTTCTCCAGTAGTGTAATCAAATGTGGTAGATTTTATATGTCGCTAATTAAAATTCATTGGTGTTTCATTGTTGATTCCTCGAGATGAATATGATTCGAACATTAACCTGTGTTGTGATAGAAAGGAGATACCCGTAGCATGTTAGAGGGAGGGAAGGTAGGTAGATAGATAGATAGATACCCATAGCATGATATAGGAAGGAAATGGAGGTACCGGTAGTATGATAGTTGGAGTTTAGTGTACCAGTAGTATGATAAAGGGGAAGGGAGGTAGGTACCAGTAGCGTGATAGAGGAAGAGGAAGGGAAGAGTGGTAGCCGTGTGTTGTGATAGAGGGAGGGATGGATGCTCCCCGTGCCAGACGTTGCCTCGGGGGACCGCACTACACCAGGCTGCCAAGTTGAAATTGTTTTCCGCTGCCTCTCCTTCCCGCCTTGGGCTACCACCTGCCATGCGCACCCATCAACAGAAAGTATAGTATAGGATGGGAAGCGAACTGTCAGCCGTATGCAATATAAACTTTATCTGAGCTGTCTTTTACATGTCTTTAAACCTGTCTATTGCAGATATGTCTTGGAAAGATTTGATTTTTGTTGATCAGATACAAGTGACATATAATTGTTTTGTGCGTCCGGTATCCGTATCCCGAAATGCATTAAGTTATCCAAACAAGTATTTCTATAACGCAGTCTCATCCATATGTATGTAAACACACTGGCTTAGCCTGACGCACTGATCTCTGATGTCCTGATACAAATGTCAATAATAGTGGTAATGTTGTACGCAGTAGGAAGTGTTATGTGTACTGAAAATGTACTTAACTACACCCATTGTATTCTTTCCTCACATTGTAGATAATAGAGTTGACACACACTACTAACATTGTAGTTTGCCATAATGTTGTTGCACTGTGAGTGTGTTAGTTAAATGAGACGGGACAGTGTAATTGGAAATAATAGGTAAGAAAACCTGTTGGTCTTTTTATTAACACTAGGCTCCTATTACTTGGTTGTGGAAGTGGTAATAATTTGACGAAGTAGTTGGCAGTAGGAGTGAAAATCCAAACTGCAAAACTCTAGCTTGTTTTGTTTTGTATGAACCTTTGTGACAGAGCTATTTTCTTATGCTGATGAGCTGCAATTTTATAGTTGATCTTGAAAGTATATACAAAAGTTAGCTTGGTTTGTTTTGTATGAACGTATGTCTCAGTGCTATTGTGTTATGATGCTGGTGAGCTGCGAATATATAGTTGCTCTTGGAAGTAAATCACCGGGAAACACAGTCAGGTGCTCCAGTGATACTCCCTCAGGCTGTGGCGTCGGCGGCGGCGTTGTCATAGTGACCAGGTGTGCTCTGCTTCACACACACACATACGTACACACTTGGTTGACACATGCGTTTCGATATGTCATTGATGCAGGAAGATGCGACGTAATGAGTCACATTTTCATGGTCTTGTAGAAGAATATGCGTGAGTCTTAGTGCACATTCCGAAACCTGTTAGTGGCAGAGTAAACTTTTTGTGTCCTCGAAGCTAGTTAGATCACCGTTGACCTATCCTAAGTGGTTCAAATCAACTACTAAAAACTAAACACAAATGTGAAGTGTAACCACGAGTGAATAAAAGCGAAACTTCCTACCATGTCTCGTTCCTTCTCTCACTTTCGGGTCATTCATTGTCATAAGTAGACGGTCGATGATTGATTAGGTAAGATGCTTTGGTCCAGCTGATTGTGATAGGTATGATTGACTATCGTAATCAGAACACCATTCGGGATATTACAGGAATGTCATTATGCACACACACTCGTATGTTAGAGAAAAAATAGTGCAAAATTTATATGATAATGTGATTGGATCTAACATTTTGTTTTTCTTTACAGGTAAGGACTAATGGCTGGTGTTATGAAGGAAGCGAATTACGGGGCGTATGGATCCGGTAAGGTAATTAATGACTTATTTGAAATTCTGTGTTGGTAAGTAATTAAAAGCATCCTTAGGAAAGTTAGTTTTGAACAAACTGGTCGTGACAGAATTGTTCAGGATTGCTTTTTATGGGTAAATGTTATAAGAAACGATACAGCGTATGTCTTTGTATTGTATATATATATATTGAACCTAAAATAGGAGTCTACTGCCTTGAGAGATAGAAGTACTGAGGACCGATGGGTGTGTTCGTAAGGAATCGGGCGAGAGAGGACAAGATGAAGTGTGTGTGATGCTGAGTGTTGCCGGGAGGGCAGTGCGGGCACACCTGTGAGTCTGGAAGGATAGTTTGGTGGCAAGTGACCATGGGGCAGGCGCAAAGATGTGCAGCTTGGGCGAGGGCGGGGTCAGGCAGGACAGGTGTGCGGGAGATGGGCGTGGCCTGGCGTCTGTCTGGCAGGTGAGGAGGAGGTGGAGGGGGGAGGTAGCTGGAAAAGGTGTGGGTAAGCTTTGGTGGTCGTGATTTATCTATCAGGACCAAGTGATGCGCCATGTCGGGTCGCGGCCCGCCTGTATTATGTACAAGGGCAAATGGCGGGTCGCGGCGCTTGGCCCTCGCCTCATTCTTTATTGACGCCGACCTCACACCTGCTGGAGGCCCCCCGACTGCTTCTGCTGCCTCTGCCCTCCGACCTTTTGTTGCTGATTCTGGCGTTGTTACTGCTGGCTGGGCCCCACACCCTGGCCTCCTGCGCTTGTACATCAATTGTCTGGGGTCAACTAGGGCCGCTGGATATATCCTTTCTATTCCAAGGAGATTTATTGCAGCCGTGTTGATTGTTTAGCAGCTAATTATACATGGATGTTGTTTGGGAGGAAGGGAACAATAGCGTATGTCAATACTACGCAACCATGTTATCTTCAGAATGAAAATGTTACTACAGTTGTCAGGATATTTGATGGGATATGATGATGATCTATTATAGTGATTGGGTAATAGCAACTGAAGCAAGTTGGGGCCGTACCACTCAATCATGTAATTTTCATATTGAATTTGATGCCTAATGCAGATAGTAAATTTTGATCAAATATTAACATGTTATTCTGATAACTATGTAATATAGGTTATATATACCACAGTTGGAGTCGTATTATTATATATTGAATTTGTCTAGAGATTTATCTGAACGTTTGAAACTTAAATGTTTCAGTGTGCATGTATGATGTCTCTATCACAGGTACTACAGGCACAATGAACGTACCATGTCCAGGAGGAATATGATATTAGGTGGTCTAGGGAGTGTGTTGGCCACGGTGTAACACGGGACTAAATCAAGCACTAGATCAGGGTCACACTGTATTGCCACAGAGTGAATTGACTCGTCTCTGAGGGGTTGAATTAGCGTATTTCTCCACTGATGTTTGGTTCTGCCCTTCATAAGTTTTTCTCGCTCTCTTGTGATTTTGCATCTATATTTAGACCCTCCACTCAGTGCTTTAAACACATCCCTCCAGTTATTAGTTTTTTATTACATAATTGTTTCTATTAATCGAGTAAATGTTACATAATATGCTTTCACTTAATTAAAGGAAATATTTTGGTAAATGTTTTTTATATCAAGACCGACAAGTATATCAAGGCATATGTGGTTCAGCTTTAAATATTGTATGTTGAAAGGCAATGTTCTTAGGGAATGAGACGTATGATTCGCATGGTCCAACGTATGAAAAAAAAAAAGTTTTTTTTTTCATAACTGCCTTAATTACTGGTAGAAAATGTAACCGGTTTTGTATACAATGTCGTACACAACAATCATCCTCAGCAAGGCAATCAAAGGAGTCCAGACAAATAAACACACGAATCGTTAACGTCGAGTCACCTCCCCATAAAACAAACATACAAACGGTGCTATTTGTAGTTATTTTCTATATGTCCTTGAGCTTTGAGGCCGGCAATAGTCACGAATCTTCCTGACTCGTTTGTCTGGAGGTGTGTTTGTGGGAGGGGGAACTGTTGGGTCTGAATGGTGGCTGATGATGTATGTGAACAGTCAGTCGTGATCTCTTACAACCAAATCTGATCGTAGCAAGTATCTTTAATTATCCTTGGGAATTTTAAACCAGATTCCTACGTGGAAAAGTTACTACGGTAGTGATCTTTGTTGCTTGGTATTCTAATTTGCGTTACAGTTTCAGCTACTGACAAAACCAATATCGTGGAGTAAAAAATAATAGTTTAAGTTCTCGATCATTTTGTTTGATTTTTTTTCATTTTCAAGTCAGTCATTCCTCATCCTATTCAATATTGTTTACCGATTTTCTTTCTATTTTTAATTCCCCTTTATTCTCAAGCCGACTCATCCATCTTCCCACTCCTGTCATCCATATTATATTACGTACACCATTAACCATTAAATATATTGACCATACCCTCACTGGGACGCCATAGGGGAACACACACTCACTCACACACTCACTCACACACTCACACACTCACTCACACACTCACTCACTCACTCACTCACTCACTCACTCACACACTCACACACACACTCACTCACACACACACACACACACACACACACACACACACACTCACACACTCTCACTCACTCACTCACTCACACACACACACACACACACACACACACACACACACACCTGATAAATCTTTTCAGCTTACTTCCTGAGATTCTGACACAGACTCGGCTCCTGAATCAGATTAAGGCCCTCACTTGTTTGTGTTTAGATCCGGAGGAGAAACGGCTCTCGCTCAATAATTCCCAGCCCTTCTCTTTCTCATATATACACACATTTTTATATACTTCTGGTAATACCAATATATCGCGTTCATTTTTTGGTGTTATATCATTGTAGATATTATTTATTATTCATATAACTTGTCAATTTTATTAATTCTTTGCCCACTTTTATTTTCAAACACACTTCAGCTATTACTTTGTATCTTAGTTTTTAATGATAATATATCCACAATTTTGTGTCTCGACTATTGCATGATCTTTTATCCACTATTTTGTAATCTCGTGGTGCTCTTCTTCCTCTTCCTTGCTCCCTACGTCCTTCCCACGTCCCTCCAACCCGAGCTGTGTGCTGTGGCTGGGCAGGTGCTGCTAATGGGAACGCGCTCTGGGCTTGTCCCATGGGAAAGCCAACCAGTCCCCCCTCACACTCACCCCTCCACTGTCATTCCGATCATCCCCAACCCTCGCTCCACATCCATTCTCTTCACTCCCCTTTCCTCCCCTTCACTTCCTCTCACTCCCCTTTCCTCCCTCTCACTCCCCTTTCCTCCCTCTCACTCCCCTTTCCTCCCTCTCACTCCCCTTTCCTCCCTCTCACTCCCCTTTCCTCCCTCTCACTCCCCTTTCCTCCCTCTCACTCCCCTTTCCTCCCTCTCACTCCCCTTTCCTCCCTCTCACTCCCCTTTCCTCCCTCTCACTCCCCTTCACTTCCTCTCACTCCCCTTCACTTCCTCTCACTCCCCTTCACTTCCTCTCACTCCCCTTTCCTCCCCTTCACTCCCCTTTCCTCCCCTTCACTCCCATTTCCTCCCCTTCACTCCCATTTCCTCCCCTTCCCTTTCCTTCCCTTCACTCCCCTTTCCTTTCCTTTTCCTTCGTTCTCTCCTTCCACTTCTTTCTCATCTCCATCCCCTTAGTTCTCTCTTTCCCTTCATATTTCCTCTAGTTATCATGTTCCTCTCCAACCTCACACACACACACACACACACACACACACACACACACACACACACACACACACACACACACACACACACACACACCCTTCTCTTCACTACCCTCCATTTCATACACCTTCAGACTTCCCCTACCTACCCCGTTCCTCTCCAACTCCTCTCTCTCTCACCCTTCTCGGCTGGATGAGATGTCTGGGAAATGGAAGTTACTGATTACTAACTACAGTCCCAAGAAGCAGATTACTCCAGCTTCGGTAATTTGTCACGTGGCACATTACGAGGGGAACATTCGTCTTAGATCGCTTTCATTCAGTTTCTAGCTATCAACTTGGTATGCACACAGGTTTTACTTCAGTTTACGTCAAAGTATGTAACTCCTCGGGGAAAAGATTAGGCTAGTAGTCGATTTAGTTTGCCACATTATATTCTCTTCTCCAAATAAAAGTCCATAAACCTCGACCTTCCTCTAGGATTTCCTTATTCAGTCCCCTTTCAATCATCGCTCCCATTTCCACTCCCTGTTCCTCTCTCAATACCCACCATTCCTCATTCCATTTCACACATTAAAGTTTCCTCCATTCCCTTACGGTCCTGTCTTTAATCCCCTTACAAACATCACTCCTAGTCCAATTCCTACCATCCACAACCCCTCCATTTCCACTCCACAATCCCACCATTTCTCATTCCCTTGCACTCCCCCCCCCCCTCCTTCAAGCCCCTCACAATCATCACTCCCATTTCCACACACCCCAACCCTTCCCAACCCCTTCCCCTTCCCTGGCCCTGCTGATTCCTGGCCATTTATGCACTTCACATATGGCAGGTTTCCGGAGCTTAATATCCCTCGGACACTGAAGCCACTTAATCCTGAATGGAGGACCAGAGTGCCAAGACAGTAGTAGTGAGTGAGGAGGCGGTTTAGAGACGCGTGACTGAATGTAGGCAGTGGGGTTGGGAAAGGGGTTTGGTTGGTTCTGTGGGATTTGGGGTGCTAGGGAGTCAGGGGTTCTACACAAAGGAGTTTGTTTTGCTCTCGGGACGGGTTATCGTTATTAGATATCTCTGGTTTTGTAATGATCTGTTTGTAGGTCTTGTTTTCATCTTTCATTACAGAATCTAGTATGGATTATGAGTTGGTTCCAGTAAAGTTTCGGTTTCTAGACGGATTTGGATGTGCTCTGATGTTATGGCAATTCGATGTACAATATTGTGATGGTACAACATTGACAGGGGCTTGATAAATTGTCGTGGTCTGCAAGTGTGTGTGTGTGTTTCCTGCAGTTTAAAGTAACGATGAAATATTGTGAAAGACGGTGGTGTCAGCAGATCTGGTGTGGCATGGAGACTCACCGTTGACCAGGATGGTAATGAAGATTCACAGTGGCAGTGGCTCCTCAAGACTGATGGCCTTTCCTTGTAGCTCCTGCGTCGCCGACAGAACCTGGTTGGGGGTGTGGATGGGAGAGAGAGAGAGGGCGAGAGATTGTCCTCCCCTCCCCCATCCTCTCTCCCTCTCCTCCCCAGTCCTGGAATTGAATTGGTGCGAGATGTGAAAGGGAAAAGGAGGCGTGTATGTTGTGGTGAATGTTATGGGATTCTCGGAAATCAACCTTTAACCCACAAAAACTGTGATTATGATGCATTTACATGATTTTATGTATTTTGAAAATATCACTGTCATATCATAGGGGTCCCCCGTTGGTGGAGGTTAAGGGACGTCAGTGAGTTTGAGATGCAATGTCCGTCAAACTAACTTACGGGAGTCAGTTTCTAGGGACAATTTGGAGGAGTCTGTACCCTCCACTTCCTCATCATCACAGGGCCCCGTAATGGAGTGCCTGATTTCCTCGTTATGATGCACATACTCAGTTCCACACATCGTGGTTGATGCTTTGGCTGGAATTATGACATGACAGGAAGGTACAGAGGGATGGACTCCTCAGGTGAAACCTTTGTGGGTACAAGGAAGGGTTGTTGGTCGTGCATTATCGTACTTAGTTAGTACTAATTGGGCTAATGTATGGGCTAGAATTAGTTAATTGATATTTATCATTATATAACTTTATGATCTTGTTTTACTGCACGCAGGGACAAAACATGATTCATTAAGTTTTCATATGATTTGAAAGGAAATGACTAATTTCTGTGACAGTCTAGGGTTAATAACACCTTAAGCGCCCTCCCTTCGTCTCCTTTTCCCGCTGTCAGGTGCACCATTAACCAAAGCGGATTGCCCGCTCCTCCCAAGGTCGGTTTGTGGTGTGGGAAAGGAATGAACGTGCACCAAACGCCATTCACTTAATATTTTCTCTAGACCGGTGTTGTTCGGGCTCTTGTGTGACGCTGCGTGGTGGTCATGAGCTGCTTACGTGCCACCATGCTTTCGTATTCAATTAAATTCGCCTTTTGGCCCTCTCTGCAGGCTCATCTAAGCCGCTTTGGGAGCACAGGGGCTTGCGGCCGAGAGCTTAAGCCTCACTTAGGACGCCGCCACCGTTACACATGTCTGACGAGAAAGTCTCCTTGCCGTACCTACAGCCCGCCCTCTATTCCACCTCCAACACTACCACACCTGTTACCTGTCTGAGGCCACTCGTATTAAATCACTTCAAACTTCATTCAAACACTTCACTCCCTTCATCCGCTGGTTTCTCTTGTCTCTATTTGCTTCATTCCTGGACTGTGATGGCGAATTTGAAGCTACTGTTTTCCTTCTCTGCCAAGAAATACACATTACCTCCATATGCAATAGGTCGAGTTTAGACAATTTGGAGGAGTGGGCAATCTCCAGTTCACCTTCGTTATCGCAGCAGAAGTAACCCCTTCCCCCCCCTCCTCAATCATTACAGCACACCTGCCTTCCTCTGCTCTTGTCTGTATCTGTTTCCTGCCTCTCACTATCTCTGTTACACTGTTACCAAACTCATTACATTCTCATTCATACTTCCTGCTATCTGTACAGCTCCATGCCCTATTCAACACCTTGTTCACAGTACTTCTCTTCCGTCTTAACACATCCATCTACTCCACTCTACACATCCATTCAATTCACTTCACACACCAATCTATTCCAACATACAGATCTATCTGCTCCACTTCACACATCTATCTGCTCCACTTCACAATATTTATCTGCTACACTTCATACATCCATCTGCTCCACTTCACACATCCTTCTGCTCCACTTCACACATCCATCTACTTCACTTGACACATCCATCTACTCCACTATCATCCTAACAACACACTTTATACACAAAACACACATTTCTGTATGCATCTTTGCCTTGCTATTATAGTCACATTGCCACAACAAAAATAATCCCAGTAGACAAAGGATCCAGAATTGCATTATGTGATATACATCCCAAACAGAAAACTCCACCATCCTCAAAAGAACTCATGGATTACACTACGCATTCCAAAACATTTACGAAACTGTTTTATTGCCTGAGAATTTCTATATGTGCTTCAACAATATCCCTGCAGTATGTACCAACACGTCACTTGTTATAACTGCTTCCCTTCCTTCCCCTTCACTCCCTCCCTCAGGCTATCGTATGAGGCAATCCATACCACCGGCTTAACGCTATAATACCCTCTCCTGATTCTCCTCACTCGTCTTCACATTTGACCTTTTCACTCCCGACAACCTACTGAAAACGTTTCATCCTAATGTCTGGAGGTAGAATATTTAGCTTGAGCGGTTAAATTATGCTTTTAGCCAGGAGTGAGTGTGTGTGTGTTTGTTTGTTTAGAGTTTGCTGAAAGTCGCGCCACTCTGGGTGAATTGACCCTCGATTATTTCTAGACAAAGAAGCTGTAAAAGTATACACGACCATTATATAAGGAGATGTTATTAAAATTCACTGTAGCGCCGATTTCTTCCGCGTCAATCAAGCGAAGAGTTTTCTGTGCTCTTGTGCCTTTTTGATTATTTTTTGTTGCTATATATATATATTTTTTTTTTTCCTTTCGTTTGTAGCATTTGTGTGCAAGACTGCAATAATTACAATGAATTAAACAAACAGTGAATCTACTGAACATTGCAATACTATATGCTGTTAACCCAGTAACCTGCCTTCACGGAATATGATACTTATTATATGATATCTGTAATCAAATGTAGAAGGGTGAATTTGTTGAATAACTGAAATATATGACCTGGATATAGTCGTGGTTAAAAGTTTTTGTATATTGACGCTGCAAATGAGATAATGGGTTTGATGATTACGTTTAATAAGTCAAATCAGTAGTTTTGTTGTAAAGTTATCACAATGGCAGGGCTGTGGCAAGTTAAGTGAGGGCAAATTACCGAGTTTTTTTTGGAACAGAGTGAAAGAAGAGAAGAAAGGGGAAGGTATTATGCAGTGAACCTGAGTGCATTTACCTTGCAATTGTTGTTGGCGCGTGGTATTCGACCCTTTGCCCTTAAGGGGAGAAACTCTTGATAATAAATTGAAGGGATACTAAATCTTCTAAGTTATGTCACAAAACAGATCCCTATTCGTAATATTGAGGAACAAGAATGTAAACTAAATATTGTAGGTAGAATGTAGCGAATTATATATTGTCCCTGTACGTTCACGATAGGTATGCATAAAGGTTAAATTGAATTGCTTTATCCTTAGGTTCCAAAATCACGAGGGGCCGAGTGTAATATTAATATAGGAATCCGTGATCACCCACTCTACCCCTATATTACACAGTACAAAGGAAGTCAGCCGAGCAGAAGATACGAGGAAGGTTAGCACACTGGTAGAACAGGATATTAGATGCCCCTATCACGCAATCACGGCGGGCGGTTTTGGTATTGAAGATGAAACTGGGTGTTGGTGGTGGGGGGCAGGGATTGTTGTAATATTTATAGTTGGCTGTGGCAGGTGTTGTTAGTGATGGTAGACAGGGATTGTTGTAGTAGTTGTAGTTGGCTGTGACGGGTGTTAACAGTGGTGGTGGTGATAGCGGTAGCAGAGATTGTTGTCATAGTAATAGTTGTCTGTGATAGGTTTTAGTTGTGGTGGTAGCAGGGATTGTTGTTATAGTAGTAATATTTGGCTGTGACAGGTGTCTGGTGGAGGTAGAAGAGATTGTTGTTGTAGTAGCATTAATGGGTGTAGTGGTGGTGGTAGCAGGGATTGTTGTCGTAGTAGTAGTTGGCTGTGACGCCGGTGACTGTGGAGTCTGGGTGTGTGGTAATGACTTGCCCTGGGCCATCCTTTCCATGTGTACACAGTCTGAAAAGCTAATATAAAACACAGCCACAGCTCACAGTACAACAGCTCCGTTACAACATTTACATATGTAATGAGCATTGCTTTTCCATCTTGAAAGTTTGTTATGCATTAATTATTAGTTTACCAGATGTAATGTCGATATTGTTGTTGTGAGAAAGTAATATAAGTGGCATCGAACTGAACACAGTTGGGAAATACGCGCCCCGGGCCATCATGCTAACCCACCCTCGACTTCCGGTAGCTGGGTCTTGTTACGGGGCGCTTGAGGTCGGTAGGATCAGAGAGGGCAAGATGAGGTAACCCCAGCCCCCCTCCCTTCCCTAACCGTGACCCCACCTCCGGGAAGGGAAGCATTATACCCAAGTCTGTTAAAAGTATAAGGAAGTGACTTCTTTTCGTTTTTCAGTTGAATAGGTTTAGTCATGTATAGTGATATATATATATATATATATATATATATATATATATATATATATATATATATATATATATATTATCCTTTGCTATATTCGAAACATATCTATCTTCTTTCAGTTTGATCCGAGATTTTATAACTACTTGAACCATCCATAGTCTTGCCCAACCTGCAGTAGCTGTACCATTTGCTGTTGAAACGTTAAAATCAAAGACCCTGTAAATTAAGAGAGTTTAGAGTAACGCCTGGGGGCATGAGGTGACCGAGGGCATCGCCTGGAGTGTCTGTCACCCTCAGGGGTCGCCACAAACTGCCTCTTTCCACCACCCCAGGCGACCTTACTATGCCCTTGGACATGCACATTCATTCACCGGGCTCTTTCCTTCCTTCGTTTTCCTTCACCTTTCTCCAGTCACTCCTCGTTTTCCTCATGCATTTTCCCTTTTCCTCCTTGCTAGTTGTTCCCCTATTTCGTTTTCCTGTTCTTGTTTTATTCTAATTTTTATTGGTCATCCTTACTTAACTACCCTATTTAAACGCTTTAGGAAATTGTGCACAAAAGGCAACACTGAGGAGGAATGCCAACCAACGTTCGAAGCTAAGGGGAGGGGACTTTGAGAATGGGGTGCCCTTCGTCGAACATAAGACATTCATTCACGTTGCTCGTCCTCCCTGAACGACTCGAGCTAAGTGGGCTCGTCTTTGGTCGTAACAGGCGGTGGAGAGCCATTTTTCTTTCTCAAGGCAACATTGACCAAGGAGGAAGATTGAGGAACTTGTAGGAGTGGGTGGGTGAATGGTCTCGCCGGATGGATGTGGCTGGTGGTATAGGCAGAGACCGACAAGATAGCCACTTCAAGGACCCTCTCCATGATATGTCTTATACCTCACTGTCAGACTACGTACCTGGAGATTTTGTGTGGCTGTTATAAGAGTATGTTACTGAGCAGAGCGTATAGTGAAGTGTATGAATCACAGAAGATAGTGCTGAAGTTATCTCTCGTTTACCATTCGCCGTGTGATGACGCTCGTTAACCTTGGCTAACGTCAGGTGGTCGTTAGGAATGAAGGATATTTTTTTTAGCTGAGGATATATTAGTTGTGTCATGAGTGGTTCAACAGTTTTATAGGTGAGAGGAACATTTTAATGATTACTGATGCAGGAGTTACACCCCCATGTGTTGGTGTTGTTCTTTTATATTATGCTTTATGGAAGATTTAACCGTCCCAATCTAGCTTGGACGACCCTCTTCATGATTAACTGGTGTATTTTATGGTACATGACCCATCTGCAACAGGAAAGTGGGAAGATTTTGACACAACCTCGAAAACATTGAACAGTGAAGATTGTTTGATTAAAAGTACTACGCTTTCCTTTCTTAACTGGACATAACGGTTGTTTAATACTTGTGTAATGTATTCCACTTGGAGGCCTGTTATTCATCTGTACCACTTCCAACCTCTTCTTACAGCAGTCTCCCTTTGTTTAATCATCCCCCACACTTGTTCCTCATCCCCTCCCACTTTCTTTATCTTCCCTTCCCACCCCATCTTCTATTTTTCCCGTCGTCTTCCCACCCCTTACTTATTCTCTTCCTTCTTCCCTTCCCACCTCTTGACTTATTCCCTTGTCATCTCCCTCTTTCTCCTCCTCGTCGCCCAGCTCTTCTTCCTCCACCCTGTTCCTCTCCTCCTCTCCTCCTTTCTCTTCCACACTGTCCCTCTCCTTTCTCTTCCACACTGTCCCTCTCCTTTCTCTTCCACACTGTCCCTCTCCTTTCTCTTCCACACTGTCCCTCTCCTTTCTCTTCCACACTGTCCCTCTCTTTCATTCTCTTCCACCCTGTCCCTCTCCTCCATTCTCTTCCACCCTGTCCCTCTCCTCCTTTCTCTTCCACCATGTCCTTCTCCTCCTTTCTCTTCCACCATGTCCCTCTCCTTATTTCTTTTCCACACTGTCCCTCTCCTCCATTCTCTTCCACACTGTCCCTCTCATCCTTTCTCTTCCACACTGTCCCTCTCCTCCATTCTCTTCCACACTGTCCCTCTCCTCCATTCTCTTCCACACTGTCCCTCTCCTCCATTCTCTTCCACCCTGTCCCTCTCCTCCATTCTCTTCCACACTGTCCCTCTCCTCCATTCTCTTCCACACTGTCCGTCCCTCTCCTTTCTCTTCCACCAACTCCTCCCCCGACCCCCACCTCTCCTCCGCTCAACAAGTTTTATCCAAGTATCGAGTATAGGACTACGATGGCGTGACGGAAGTTGGTTTGGCCATGTTTTCTTGGCTTAGTATGACACCGGTGGCCACGCAAGGGGGAAAGTTACTAAGTGTTTGCCGAGGACTTTTTAAGAACGGATTTGTGCTGTGGTTACTAAGATTAGTTAGTTAGTATCCACAGGCGAATGTATGTATGTATAGTTTTGTGTATTTGACGAACTGCTGAGCACACTTCATTATAAAACATTTGAAACTTTTATCTTATTTTGTGCTTCATTCTTTTCAGTGCTTGAAATAGTATACCAATAATCGCTAAGAAACTTAGAATCTTGTACGGGCTAATGGTTTACAGTGTAGATTGTCCCTGGAGTTAAACTTGAACACCAATAGTGATAAAAAATACTTAAATATCAGCAGTTGCCTAATTTATTAATACCCACACGTTAATGTTTTCATATAGAGAGTATTACATTTATCTATAATTATGTATGTATTTATGTATATCACGTTGATTTGTTAGTGGTGTGTAAATGATGCCCCCCCCCCCCCACCCCCACCCCATTCTCATTTCCCGAGCGAGCCAATATAATAACGTTAGTGATGTTGGGATGTCATTAGAGAGCGCCCGTGTGTTCCTCCTGCCGACGCCACCACCATCATGAGGATCCTTGGGGAGGCCCTGGTAATGTTTCTCACGCCCCTCTTGGAAATTAAACTGCTCCTTCCCCCCCTCCCTCTCCCCCCCTCACTCTTTCTCCCTCCCCCTCCCTCTCCCTCCTCCCTCCCTCCCCCTCCCTCCTCCCTCCTCCCTCCCCCCTCCCTCCCCCTCCCTCTATTCCACAACCAGAACTCCAGGGGAATGCACAAGGAGGCATAATCCAGACAATTGCGGGAAACACTCGTGTAAGATATGAAAGGGACTCGTTTAATCGAAAGAGATAAAACTGATGACCACTAGTCTAGATTTAATGTATTTTTGTGTGGATTAGGGAAATCTTGATATGTAAAATAATGCCAGAGCAACTGCGACATCCTTTTTTTAGTGCCTGGGAACCCTTTTTTGGGAATATATATATATAGTTCTGTAATCTATCATACCACTGTTTATTGGCACTAGCTTACCTTGAGTGTATTGTGGTTCGTCTTGAGTTATGGCATCAAATTAAGTCTTCCATTTCCGTATGTCAGGTGAGTGTACATTACTTTGCTCTACTGGCTTAAATCAAATCAAAGCAGTTTTCTTTTATTTCTTTGTAGACGGATGAGTTGGAAATATGTTGTATTTAAGCCTTTAATATAATAAATGAGGGATATATTGCAATCGTTTCTACATGGGTACCCTATTTGTAATGTTGAAAAATTCCACGAACCATTTAGTGGAAAAATAACATTGGGGACTGTTTGTGTACATGACAAACGAACGAAAGGTTTCTTCAACCGAGCAGAAAGTAATCAAGCCGTCCAAAAAGTCTGTACAAAGTGAACAAAGGCGGTGTGGCATGTAGGGAACAAAGCAAGTGCATTGATCGACCAAAGAAAATCGGTGGCAGCAGGAGGAAGGTTACGTCTTCTATCAGTCCTTGAACTCCATAAATTCTGGGAGTCGGTGCACTTACGGAACGACAGCATTCCTTCCTTTGAGACCCTGCCCTGCCGCCCCCCCTCCTCCCCCCGCCACGCCCCCCAGAGGTCACACCCCCCCAGTGAATCAGAGAGGCAGGATGTGGGTTATGTGGTATTGGTGAGGGGAGGCGTAGGGGTGGTAGGGCACTGTAATAAACGGCTGTGGTTGTTGTGCTCTTGATGTGAATTTCTTGCTCCCAAGGAACGAATGAGTAAAGAGGTATGTAGATAGGACCTGGATTATCTCAAGTTTGCGGTTATGCATTAGTGTGGGTTATTACAAGTTCGATATTGTAAGGTGTGTTATTACAAGTTGGGTATGTAGGTAGAGTTTGTGAGTCGTCATATGGAGTGTGGATATGGGGATGTCGTCTACACACACACACACACACACACACACACACACACACACACACACTCGGCAGAAGGTGAAGGTATCATGCTTAAAAAAATTGCACCATATACTTTGTGCTGGAATGATTAAGTGTTTGTTACCTTGATTCGTTGTGATGTAGGTAAATACAAGAACACGTCGAAGAATAAAAAGAAGGTATAATGATGTAAAGTAGTAGAGAAAGGGGCGTGGTGTGGCGTGCCTTCCTATAATAGACTCCAGGCTTTGGTTGGCTATTGATAGGTCCTTCCATTGCCGTGGTATTTGTAATTATAGGTTACGAGTTAGTGGGGTTATTCATAGCAGCAGCATTTTTTATTCTTTTAGGATCTATATATAATTTAAGAGTTTTCTGCTCAATGAATGGGGTATTTGTTCATATTTATGGTATTGTACCCTTCGACATTGCTAATACACTATAATGCCAGAGTTGTGTGGATTGTTCATTGTCGATATTTATGAAGTGACGTTAGGTCTTGTGTGTCGTATTACCACTCCCGAATTATAATCCCTAGTCGTGTGTTTGTTTCTGGCTTGTTTACTCTTTGCAATGTGGCTTAAAGTGTGCAAGGGTGCCATAAGGGGAAGTTGCACAGTAGGGTTCCCAGCTCTACAATTTCCCTCTCTCACTCTATCTATCTATTTCTGTCATACGCACACATTTCTTTGTCAAACTTACATACATACACATTCAGATTCGTCACTTCGGATACGGTCACCAAGTGGGTCCGAACACCGTATGCTTTAAGGACCCTGTGATCGTGTATGAGAATAGGGGGCTTCTGAGTCCTCCTGACTACACCACGAAACAAACTCCTTCCATATTGGTGGTGTTTCGTGGCAGTATATTGAAGGACTTGTTTACCTCCAATTTTCTGACTATATCACAGGGTACCTAAATGATTTTATGTGCTTAATAACAACGGTACATGTGTAGTGCTTAGGGTTTAATATGAGATGAACAAGTGATACAAGACGAGTTTAAAGTTAAATGGCATACAACATTAGTACTTGATACACGTCACTCACTACCTTAGGTTCTACAATTCCCTCAGACAGACCATTCACATTATGGGAGTAAATATGTTCTCCAATTTTTGCATTGCAGTGTTCCCAATACTGCGTCATCAGACATCCTCATTCAGACAGAGTTATTGAAAAGTTGACTTCCATTTGAGTGCCTTTGGGAGAGTTTATACCACCACATCGTTCATCGAGTTTTATTGTTCAGGAGAGTGTAATGTTGGTGTATTTATGGCCGGGGCTGGTAAGAAACGCAGAAACCGGTTTGTCTCTTTATTTTTTTTTTTTTTTTTATTTATTTTTTTTTTTTTTTATTTTTTTTTTTTAGTTCTATTTTACTTTATAGGATTTCTGGTGTTTGGTCAATTAGATTTTTTTTTTTCTATGGTTAGAATTTTATAACTTGTAAGATAGGAACCCACAATCTGTTTCTAAATACTGTTAAGCCACAATCAAATAACCACCAACATTTTCCTTCCATCGTGCAAATAAATCAGTATCATATCAAAATATAATCATATAATTCCTTATGTTAACTCAACCCCCTCTTATTATTATTATTATGAGGTGCTGCAATATCATACATGTGTTGTTCTTTATTACCAAGATATTTAATACGATGGAAGGAAGGTGTCTGTGGATATTTGACTGTGGCTGTACATTGGATTTAATTCTTACCCCCAATAGTAATGTTTTCTAAAGAGGGTATGCAGTTGTCTGAAATATTTGTACTTTTTATTTAGCTCATTGTAGTACAGTATGAGATTCAAAGTTAATTAAGGACCCTGTGATCGTATATGGGAATAGGTGGCTTCTGATTCCTCCTGACTATGCCACGACTATGGTGTTTTGTGGCAATATTTGAAGGACTCAATTAACTCCAATTTTCTGACTACATGACAGCGCCCTTCATGCAATGTTGTGAGAGCATGGGTACGAAAAGAAAATGGAAGTAGTAAAACCAATTTTCTTTTGAATATGATATGGGTAACTGAAAGAATTATTACTTTCTTTAGTACACGTTTAGTTAACATATACATGACTTTTGTAAATGAAAGAAACTTTTCCTTTTATTGATAATTGCAAAGTTTACTCCGAGCAACACTGTTTAATGGAAAAAAAAAGTTAAAGCATTTAAGTTTTCTTTTCACCGAGATAGCAGCAGCAGCAGCATCTAAAATAACAGCGTGCGGAAGTTGGGGGGGGGGGGTGATTGTAACCAGTTGGCTAAAGTTACAAGTTGGTATACAAACTTGTCAAGGCCGCAAGTTGATTACGGAGTTAAGTCTCGATACGGCGTGAGGCGCTTTAAAGGCAGGTGAGAAGCACGTGCTGGTCTGGCGCCTGGTGTTGTGCAAGTGTTTCTTACCAGGAGTTTGCAATTCACTAGTATCAATCTTATGTTACTTGCTGTAGTGTATGGACGATATTTTCTTGTGGTGCAGAGTGGAAGCTGCTGCAAATCTCTCATCTTCCTATCGTTTGTGGTACATGATTGTTTCTTGGCACAGATAATAATATGTTCCAGTTGTCTTGCATTCTCCTCATGATGTTGATGTAATAGTAGTTAATGTTGTGTCGCTTTTTGAAGACTGATGTCACATACCTTCACCTTCTGGGAGTGATGAAGTGAAGAGTGGCTCGGGTGATTACTGATGTTGGCGATGGAATGTAGCTGCGAGGTGTGGTGGAGGCTGTGTCGGAAGGTGGTTGTGGTCGTGTCATCGTTGGTGGTGATGGGTGAAGTGGTAAATAATTGTGTCGGTGTTGAGAGGTGCAGGTGAAGTGGAAGGTGGAGATACGAGTTGAACTTCGTCTGGTAAAGTGAATAGGTGTGGGATGGAGGTGAAAACAGAATTATGTTATTAATTTGGAGGAGTGGGGTGAAAATAAATGTTGCTAAGGTGAAGTGAAGATGAATGTGGCTGTGGGTAGAGTGGAGTTGAGGTGAGCTTGGCTGTGGAGGCGAGGAGGCCCTGGGGATGAGTGTGGTGGTGGTGGTGGTGGTGGTGGTGGTGGTGGCTGTGAGGAGGGTGCGTGTAGTGCGCGTGCGGCAGGTGAGGGAACCTAGCTCCCCTCCCCTCCCTTCCACTCCCTCCTCTCCCACTAACCCTCCCGACGCACCCCTCCAACACCCCTCTTCCAAATCTACCTCCCTCCGTCACCACCACTTCCCTCACCCTCCTGAATCACCCATCCTTTTCCAACACCTTTCTACCTCCCTTTCCTCTATCATTGCCTCCAACATTCTTCAAAATCTACCTTCATCAGTAACTATCACTATAATACTTGCTATTCCCTTTTCTCCTTCCCCTATCACATCGTTCCTTCCTTCCTTACTCTTTGCTATTTTACTGTAACATTTCACTTTTATATCTCCTACTAGAGATAGTCTTAACTGTTTGATGATGGGAACTAGGGAGGCGAGGGAGAAAAAAATATTAGCTGGAATAAAAACAACTGGAAACAAACTTTCTGTAGACTTAGCCCTGTTGTAGAAAGTAGGAATGTTGCATTCGGAGAGGGGAGAAAAAGACTAAAATGTTGTAGATGTGTTGTGGGAGTGTGGGGAGTGAGGTGGGTGCAGGTAGTGAGGCGGGGGAGGAGGCGCGGATGGGAAGGGGGGACACAGGTAAGCCAGCCGGCCGTCCTAGACTTAGCGCATGCGTTCCCCCCATCCCCCCAAGTGGTATACCATCCACTGCTTTGTCCTTAACTATTTATCTCTCGTAATAGTGGCCTTATGATTGCTGAAATAATTACAGATTGGAGGAAGCAAGAGTTTAGAGCAGTTAGATTGTTAAGAAAGTGAGTGGTGAGGGTAGGGAGGCTGGGTGTGTGAGTTGGAGTGTGTGTGAGTGGCGGTATGTGGCATGGGTTGGGAGCGGCCCCGCCTCCCTACGGTGTGCGGCGAGCGGGCGGTGGTGGGAACTCGGGAGTTAGTCGTGTGCACGCCGCTGGCCGCGCTGTGCTCTCTCTCTGTGTCTCGCTATCCACACTACCTCACTTACACACCCGGACCTCAACACCTCACGTCACCGTTATCTTCACTGCTGCTGTTGCTGCTATCTCTGTCAACTTACAACTATTGCTGCTGCTTCTTCTGCCGCTCTTGCTGCTACAATTACACCATCACCGCCGCCTGCTGCTGCTGCTGCTGCTTTCCATCCTTACCAACATACACTACACTCACCCTCTGTAGCCACGGCGCAGCCTGACTCCCAACCAAACATATCTTCTACTGCCTTAACTCTTCCACATCTTACTACCACTGGTGCTGAGTCCTGTCCTCTACCCTGTCATCATTCCCTGGGCGTGTCCTCGTCACGCCCACCAGCCTCTAGCGCCCACCGCCGCTCTCCACGCCACCAAATTCTTCTCCAGACGCACCTCCCAACACCACCAAAATTTTCACGGCAGCTGAACAACCCACGCCCATCTTCTCCTACCTCCCACCTCCTCCGCATACCTTCTACCACCAGCCCGCCAATCTGGAAGTCACACACTTCGACGTCATGGTAAGTCCCCGCGGATGTAGGCTAGCCAGCCAGACCAGACCAGACCAGCGCTGCCCCACTCCCACCCTGCTGCTGCTGCTCTTCCCTCGCTACCCTGCTCGCTGTATCATGTTTCGCTTTCTTAAACCCTGTTAAAAAGTTTGGGATTGTTGTATCCGTTTTTGGAGTTTGCGACTTGAAATTGGTATCTAAGTGTAAGCTTGCCAAATTCTGGAGTACGTGGAAGTGGTTTGTGCAGGGAACAGCGACGTTTTTGGGCCCTAGTATGTATTCTGCAGATATGATTTTATTGCAACTCATGGCACTTGTGATTTAGGATGGTGACGCTAAGAGAAAGCATGACGGTATTTCCTGTTACATCAGGTTTTGCTCATTGCCAGTCATCCCGTTTCTACCTTGCTTTGTAACCAAAGACACCCACAGCGACAAGTTGAGGATGCCCTCTATTGTAGCGACAAGTGTTGGGCTTACTACACTCCCTTTCGTACACTATTTTTATTCAGACAAAAAAAAATTGAGGGAGTATTTTTTTTTTTTTTTTTTTTGCCCTGGGCCTCGGAGCGTGATGTACAGTTTACTGCAGCCCGGCACACCATCACATCAAACTTTAACCTGGCTTGCCATGTTGCCAGTTTTACTAACAGGGGTGTTGGTTTGTGTGCAACCGGGGGAAATGAATAATATGTACGTACTGTTCTTCTGTGTATTCTAGGAAATTGGTGTAACATGTAACATTGATCAGATTTAAAATTAGAGAACGGTCAGTCTACTTCCAGGATTCGGTCTATTTGAATTTCAGAAAGTGTGGTGCTGAAATAATTTGCTGAGTGTGCGACTGCATATTTTGCTGTGTATGACTTTGTATATATATCTTGACACCTATTTGATAATGTTTAGTTGTGAAGTTATACATAGGTTGGGGTTTGGTCACCTCAAGGAATTGTTCTAGTTCCCTTGTTGTTTATAATGTCGAAGTGGTGACATACGGGAGTGATTTTAATTAAAGCGTGAAACTATTGGAGAAGCATACTGTGTGTGTGCTAATATCCTGTTATCCTCGTGAACTTTGGCATTATGATGTTAGCATCCAAACGTTGTTGGGATGTTCACGTGTGACTCATCCCCCTTTTCTATGTTGTTTCATTGGTCGCATTGAATTTGGACTCGTGTATGTTCTTCATGAGAGTAACTCTGAATATAAAGATAAAAACTCATGAGGCGTAAATTAAGAAGAAAGTGGTGGTTATCCCCCTCCTCTTTACTCCCGGTTGTCGATATCGAGCAGTGCCTGTTGCTTGGTTGGAACGTGACGCTTGCCGGAAACGAAGGAACAGGTCGTTGCTCCCACGAAGACAGACGAAGGTGCTTACTCACGGGAGACGTTTATTGTCTGAGATTTGAAAGGTATAGTTTTCTACGCCACTTTTTGACAGATTAGAGGAAATTGTACCCCAAACAAGATAATCTGGACTGACATCACGATTTGCATAGTTTCCAAATGAAAATATAATTTGAAATCCTAAGATAGTGAAAGAATTGTTATGTGCAACTGTGCAATTGCGTGTAATTTCCACTAGTAACTTTTAGTGTGGGATTTGAAAGTAGTATGCCCTCGGTACATATACTGTATATTGTCTTATTGCTGTAACTTACACTAGATGAAAAGTGGTTGTGTTGTTTACATCCACAGTCATCGAATATCCCCATACAGGAAGTAACTGTTTACCAAACGAACAAACTAAAGAAATGTTAAAAGTTTAAAATCATACTCCCTGTATTATAAGCATGGGGGTAACAGGCTAAACTGGTGTTTGCCTATAATTCACAGTATGTTGCATGTCTGTTTTTTCAAATCATACTGGAGATATATACGACGGATTGTCACGATATGAAGAGTGTATTTGATGTCAGATTTGTTGTGTTGTGGGTGAAGTGTATAGTGTTGTGTGAATTTGATTGACAAAAAGGCAAATGCTACGGTTGAGATACACATGAAAGGGGTTGATCAGGTGGCAGCAGTTTGCGTAAATACTGGCATGTGGAGGCGGGAGATCAGGTTACTGAAGGTCAGGGTGAAGGGTGGGTAGTGGTGGTGGTGGTGGACTGAGTGGGGAGAGGAGGGATGGGTCTGTCTAATTCATGTTTTGATTCTTGAGTTAGTCTTCTTCAAGTTTGGCTCCGTTCAATTGTTACACTTCTCATTGTCCTGTCTTTATGTGCTGTTTTGTGTTTTGCTTCTTTCTCCCTTGTCTCGCTTTGAAAATGTCAATGTTTTTTTCTCGCCATGCTCAAAACTGAATGGTGGCCTTTTTTTCTTATTAGTTTCACCATATAGTTACTTGTCTTTTTTTAGTGTAAGGTTGTTTTCTTCCTATTTACATTTAATATATTCAACCTGAAATGTTAACACTATCATGTTGTAACTGTTGATCCCTCCCCATCACGTATCTAATGTGTTGACAATGCTGGAGTTTAGTGCATGTTGTTAGTACCCGTATTAATTTTAATCTCATCGTCAATGATCTTGTTCTTCCGATATGTATTTAATACGCTTTCGTATATGGCCTTGTCTTTCACTCGCATTTGAGTATTTGTGTTTTTTAATGGGACATAGTGACGTCATTCCTTCCCTGAACTGCAAAGTAATGTTGTCTCACCTTCATTCTATCTGCCCTAATAAAGCTCCATGTGTTAATGCAAGTGATATTATTCCCTTGTATTTATTTAAGTGGCGAGTAATCTTGTCCTCGTGGTCCCACTATCAGATAATCAACTGCAAAGTGCTCGCCTAGTCCTTCTGGACCTGCGGTCATTACGCTGTTTAATTATAACCTCCCATTTGTAGCCATGTCATTATCAAGTGGTGAGCATACTCAACCACCTTGCAGTAACGACCTTACAGCAACACGTCTCATAACTTTAATTACAAATCCAGTCATTGTCGTAGGATTCAGACGTGCGTAAGTTATGAGAGGAGGCGTTAGCACTGACAGTTACATCACTCTTCATACTTGTAAACTTGGATCACACATATCCATATTCTCAGATGATACTGCTTCTGCAACCAAACAGTACAGTACAACCTAAAGTGAGTCTAGGTTGGGATTTCCAAGAAGTCTTGAGTCTTAGCCTGAAAGAGACTGTTCGATTAATATTGCTGATGGTTGGGGAAATTCGAATTGGTTTTTCTCCTTCAAATGGTTATAGCAATGGGTATTGGAATCCTTATGGTGTTATACCAGGGTGGGAGTGTTGAAGCAATGTATTATTTTCCAGTTACATTTTATGCTAATCCGAATTATCGATAACTTTAAGTTTATCTGTACCATACTACTCTTTTTCGTTCATTGAAGACATAAAACTGTTCTGGATTTAGTGTATGTAACGTTGAAATTATCATCTGATGAATAGAGTATGCACTAGTTTTACTCAATCATTTCCAGGTAATGTTACTACCTGTACTTACTCAATATTTATAAGCTTACTGTTAGAGCCTTATTCCCTTTTCTTGTAATGTTGTAAAAAGGCTCCAAGCACTACAGTTCCTACCGCTGAATGATATAATTGTGATTATTTTTTTTTATCCTGTGGTGTATGTAGGTTTTTGTCACGTGTTGGTATTAGACTGGCCATGTTGTTTCTCAGACATCTTGAACACTTGTCTAGTGGATGAAGGAAGGACTGAGGACGAGAAGAACATAAGAAACGTAGAAGTGTTGTTTACGTTGCTGTGGTGGCCCAGGTGTGGTATCGATCTAGGCATCCAGGCTGTCTTATGTGGTGTTGTTTCTGGTTAAGAGTTTTCAGTTGTGTTGCTTAATGAAGAGTACTTGGTGCTATTATGGCATGGTGTCACGTAGTGCATCTTGTATTGGTACATGACTGCAAAGACAGGATGCTAGACGTGTTCATGAAGGTGATATCACAGTCGATAACACTCCCAAATGATTTTTGTGTCTCGACCCAAGGCTGTCAGTAGCCTGCCACTTGTGAAGCCTCGAGATTAAATGTAATTTCGATGTGAGCGGTGTTTCACATAAATGGAGACAGTGGAATTTATAGCCAGGATAGTTTTAAGAATAGCGAGGGAGAAGAGATCACTTGGAAAAACCTTCCAGATGATTGACGTGACACCATATGAAGTCCATTTGGTCCGCAGTTCACCATGCCATTCATAGTGCTATAGTAAAAAAAAAGTTTTTCTAAATAGCCTTTTTCCTATGCTTTAAAAGGAATAGATGTAAATCAGGTACTGTACATAATGGGTTAAAGCGTCTAAATTCTCATCCGAATGTGTACAGTTGTTATTTCTTGGTGAATGGGGAACCCCTTTTAGACTGCGAAATTATAATGGATCATGTGGATGCACGTGCCATTTTTTTTCGTACCTTGTTTGATGGTAGTAGGCGACACTGGCTGGCATGTTTAGCTTCGACAAGTGAGCTATATTTGCCGAGTGACTTAATGAGTTGGATGAGGGTAGGGAAAAAACGCAGACTGCCGTAAACACATTCTTACTTAATGATGAAACCTGTTGGGTTTAATTTGCGTTGGCAGCGTTGATAACACATAAGGTGTGTGTGTTTGTCTGTGTGTTTATATTGTTCAAGGGGCGAGTGGTGTGTTGGCGGACTAGGGTGTGGAGCGAGGGGCAGACTCAGCCATTGATCGTGGGGGCCCAACAAGTGTTCCCCTGGCGAACTGGCGGCCTCCCCGCTCTGCCGCACTACACCGCCACCCTGCCGCAGTGCCACCCGCACCTACCGTACCTCCTCATCCGCTCTATATTATGTCACAATTATGCCGTTATCTGTCACAAACATCCCATTGCGGTGCCCCCACAACCACCTCGAGCTAGAATACGACATAATTGGTGTTGGTAGCCTCAGCCAGCCAACAACAACACCACTATATAGTGCGAGATTCTCCTCTCATAAGCGCGCACACTCATGAAGAAACTTCCCCAAGAGTTGTGTAACATACGCGCACAACACTAACAACACCCACGCACACTGACAGTGGCTATTAAGTACTTGGTGCCCGTCAGTCAACCAGCCCTCCCGCTCGCCCCTGACACAAGCTGGCACTTCAACCTGCCCCCTCCCCACCACCACCACTCTCTTTGTCCCTTCAGCTTGCTACATTCACCCGGACGGTATTCACATGGGCACCAGGCTGGTTGGTTGGCTGGACCCTTGCAGTGCCACTCCAGTCTGTTCAGTTTTCTTGAGTGTGAGGTTTCTTCAGTGCGGTTAAATAGACAGTGCAGTGTGTGTTGTGTACGGGTTCTGTCAAAAAATTTCGTATCATCAGTGTGACTGGCAAACGGAACAAAAGTATCTGAAAAAAATGACAAGAGACCTGTACCAATATCACCGAAGCAACAGCTAGTGGTCTGGATGTTTGTTTCCACATCCATCTATCCTTCCGTAAGAATAATCGTTATAACATTGTGCTAAATGATTGTTGCCTTCACATGGTGTTTCTTTTAATAGTGTGTCGTCGCTTCTGTAGCCTATGTATTATGGCAGGCAATTCATGCTATTAAATATAACTGTTAGGAAAATAAGTGGGAAGGGAAGTACTGTATGCGTATTGTATACAACGAAAGAGTATGGATTAACAACGAAAGAGTATGGATTACTTATGTAAGGCGAGTGTATATCTAGTGACCAGAACGGAAGTGGTCCAGGGGATAACCAAGATAACACACTCATTCTATATGATGCCTTGCCTGTGACATCAGTGTTTAGTGAGTGTACAGTCTCCTTGCCCTGGACACATTGCACACTGATCATTCTCTACAGCATTGTCTGACATGTTTGTAATCATTGCTTCATCATTTGACGGGATTGTGAACACATTAACTTCTGGGTGGTGCCACCATCTGGGAAGGATGGAAAATTTCAGTGTACATTATTTTAAGTGTCTTTCTCCTCTTGGAAGAAAACAAAGTATTTTGTTTAAAGTGAGGTGTAGCCTGCCTGTTTGCCCCATCACACATTGGTAGTGTAAGTAGAGTGGTGAGGGTCACGTGGTTCCGGCTGGTGTGTTTGTAGTGCTACACGGCAACCTAACTCCCACTACCCCCACCCCTCCACCATCTCCCCCACACCTCCCTTCTCTCGTGCCTCCACCCCATCCCTCACCTCCACACACAGACCTGCTCTCGTTCCCCCAACCCCATCCTCTCATTCTCCATCTTCCGACCGGACCCTTTCCTCCACCTTGCCGTCTCATACATTCATCTCGTTCGTACCCTCCACCCCTCCCCCCCCCCATCTCATTTCTCTCTCCCTCTACTTTCTCCAATACTCTTACTGTGTAGGTATATAAACCCGAATTGTTATTAGATTGATAATGACAGTGGAATGATGTTAAGTATTATGCTTGGAGAACACGTCAGCATGTTTAAACGTTAAAAGTCAACAGCTGTGGGCTGTATTTACAGGGCCTACAAGAACGCACATAGTGCACTAATGGAGATGATTCGCAGATGTTTAACCCAGTGTTGCACTAGGATTACTTGGAAAATTATAACGCTTTTTTTTTTTTTTTTTTTTTTTTTTTTTTTTGTGAGGAGGGACATTGCTGAAAATGGTGGTTACTGAAGTAAAGAATGAAAAGCAGGCTGGGGTTTAGTGATAATGTTAGGCTTTGATACTGATGTAGCTCGGGTGATGGTGCTGGGGGCAAGTGATGTTGCTGGGGTGCAGGTGGGAGGATTAAATAATGCATAGGGGTTCATTATGATGTCATGAGGGTAGAATAGGTGGTGGTGCAGCTGGCGTGGTGCTACTGAGGAAGGTGGTGGTGCGGCAGCAGCTGGAGAGTGTCAACACCAGGCTGACCTGGCGGATCAATGACTGCGCCAGTTGGCTCCTGGATCCCCCACATGACTACACGCCCACCCCCGGCAGCCAGACCCGGTCCTCTCCCACCTGCCCATCCCCTCGCTCACCACCTGCTCCACCTTTCATGCATGCCATCATATCACCTCGACACCCTTTTTTTATATCCATTATATTTGTTTCATATTACGACACATCACATTAAAAAGGCTTTGCATGTAATTAAGGAACTCGCCTGCAACGCGAAATTATTACAATTTTAAAGTATATGACGAATAACCTACTTGATATCTCACATTTAGTTTGCCCATTACCTACTCTGTGAGAAAGTGAGGTGGTTGGTTAATAATTTCACCGTAAATTTCATACTTGTGACCGCCATACAAAACCTATGGTATGAGAATGAAACATGATAAAAGAATGGGTGTGTCTGTTATGGCTCTCGCGAATAAGATGTATGGAGAGGAAATGGCTTATGTACCTGACTAAAAAAAAAAAATACGACAGGTGTGTGTGTGTGTGTGTGAAGATAAAATCGAGGTTCGTGGCCCATGGATAGAAAGGAAGTGGATTGTGTGTATTCATTCGACTTGAGGAAGGGAGGAGTCTGTGGGTGTATACCGTGGCTTATTGAACTTCTAGGATGGGCGTAGACTATGGAGGGAGAGGCTTGGATTAGAGGATGGGCGTGGAGATGATGATGATGATTATATATTTCAAAATGTGTGTGTTTGAGAGAGAGAGAGAGAGAGAGAGAGAGAGAGTGTGTGTGTGTGTGTGTTATTTAATCCATGGTTTTGTATGTGTTTGTGAGAATGAGCAAATGTAGAGTCAGTCAGTCAGTCAGTCATTTAATCCTTGGTTTTGTATGTGTGTGTTTTGAGCGAGAAGGTTAATATCTTGGTGTAGACGAGTGCATTAGGAAAGACGTTAGGTGGGAGGGATACGCTTTGAGGTGTGAAGGAGAGAGAGAGGAAGGGGAAAGTGTATTAAAATGGATGGGTGTTTCTCCTATTTAGCTTGCAGGATGGGGGTGTTCAAGGAAGTAACCCCCCCCCCCCCTCTCTCTCTCTCTCTCTCTCTCTCTCTCCTCTCTCTCTCTCTCTCTCTCTCTCTCTCTCTCTCTCTCTCTCTCTCTCTCTCTCTCTCCTCTCTCTCTCTCTCTCTCCTCTCTCTCTCTCTCTCTCTCTCTCTCTCTCTCTCTCTCTCTCTCTCTCTCTCTCTCTCTCTCTCTCCTCTCTCTCTCTCTCTCTCTCTCTCTCTCTCTCTCTCTCTCTCTCTCCTCTCCTCTCCCTCTCCCTCTCCCTCTCCCTCTCCCTCTCCTCTCCTCTCCTCTCCTCTCCTCTCCTCTCCTCTCCTCTCCTCTCCTCTTTCTGTTTTTGTCACACTACCTCTCCCTGAGCCCCCCCTACACACCCACTCTATACATACCATCAGTCATATCCGCTGCTGTAATCTCCTCCACTATCTTGACTCACGGTGTTATCTTTGCCATCATTCAGCCGACTGTTCCATCCCGCCCCTCTTGTCACTCGTCCATCTCTCGTCGGTAAAGGAGAGGGATCGCTGCTGGTCCTCTTCCTCTCCCTCTCCCTTTCATCAGTAGCTTCTCATCTCCGTTCTTCCGTGTTTTTTTGTTTTGTTTTAGAGTCATTAATTGGTACTATCCTCCGCTGTAAAAAAAAATTATGGTTTCAAGGTTTTTTTGTTGTTGCTGTCCCGCAAAATTATCATTAATGTAAATAGAATATATAAATATCATTCTTAGGATAATTGTTTTCACCGAGACCACAACATTTAACGGGTGGAAAACTGGCGATAGATATCAGATATTAAATTATATTTCCCTACATTCCCAGTGCCGCGATGTGATTTAATATTTTCATATGGTTATAGCATAACATTTATTCAGTAGATTTTATGGTATATTCAGACCTTATTTTTCACGGTATGTGGAATGTTATATATATTTCTTTTCGGAACTTGTTATTCATAATTCCCACCAATTTGTTTAAACTTTAATATATTCTTTTTCCAACTGGTGGCTGGTTATGTATGCCCTCGTGATGCACAGTTGCTGACAAAAGTTGTGCTATAATTTGCTAATTTAGAGCTGCTGATAATGGAAGTATTTTTTTTATCGAATTTAATTATTTGCATTTATATTCACCTAATACTCTGATCAATGTAGTTACAGTATGCTTAGTGGTTAATTTCTCTTTGTCCTTGAATTGTATTTATTCCCTGCATGAACCCAGTACTGTGTTACGAGACCGTATATACCCTGGTTATTCTAGGTGTGTTGTCTCCCAAGGCCACATCACTCCATAAAAAGTAGCCCTGTCAACTCGTTTGTATCTAAACCAAAGATTTTTTGTGAGCCAGCTCAAACTAGTGTCTACGGTAAGGTAACTAACTGGCTTTAATCTTTATCAAGGCTTGTGTTTATAGCAATTGCCCGATTGAAAGTTTGTTTCCTAAGTTCTAAGTCATAAGTAATTGCAGGTCACACACAAAGAAATAGATATGAAATGGGATTGTTTTGCTTCAGATGGAAGGTGTGTGTGATGTTTGGCAGGCTTGTCACTGGTGGTGGTTGGTTTGAGTGTGAAGGTGGTGGTGCAGCAGGTAGACAGCTCGTCAGGAAAGCTGGCTAGCTGGCTTGGCCTGTGTGACAGGTACCCCACTCCCTTGCTACCCTGACCACCCACCTTCACTTCACCACACACACACACACACACACACACACACACACACGAGACCTGTCCTGGACTGGAGTGATATGCATATTTTCTAAGGTTGTATATAGTAGACACGCTAAAACAGAGCGGAGACACGAACCCAAGACTGACTGAGTCTGAGCGTTTTTCATGCTTGCGCCTTAAGTGTATTTCAATGTTCATAAATTCAAAATTCTTTAAATGGTTTTTCTAAACTTGTTCGACTACAGTCGAGAGAAAGAGATGTAAGAACTTGGCATAGGACTATTGATTATAGCTGTATATTGGTTCCACAGCATTCATTTCTTATAGAGTTGCCTTGTACAGTTCACAAACGCTGGTTTACTTGGTTGTAAATAGAGAAGCTGCTCGGTTGTGTAATAAAATACATCGTAATTAAACTTTTAAGAGTGGAATACCGGACATACTTGCTAACCCAAGTGTGGCTTGTCTCCAGGCGGGTGTCTGACGAAGGCCTCTCCCTCTCCACGTATCTTCTGGTATCACATTTTCTTTCTGTTAGTGTACTACAAGCTAATGTAATGATTTGTATCCAAAAATTAGTGCATCGTCCTGGAGTCGATTATGAGGTTAACTTCACTATAAGGGTTTTCACGTCATTGTTGTTGACTTTTGTCAGAGTTACTTTGCCGCGATGTAAACAAACCCGAGGACGTGCTTTTATAGTAGTAGTAGGCACGGACTGTGCTTGCTTGCTTCTTAGGTACCAAGCACGCGTGTAACCTGTTCAACGAGTCCATTGGTAACCTCCCTCCTCCGTCCATCCAGTTTCTTAGAGGCTACAAGGACAGTGATGCGGTGCTGGACTTGTGGAAACACTTATACTATTACAAGTAAACCTTTCATTACTGGCTTAGAAAAGAATGTAGTGTTCATATTAAGTGGTGATACGATATTCTGTGGCCAGGAGAAAGGGTGGTAGTGAGTGCAGGGACAATATTTATTAATACTGTGGTTTATAGGAGAGTTGGTGTTTTAGAACTTGATGGGTTTGTATTGTGTGTGGTGTGTGGAGGAGGATGACTGTGACTTGGGCAGGAGGGTGAGGATAAGGACATGCATGGTCTGCCAAGTGTTGGACTGTCCATCCACAGCGGTCACTCACCATTGTCAGGCCCGAGGAACAGTTGACACTCTTCCCTTCACCCATCCGTAAAATTATAGGGAATGGGGACTTTCTGGTGAGAGGATGGGAGTGTGAGTTGGAGAGGTCGAATTGGTATCCACTGGTTACACTGGCTGGACTGGAATTTGAGAGAACTCTGGTGAAACGTGTTTTCACTATTAACCTATGTTATTACTATGCCAAGGAAGGTTTTTTGGTTAAGTGTGTTTGTTAGCAGAATAAAAGAGATGTATGAATATAGTAATAGTTTTAAAGATATTTTTTATGCCAAAGATAAACCTAATGACTGGTACGAAGTAAAGTTTTGAGAGAGGTCTGGATCTGTCGGTATCCAAGTTCAATTTTAATATGCAATTTACGAAATTGTAGTGACCGAAGAGTTTCACATGCTCGGGGAACTAGTTGTTCGAGTTTTAGTGTCCCTGAACGCTTACTTGTGTATTAAATTTGTAAGGATGTAGAATTGAATTTCTGGGATTTTCCCCTTTTTCGTTTATCTGTATCACTGTTGTCAGTTACATAAACGTTTTGATTGTATTTTTTTACTCTTAGTATTCTTGTGTGTTTGTGGATGTACTCCTGACAGGTAGAATTTCCAGTTTCTTCTAAACGACCTCTAATCCTTTATTAGCTAACCGTTGATGGAAGATGATGCTCAAATCCACGAAAGTTTTGGAAACCCGTGTTGTGTAGACTTGTTGGTGGAGGAGGAACGGGTTATTCAGTCTAGGAATGTAGATGAAAGTAGAGGCTTGAGGAATGAATAAGTGGAGGGACATTCTTCCACGTCTGATCATCCTGCCTTTTGGACAGTTCCCCCAACAACTAACCCATCCTGTGTTCATTCCTTAATATGGTACTCAATAATCTTAGTAGTAATTGTGTACAAGGCAGCTGATTATATAATAGGCTTGAATCTTGACAAATGTTTATTACTTTATTTAGGTTCTTAATTCACATTTTGTATATATTTTTTTTCTTGGGTGTTTCATAAGATATTGCAGATATTGAATGTAAATCGTGGTTTGCTATTTTTGTAACTAGACTACCAATATTTTCTGTGACATATTGTTACTAGTTTGTTTCTTTCACTGTACTGTAGGTCATAAGTAATAATGTTGTAACACTATCTGGATTTAGACTCTTATATAGAATTCCCTGGGTAATGATTGCTAATGATTGTATTTTCTTCCTCAGGTAAGGCGATTGATGGGTCTATCTCGAGTGATATCAGTATGGTGGAGAGCGGGAACGTAAGTAGTGGATAAACGTCTTGTGGTAGAGTGAGTTTGGGATTGTGGTGTTGGGCCTGAGGTGAGCGAGATGGAACGCGATACGAAACGTGAGACTATCCCCGCCCACCCTCATGCCCTAACTCTCTCCCCCCTCCCTCCCCCTCCTTCACCATCGACTCTCGCATCCCTACACCCTCCCCTCTCTCTCTCTCTCTCGGCCCTTACACCCTCCCCTCTCTCTCTCTCTCGGCCCTTACACCCTCCCCTCTCTCTCTCTCGGCCCTTACACCCTCCCCTCTCTCTCTCTCGGCTCTTACACCCTCCCCATCTCACTCTCCTTACCTACCTCACCTCTCTCCACAACAACCCACTCCTCTCCACTGCCCCAACTCTTGTCCCTTTCAGTGCCTCTATTTCTTTTCCCTCTACTTTACCACGGATTGTCTGGTAAGAACTCCGGGGCGTGGGAAGGATAGTATCTCGCATCATGGGGTAAGTTGAGTAGAGAAGTATTATTTACCTCTACCAGGGTCAGGAAAACACTTGGGTGTCTGTAATTTTACTTATCTGTGGCATTAATTGATCCCTCGGTTTCATTGTTTACATACATTGTACTGTATAGTATATACCGTATTATTACCTCGAAAGGTATATATTTTCACTCATGTTTGTCTTTGGTGTTGGCGAAGTTTATATGTGCTTTTATGAGTACCCTTCTAGTATTTTGTGTATGTTTGGCACTCTTTACCACCCTAATTTGTTTTGATGGTCCAAATATTTAGTGATGAGCCCTAATGTGTATGAGCCTGTCCTCGGAAATGTGCCTAAGGTTACCGGATAAGTTGGTAAGTTGAAATTAAGATTATGTAGATAAATGTACCGAAATAAGTAGAGGGCATTTGTATGATCACGGTTACTCTCATTGATTGTGGTGAATGTGTTTACCTTGCAGATTGAATTGGATAACGTGGTATTTTTAAAACTTGTGATGCAGCGTATGTGTGTATATTGAAGCGAGCTTGTGTTTGTGTGCGCGGGCGCTGGTGGGAGTTGTTTGAAGATGGTAACGAATGGTAGTGTGTGTGTCTGGTCTATGTAGTGTGGTTATGGACGGACGGATGCACGCGGGATGGCCAGGATATCCGCTCACACACACACATACACACAGACATACACACATCACCTTGCAGTCTAATAGGGTCTACCCCCTGGCTGCTCGTCATCGCTCATTAGGAGTCCATTAGTACATTGCCAACCCTGTAACACCTTCGGTCCCTGGCTCGACCTTGTGATCCTAGGAGTTGCCGAGAGAAGATAGGCGACGAAGTTTGTGGATTTTGTCGGTCTGGAAGCCATATTAACGGAAAATGCGGAGATCATGAGGGATAAAAACTTAGTTGAGCTGCAACTTTGATTAAAGATGTAGCAACACGGAACTGGTCGCTGATCCATTTTTGTTTAGGGGGCCTGACATGTCCTCTGTGCTTCCCGGTACAGGGATATCTGAATAAAAATTGGCATATTGTAAATTAAACTTATCGTAACGTGTAATGAAATATTAAAATTTCACTGGGTTGTGTGTGCTATCCCACCGTGATTGGTTCTAGTAGTGAGTTAAATTACTTATCAAATGTAGTACTTGCTTGTGTTTCTGGTGGTGGTTGGTGCATAGACAGCCACGAGTTAAAATACAAACACTCCCCATGCTATAACTCCCCGAAATGGAACAAAGATGTTTCTGTCAACCGGCCAGGGCGAGGTGGTTAGGGAGGAAGAGCTGGCGACGAAAGGTGCTACACGTAATTGTTATTTTTAGGCAGCAAGAACAGAGTGTTGGCAGGCAAGGGAGAAATGTTGGCGAACGTCATTTGTTAGTAGCGGTACACAATCGTACGTACTCCACCCACCCTTGGCTGAATGAACAGGGAAGCCGATGGTATGATAGTTGTCATCGCGATTGTCAGATTTAGACCCAGCTACAGAATATTGTCCAGTGCGAGGATTTTACACAACCCAGCCGGTGTTTTGATGTTTACATGAACCCAGGAAGAGAGTAACGTGTGAAAATCCTGTTGGTAAATCCTGGAGAGAGTCGTATAAAACTAAAAGGGCATAGAAAGTGCGGCGCGACGGCAGCACGAGAAGCAGCCAGTCAGCCAGTTTCTCCATTCATTGTGGGTGGGTGTAGCGGCAGACAGCTGTTGTTGCCATGAGCTGCCAAGACGGGCGGCGGACTTGACTGGCTTCTGTAGTGTATGTGTGTGTGAGTGAGTGAGTCAGTCACTCAGTCAGTTATCCATATATTCATCCAATACTGTCTTTGATTCACTGTGCTTGGTGGAATGCAGAGAGAGTAGAGTAGAGTAGAGTAGAGTAGAGAAAAGGGTGTCTGGTGTTGAGGATAGAAAAACGAAGCGTATGTGTATGTATGAGAGGGAGGGAGGAGAACGCTGGATTATGAGCCATTTTGTGCAAGTCCAGGATTTACAGTTTGTTAGTTTATGTCGTGCAAAGGGGCAGATAGTATAGAAAAGATCTTGAGTTGAAAAATATGTAGTTGACCGTAGTGTGTGTGTGTGTGTGTGTGTGTGTGTCAGGCAGTGAGGGGGAGACTACCGTGAGTGTTGCTGGAGCCGGCTGTGAGTAATTTGACGTTTCCGCGCCCCCGGGCCTCTACTCCCTCCTCTCACCTCCTTCCTCCTCCTCACCACAACCATCATTACAACTACCACCACTGTCAGAGCCATTGCCCTTGCCGCCGCCGCCGCCATCACCACTACCATGTCATCGTCACATCTATCATTACTACCTACCGCAACAACCACAAATGTAGCCATCATTGCAATTGTCATCAAATATATTTATTTCTCCAGCCATCACGTGTCACCACAGACAACGTTGCTACTAAACAAACACCACGAACGCCACCCACCGTCAATACCTGGCACTACCACCACTGGCCCTCTTCCTTACCATAACTCCTCCTTAAACCTACTAATAACCACACATCTTCACAGTAGTTATCATGACTACCACCGTCACTACTATCCTTCTTCCATAGTGAAGTATGATGTGAAGTAAGGGTAAAACGGACTTGAAATCTCATATCTCTTCTCGTATCATTAACTTCTGAACTTGTGATCGGTTAGGAAGAGTTGCCATTACACTAAATGAAACCACCGCCACTCTGTTGAAAATTGAATTCATTTTTGCTACAAGGACTAATTCATTTGCCTGGGGGATGTCATAAATTTTCGTTTCCCTCCTAAGGAATCCCTGAATCCCAATCCAGACTTTTGAACTTGTATTTTCCCTCTTTGACTTCAGTACCAGGCTCACATGCCATCAAAGGCTTTCCTCTCACCTCTCTTCCCTTTAACATTTTTTCCCTCTTTCTTTTACGCTGCAGTCGTGTCTCCCGCTCTTAGTTTTCACAGTCTTCTGTGTCTCTTAATGGGCGCTCCTTCCCTGGCCGCAGGCAAGTCATTAAATTATCGTCATGGAGGAGTGTTCTTTAAAGCCAGTGAAGGGAGTGAGGAGGCTGGGAGAGGAAGTAGTTGTCGAGAGGCTGAGCAGACAGATAGAGCAGATGGTGGGATGAACTGGAGTAGGCTAACGAAAAAGTGGACAAAGTTGGGAAAATTCTTTCACCATGTAGTGGACTGTCAAACGTATGGAGGATGGTGGAATGACGGGGTGGATAAGGACAGCAGACAGTCTTGTAGGGCTTAAAGATCTTTAGACGGTGGGATGGTCCCAAACCACCAGCGCGTGAAGGATTTTATGGGGGCAACCGTCCTCGGAAATCTAGTGGTTTGTACTAATGGGTATCCTACGTGTCCTGGAGGTAAAACTGTTTCTTGAATAGTAGGAATGACTATAGAGAGCATGCTATCCAACTTATGGTACTGGTATATATTATTGAGTGGGAGGCTTCAGTTTACTAGTAATGCATTTATCTATGTACTTATGTGTAGGGAGTGTGAACTGGAATGTACTGTGTATAATAATAATGAGTGTATGTGTTGGGAATTATGTTAGTGTAAGTGGATGTGTGATGTCTAGTGTGCGTAGGCCTGACCAGGTAGGTAGAAGGCATGTGAACAAGGGCCAGGACCGGTCGGGGCACCAAGGTCGTGAGAAGAGGGCACGTTGGCTGTGGAACCTGGCCCTGTAGGGAGTGACGGTGGTGGTGGTGGTAAAAGGGGAGAGGGGGTAGGCTTCCATTCCATTCTCCCCCATCCCCTTACCCCATCATATCCCTCGTAGCGGCAAACCCCCTCGCCACTGTCTACTCTTAACTTCTCCCTCATCTACTTCACTCCATTCACCCCTATCACCATATTCCCTTCCTTATCCCCTCAACACTGTCTACCATTCATTAGCTTCTCCCTAGTTCACCTCCATCCTCACCCACCATACCATTCACCCCTTTCCTTCATTTATATTCCCTCCACCCCCTTCTCTCGTAGCTACATACATGCCTCACCATTCTACAGTCTACCCTATTGTTTGTGTACCCTTTACTTCACCCTCTATTCCATTGTCTACATTCTCCCACCAGCCATATCTTTACCCTTTAATTTCTTCCTTGTAACCCTGTTCTCCACCACCCAACCGTGTAACTTGCCCGTCCTCTACCACTCTGCCCTTCAACTCCCCCGCATCCCTCGCCATCATCACTCTTTACCATTTACTACTACCTTTTCATTCTCCCTGACATTCTCTTGTACCAATGACTGACTGGTTTACTCTTTACTTTCCTCCTGCCACTCTACCCTTTAATTAAACATACCCTTAATTTTCCAGCATCCCCCCAGTTCTTTTCACTTCCCAATCCCCCCCGCCTTTCCATTCTTCAAGTGAGTCTGTGTGTGTGGGTAGGAGAGAGAGAATGGGGGAGGGCGTGTGTGGGTGGGTGGTCGCTGCTAGGATCTGGCCTGGGGTTGGTACTGCCGAAATATAGCTTTGAGGGAGAGGAAAGCAGCTAGCGTTGATAACGTAATGGCTCGGTAAAATTAGTCGCCGTAATGTTGCCCTTGTCAGCGAAGGTTATTTGGAGTTACGCATGTCTCAGATAATTAAAATGCAGCGAGGTGGAAAATGCTGTACTAGCCCGGTGGCAGCTGACTTACGCTCCCAGGGTCTCGTTTCGTTTTGTTGCCCGGGTTGGAAGCTTCAATACTGTACTTTTATTACATTTTACAAAACTATGGTTGCATTTGTTTTAACGCACGTTTGTCGTAAAACATTTCGTGTCACTGGTAAAGTAGCCCGGCGCTTAACGTTTGCAGGAACTTGAAATAGTGTATACCATTCTTTTTATATATATATATAGATTAGGAATAATATTGTGTCGAATACTAAAGATAAGTGCTTTGATTTTTTAAATAGTCACTTACTTGACCCTAACGCCTGCCTCAAAGAACAACTACAATATTTAGCAACGGGAACACGGTGAAGTAATTTGAGGCATTTAAGTCAAGAAGATGGATTTTATTTTTATTATGATTTGTAGGCTACAATTCTTCAAATGGTGCCATATCTGGGGTGGTAAATGTATTACCTCGATAATGTTTTGGTGTGACTGCTGAGGGGTGTAGAGAACGATATTAGGAGAATAATAGGGAAGGGAGGAGTGACGGAAGAAGGGGAGTGGGTGGTGGATGACTAAGAGGATGGTGGGAGAGGTGGAGGAAGGGAGGGTCAGGTGGAAGTGAGGAGAGAGGGATACAGGCAAGGAGAGTGGGGCAAGAACGAGTGTGAGGAAGAGGAGAGACGATCGGCAGCAGTGGGGCGTGACGAGGTTGAATCACCTTCCTCAGTCCACTAAACTCAATGTTGTCTACATCAGCTCCCTGCTATCTTATCTGATAATATACTATTAGCAGAGTTTTTAAATCCTAATTTTTACAACCACACCAAGAACATAGTCCACCAAACAAGAATGCAGATGGGCTTGCCTGTCGAATGCTAAATAATGAGGCAAACATATTTCTTTTCATCCTTGTGTTCCTATCGTTGTACTCCCTGCACCATTTCTTGCCCATTTGATTTCCTTAATTAATGTTTCCCATCAGCACACACTCACGTATGCACACCTCCCAGGGTGTATATATATATTTAGGTGCTGTGAAGGCGAGCCATGTATCCTGGTATGGTAATGACGTCCAGTAGTATGAAAATAGATATCATTGAGTTAAGCTTGGTGTTGTATCACGAGATGCACGATGATGTATGGTGTTGTAAGTTGGCGTATTAGTGTCCGAGCTGGGTGATATATTGGGCTTTGTGTGTGTTTGGGGGGGGGGGGAGGGTGGCGAGGAAAAAAAAGTTTGAAGTGTGTGTGAATTGAATATAAAGATCTGATACTTTGAAGTTAATCGAACAAGCGAGATTTATTGGATATCCAGAGGTACATTGAAGATCATAAAAAGTGTGTCCGGGTTTACACACACACACACACACACACACACAGACAGTTGTAGTGGGGCTTGAATAGTTTAGCAAGTGTACGGTTTCTATAGAGCGAGTAATTTGTAGAAGGGAGAAACTTTGGGTCAAATAAAGAAAGAGAGGAAGACATAACTTTTGGTGCACTACTGTAGTGTGTACGACCGTAGCTCGGGAATTTTGCGGCCGGACAGCTTACCCAAGGATGACAATGACCTCTCCCTCCGTCCGTTCGTCCGTGTGTCTGTTGGTTGGTTGGTTGGTGTAGAGCAGGTGGTGCCGTCTCACTCCACTCACACAGATGACGCCTCCACACTCCCATTCTTCCTTCCTTTTCCCTCCCTCTATATAACTTGGTCCATACCTTATTTACAGATAGTCTTTCTTTATTCTATTATTTATCGAGTCTTTCCACCCACCCCATTCTTTCTTCCATTCTCTTCTCCCATCTCTCCCAGTTTTATTTGTTATGTTTTATGTACAGCCGGAGGTAATAGTCGTGTTTCCACTTCTCCCCTGTCATGAAGAACAGTATGGAAAACTGAAAAAAAAAACACATTTATTAATTAACCATCTGGATATTTAAATTCTGCTTGGTGAATGTGTTTGTTTCATGATTATCATTTGTTATCCTTCAAGTTGACTTGAGTGAGACTACAGGACTTTTGCTGCCGACTGTACATTGTCTTGCCTTCCTTTCCCACCCTCCTTTCGTTTAAAGGTGACCTATACCATGTTACGAAAAAGGTGGAATGTTGAACGAAGCGTATTACCAAATGCTCGCATTGATGTAGTCTAGTATGATATCTTCTCAGTTTGATTTGGGGGACTTTTTAACTTCCTTTTCGTCTACACCATCTCTGAATACACTTTCAATGCTTGTTGTCCCCAACATCATATAAATATAGTGTATACTGCGTGTCATCGACCATCTCGGTGCTGACAAACCACTTCTGCACGTCCTTGAGACATGGCCAAAAACACTGCAGGCTCTCTTAGTATTGCTTTATAATTACTAAAGTTTTTCTTGCAGTTACTTTTTGTCCTTGCGTGCACTTGGCGAGTTAGTTATTGCTTGATGGCTTGTTGTATAAGGCGTGGAGACTGGATCTTGTTTTTGAGTTTAGGACGAGTTTGATAATGAGTGATGTTTAGTTGTTTGAGGAATGAATCTAGTTTGAGGTACAGACGAGTTGGTTATTGAGTGGTGGTTTGTTGTATGAGGAGAGGAGAGGAGAGTTTTGTATATGTTAAGGCAGAGTTGGTTATTGATTGAGTGTTTAATTGGTGATTGATTGAATGGTTTCTTGTATGAGGAATAAATCAAGTTTGAGTTAAAGACGAGTAAATTATCGAGTGTGTGATATGAATCTAGTTAAGTTTATTTGAGGAGTTAGTTATTGAGTGAGTAGTGGTTTGTTGTACAAGGTGTGTGTGTGTGTGTTAGTTATTGAGTGAGTAGTGGTTTGTTGTACAAGGTGTGTGTGTGTGTGTGTGTGTGGTGGGTGGCCAGCTAGAGGTAACATTGGAGTTTGTGCGGCGTCATGGGCGGGCAGTTTGTGGTGGCCAGTCTTGGTTAGTGCGGGTGGGTGGGTGGTTGGTTGGTTGGTGAGGTAATGGTCGGGCCAGCCAGATGTTGTTGTTAAAAGAGACTCCTTTACCTCTTTTACTTCCGGCTTCACCAACTCTCTTTTTCCTGTTCAGCTATCGCCAACCTCCTCCTTCCTTCCTCTTTTTACACTTCCTCTAACTCCTCGTCCTCTTCTCTCTACTTCCCCATGTTAATCGCCTTTCACGTTATTCTCTTACCCATCTTATTTTCTTCCCCTCCTTGTTTATTTACTCCAGTCACTCTTCAAGGTCACCTCGGATATCTATCTACATACACAATTAAGGCATATGTTGCGATTACATATAAAATGCCTCTGCGAAGGAGAACTTCCGTGCTTCAGTATTTCAAGTTGGCAGGCAATGGTGATAATTGAGCTTTGGGAATCTGCATTGTCCATCCAGGTGTTTGAGTCTTGGATGACGAGCATGCTAGTGTTTAAAGCTGTTCATATTTTTCTCCCCTAATGTGTAGTGCTAACCTATTTTCTTCCCCACTAGTGTAGAGTACCAACACACCACCCAACATTTTGCTATGAAGTTGGTTGGTTGGTGGTGATGCGAGAGGAAGCCACTAATGGAAGGTTGAGTAATGCGGCGGGTGAAGTTGCTGCTGGTTTTAGGTGGCTGCCGACTCGATAGGGATGAGTGCAGTGATAAATGTTGGGTGATGGGGGCTGTGGTGAGGGCTCATGTTCTGTTGGTAGTAGTTTTGATTGGTGCTGTGACGATACTGGTTGGTTGGTTGCTGTAATGAGTGTTTTATGGTGGCAGTGAGTAGTTATGTTCCTTAGTTGTGGTAGAGTGTGTTTTGGGGTGCTTGGTAATGATGATGTTTGGTACAGTGGCAATAGTGCCTCCATTGATTGTGGTCTTCTCGGTGTTGATGGCTGTATTAAAGTGTATTGTTGACAGTGATGTGGTGTGGTGTGGAGTTGGCTCATACGATAGGGATTTGTGGTGGTGGTGGCTGTGGTAAGGGTTTGCATTGGCGATATGAAAGCGGGATTCATAATAGTAACATTGTTTTGTAATAGCGGTGGTTGGTCGTGTTCGGCGGAGGTGGTAAGAAGTTGTAGGCGAGATTTAGGTATCTTGATCCTTTTTTGGTTTTCTACAAGTTGGTTAGAATGGGTATATAGTGGTGGTGGTGGTGGTGGTGGTAGTAGAGCTGGCGTGGGTCGTGGCTGGCCTGCTGGCTGGTCGGTCGGTAGGTATGACTGGGTCAAGTTCAAGGGTAGTAGTTTGCAACCAGTGAAGCCACCACCACTACCAACCCCATGTGTGTGTGTGTGTGTGTGTGTGTGTATGTCTGTATGACCCGCTTTTCTCTCCCTCTTCACTCACCACCCCGGATGAGACGTACGTGGTGAGGTGCCAAGCGCTGCCACTTCACACATCTTCATTATGCATATGCAAATTTGATCAGGGAATAATTTATCTAGCATTATTCGCTCAGGAGAGAGAGGGACGTTTCAAGTGGCGTGGCATATTGGTTAGTGTGGGAGGAGCTTGCGAGGATGTCGAGTAAAATGTTGTTGGACGAGTGAGGATGGGTAATCTTCACTGCTAAGAATGTTGGCACGGTTCCATGAACTTGATATAGACGGTCGATCGACTTGCGAGAGTATCCCTGTTCTTGAAGGCTATTATTGGTTGCAATGGGTGTGGTATGGCAACAGAGGAAATTACCATGAGGTTGTGATGTAGGGAAGGTGTGATTTGAAGTGGGGATTTTGGTTTGGCAGAGATGAGACACTGGTGGAGAGCGGGGTAAGAGGACGTGCCAGAATGGTGGTGGTGGAGGTGGTGGAGGCAAAGGGTGGTAAGGGAAGCAGCTGGGAGTGGTGGTGATGGTGGTGTGAGTGTCAGGATGCAGTGGATGCGACAGGGTGTGGGGTGGTGTGGGTGGCAGGCAGACAACAGCAGGGTGGATGAACATAGCAGAATCAGTGTGGTGGTGCATGATTGAACAAGGAGAAGTTTGAAGGCAGTGAGTCGGGTGGGGGAGGCAGGCAGGCAGGCAAGCAAGCAAGCAAGCAGGCGGGCGAGTGGGTGGGTTTGTGCGTTTGTTGGTGCGTGCGGGGGTCGTTGACTGCTGCAGCGGGGTACTGGCGTGGCTCTTGGTGAGTGACTCCTACCCTGACCTTCGCCTCCCCCACTTCCGCCACTTCTTCCTTCCTTCCTTCCTTCACACCCGCTGTAAACCAAGTGTTGGTGGCTTGAGGCATCGGATGCACCCTCTCCTCTACTACAATAACGTCTTAAATACCATCGGGATGAATGGATGGGTTGCGGGCCTTTACTCCTCTCGACTTAACGTTGAATTTGCATACTCTTTTTGAAGATGGCTTCTGTCCATTAATTGCATGTTTTAGTAATGAAGAAACAATCACAGAAGTTAAATCAATTGACGATGGAGACAACGGAGAATCGTGAATTTGGAATACGGTTTAATCAAACATGGCACCCGAGGGGATAAACTCTGAAATATAACACATGATATCTATGACACTGGCGTCATCCTAGACATGAGTAAATAAATATACCCGTATGATGGATAAATCATACATGTACCGTACCTAATGGATGGATGGAGTGGTTAGAATCTATTAATGGTGGAGTGGAGTAAAGTAATTGAGTGTCAGTATGAGTGGCCCTGTGGGAATACCAGTATGGCACTCGTGTCATGGAGGAATCCCGTTACTGATAAGAATATTAGTACACCCATATAAACATTTGATTAAGCCATTAAGGTGCATGGAGGAGATAGAGATTAACTGGTCATAATGCGATGAAGATAGAAACGTGTGAGTGTGTAATGATATGATGGTATTGTGAGATGGAGTAGTACTCGAGATAGGGATATATATGGTAATGAGAGAGGTCGATAGATAGGTAATGGTGGTGGTTGTCTGAGTAAAAGATATAGCATTAGTGAAAGGGACCTGTTATTATGGAACGAGGTCAATTTTGGTAAGACGAGGAGAAGGCATCTTGAGCATGGACGCCATTGCATCACGAGACTAGGGTGTGATAAAGATATTGTATTATGATGACAATATGATTGAGTAGGCAGGGCAGCTATGTATGGCAGTGGAAGGAGCTGCTGAGCCGGCCGGTGTGGTGCAGGGGTTGGTTGGTTGGATGGTGGGTGGGTGGTGTGGAGGATTGTGGGTATGGGGAGGGGAGGGAGGCACTTAGTTCAAGGTTACGGGAAGTTGATCCAGCAGGCCACACAATACTACTCCTCCTCCTCCACCCGAACCTCTCCTTTCACCACAACTATACTATCCCTCTCAATACCTGGTTTCCGCCCCCCCCCCCCTCCCCTTCCTCCACACAGTCTTATAATACTACATATTCCCAGATCTTTGCGTAGTATCCGATTGTATTTGCGTGTTCGTGTCATCCGTAAGTAGAGTCATGGCTGATAGTGCTGGACCAGGGTCCAAGGAGTGTTGGAGAGCAACTGAACAGAGTTCGAAAAAGTGAGTCTTCTAAACCTCTCTCAATGTTGAGAATGGTTTGGAAAATTCACTTGTTCGAACTCTGTTCAGTTGCTCTCCCAAACTCGTTGGGCCCTGTGGTCCAGCACTATCAGCCATGGCTGTACTTTCTCTTATTTAACCAGACATTGGAACGGTCCCAATCCATTATTTTTCGGCTGTGTATATTTTTTCTATTATCAGAGTATGAACTTCATGTTCAGAATTTTTATAACCCTTTTCATGTCATTGATTCCCTGTACTCCCCATTGGCGCATCACACAGTATTTCCACGTAGCCTGTCCCACTCTCCTATCTCAATATAAATATTATGTCCAGTGTCACCCACTTCAAATTTTATTTTTCAACAAATTTTGCATACATCCATTTCGTATGCATATATGTATAGCTAAGGTCTGCTTTTCTGTACATTTTACACACACAAGGTATTTACCACCATTTTACTATTTGGCTAATGGGTCAGTATAACGATCCTCTAATGGTGGTAATACCTGTAGGAAAATTGGAAGTCTTCTTATTACTCCTAACCATGCTAAGAAACAAATCCTGTATTAGTAGTATTGTTGTATCTGTTCCATAGCAGAGTTTGGATGAATCGAAAGCCGTCCACGTCGCACACAACATAATTATGATACCATTTCACGTGTAAGTCGTCCCCAATGCATATACAACACCAAACTCAACATTTCATTCTACACTCGATCCCGAAGGACTAGAAGTACGCAACGCCCCAGATCCCGTGTTCGTTCGTTCGCCTCTTTTTTCGCCTCGTTTTCTGCGACACTGGGCAGGGTTGAATACGGCGTGTGTGGGTTCGACAGCTCTTCACAGAAACATCCTCCCCGCTTCTATTCACTCCCTTCCATCCCCCCATCCCCCCCCCCCCCCCACCTTGCGTCCCAGCATTATGTTATATATCATGTCGGTGTACAGTCGCAGGCAAAAGTTCATCGACACTGTTGGTCTGACATTTGCGTTTTTTTTCAACAGCACGTGTAAGGATTATGCAACAGGATGGGACCAGCGCATCTGATAGTGTGTCGTCCTGTTGTGTTGATAATGATATCATTGGTTGAAGGAAGCTGTTAGTAATGTCATTATAATAGAGCGAGCATCATGTTGGTTGTACAATGAGGGAAGAGAGGCTGGTGATATGTTAATGAAAGGGTAATATACACGTAGGGAAAACAATGCTTGTATACGAACTTTTACCCCAAACTGTACTCTTTCATACACATAGAGTGAGCGAGCCAGAACACAATAGTTTTGCCTTTTTGCTGCCAGCCTCTGTGATTAAGGGCTTCCCCCCCAGAGCTAGTATTGTGGCCGGAATTATTGGTGGCCTCCATTTGAACACCATTATTTATTTTTAGATGCCTGTATAACAATTGCAACATGGCGTGTATTGCAGTGCCCATGATGGGAAAAAAAATTTGCATATGCCGGTATGTAAATATAACATTGAAATGGAAAGGGAACAATGTAGAAGCTGTAACTGGTCGTTGTCGTCACCTTGTGAAGGGTAGCAAAGTTTAGCATATCATTAACCTTCCCAAGCTCTCCTTACGTACAGTCAGTCACCAAGTGCTCTCTTTCTTGTCGGATATTTATAGTATGAATGAAATGTCTTCTGAGGGACTATTTTATCTATGACTTATGCACTCCTTGAAGGTTATATTTGTGTTCAACAATTCGAATCTGAATGCTACTAGTTGTAAAGTACTAGTTGTAAAGTACACGAGATTCAAAGCACCATTTTGTGTATATTATGTTGGTAAATATGTTTTGGCGTTTCGATTATTCAGAAAGATTTCAAAACGTTATGAGATGGTCGGCTGGATCCGTCAAATGAAACTCCCTCATATATTTGAATTATGAGCATTTTAATATAAACAATAGCACTATTCACTCAGTATTCGTATAGCTGAACGGTGCCCACAGACTAAGACGACCTGATTACACACGGAAAGACAAATTTCATCCAATTGATGCCACGTGTAGGTCAACTGTGCCTGAGAGGTTTACACATCGTTCCTGGTTTCACATTACAAAACACACAATGGGGTTAAACTTTTTCCTCCCGAGCAACACACACACACACACACACACACACACACACCCACACACCATAAGAAATGAAGGTTTAGGGTCGTGCATTATCCCCAGGTCACCCCGAGTACATGCAAAAGCACCCATTTTGTTTTCCCCTCAGCATGCTCAGACCAGCTTTGTGTTTATTTTTATCCTGTAACTTAATCTAACTTTACCTGACAAATTTCAATTTTCCCAGCCAGAGGTAACCCGATCTTACATTACCTGGAGATTAACAAACTTGACCTTTCGCTACCTTACCTGAGCTGACTCAACCTAACATGACCTTATCTAACCTCATGCAGTCTTAGCTTTAGTGTATAATATATCCCCAGAGGACAACATACATAAAGAAATTCAAGTACCATAAGAGACATTGGGAATAAAGGCTTGAGGTCCCTCCCCGCCCACCTTTAGCTTTACCCAGGGAGTGAGCTTACGTGAGTGCCGCGTCTGGAAGGTGAAGGTGGTGCTGGGGTCTGGCGGCGGTGGTCCCAGGCGAAATATAGTAATGGGCTGTTGGGAAACCACTTGCCTCCCTCCCTCTCTTCCTTCCTCCTTTCCACCCTCCCTCTCCTCCCTCGTCTAGCCTAGCCTCGCCTCGCCTCGGAAAGTAAGTAAGTGATCTCGGGTGTTTACGGTACGTGTCGGCTCCCAGTTCAACCTCTGGCTGAAGTTATTTAAATACGTGGCTGTTAAATGTTGGCGTGTTAAAATGTGGATGTGTGCCTGTGAAGTAGGTTTACAGCCGTAAGAGTTACTAGAGCAAAAGTTGCCTGGTATGTTCATGGCCTATTAATTCCGTCTTCCTTTCGGTTTCATTTCTTGGTTTACCTTCCTTGCATTATGTTCTGTTTGCTTACACGACTCTCACTTTCGTGTGTTCTTCCATTTTCATTTCTCCTTATGTTCCTTCGCCTCCTTGAATGTTCCTCTAGCAATCATGTATCTGAGGCCGATCCTGAGTTTGCAGTCACCGCTGCTGTTCCTGACAAAGTGATGACTGCAGCAAATTTGGCCGTAACTGCTTTTCGATATGAACAAGATAAGACCCTTGTGGCTACCTGGGCTCATTCGTTCCTCACTGACGACAGCCTAAGAACTACCTGAATAAAGTTATCATCAAGTTTAAATTTTTTTTTTGTGTGTGGATACGAATCCCAATCTTGTGTGGCGTATCTGACACAGATTCTTAATTAAAATATCTCGTGCTCATGCCCAATAAATGTCCTCGGGTTGAAGGTTTTTAGGTAAATACAACACCTCGATGTCGCTTTATTTTTTACCATTATTTGTGGTAGTGCTGTTTAGGGGAGGTGGCTGAGTGGTTAGTTTTCTGGACTCGTAACCTATAGGTCGGGAGATAGATTCCTCTCAGGTGAGGGCCTGAGAATATTTACTCTTCCGATATGAGTTTCAGGCACTAACTATAAGGCCACCGAACGTCATAGAACACCCTCGCTGGTACTATAACGGCTGCAGTATTTGGTACCCTCTGTGGCTGAGTACCAGTTCAGAAATCGTGACGTGTGTGGGAGTAGCAGTTGACCTGGGCCACGGTAACGGACTTGATGAAGCCAATGTCCAGTGTCGGAACATAAAAGAAAGAAAGAAAAAAAAAAAAAGGCAATACTGTTCTAATTTAGAAAGAGAGCAGGATAGATTCTGTTTGCGAAGAGCTATGCTACGTGGCTTTACTGGTGTTCCTATCGTTTTCAGCTACTCGTCGATGGTTATATTTAATCTTATGTTCCCTTTTGCACCTATTATGATTACGGTTGCTTTAGCTCTTTAGAATCTTGTTGTTCTGATCATGCGGTGAGATTTCTGAGTATATTGTTAGTCTTGACAAAGTGTGCACCAGCTGCCTTAAGCTGGTCAGGGTCCTTTAGTACTCCGACGAGACAGCATGGATGAAGCTAGGTATGGAATTTCAAACATGGTAGTAGAGAGGAACCCTTTGTGGATTGATGAATATTCCACGGGGTTTTACGTAGTGGATACACGAGTTTCTTTTTATAGTATGCGGGCCTGGATACGTGTTCTTACTCCCGTGCGACAGCGTGTTGGAGGCGATGCACCTATAACAAAGGATGGATGTATATACAGTACACTGGTACCAGGCGAGGGGTGGGGATATTTTATTAATACATGAATAAATCTTTTATGATGCCATGTGTGGGTCTTTGGCAATTTCTTACTATTAAGAATGGATCGATTATAGTCTCATGCAAAAGGAACTTAGAGGAATGGATCACATCCTGTTTTCTACTGTACAGAACTTGTCAAGACATTATAAGTGTCTGGATGAAATTAACATTAAAACCAGAGACAAAGGAACAGGATGGACACTAGGGTACCATGAGATTTGGTTTTATGGGAATATCATTCACATTACGCTGGTATGTTCACGGACTCTGAACAAACTCAACAGAGACAAAGGAACCTTGGTGGATGGATGGATAAACGTACCATGGGATTTCATGTAATGGATACGTTGGTTGGGGGGGGGGGTCATTTATATTATGTGGCGTTGTAGCAAGGGAGGGGAGTGGTGTACGTGTGTGTGTGTGTGTGTGTGTGTATACGTGCGGGTTGAATCGATACTGGGCAGCAGTACTCCTCACTCGGCAGCAAGAGTGGAAGGGGTCCGACACCGCTCCTACTCACTGGCACACGTATGCAGGTACACACACACACACACACATACACATACACCTCGTTGGTTGGGTTGGTAGGTTGATTTGCCCCTCCACCTCCTTCCCTCAGACGCTTCTTACCCTCATCCCTTAGTAAAACACTGCGGACCCTTGCAAATCATCGTCCCCCCACCCTCCCTCCCCTCCATTTACTTCCTAACATTCCTACTACCATTACACTTTCTCTGCTTTCCTAACATTCCGCCACCGCAACCGCTCACCCTCCCTCTGTCCCTCCTCCTCACCAAACCCGGCCCTACCACTCACTGCAGGCAGGTCCACGAACCCTACATGTTCCTCACACTTCACCCCCTCCCTCCTTCCTTCCTCCTCATCCTCCTCCTCGCTTCCCAACACACTCACTATAGTCTTGCTGCACCTTGCCTACTTCATAATATATTTTTACTTTGTCCTCTCAAACACCACCACTTCTTCATTTCATAACCACCTCACCCTCAAGTTTTTTTTATTCTTTTCTGGGCCTTTGCCTTTCCCACCACCCTTCATTTTAAAACACAACGTACCTGCTGTTCCTGCTGCTTTCTTGCATCTCAGCAGTCAGCCTTTGTGTCCATATTGTTGTTGCTTTACTCTCGGATTCATCTGTGTTTGTAGTAGTCATCTTGCCTCACATGTTTTTTTATTTCTTTTTGTTGAGCACGTTCCTCTTTCATGGTGTCTGTTTTTCCCTTTACCTATTCACTTACCTGCCTTCGCTTTCCAGTTCCATCCCTTTGGTCCGTCTATCCCTCCCACCCTCCCTATACCGCATTTATTATTTGACAGTTTCATTTTAGTTTTGAGTGGGTTGTGTTTTTCAATATGCAGTGTTTTAACTTTACTTTAAAATGTTACCCCATCCCGAACGTCAGTGGGAATCATATTGTGAAAACGGGAGAGGGGGGAACCAGTATATGAAGGGAACACAATCCTGAAGGCTATGTTGTGTGTGTTGCACTACAACTTCGTCGTGTCAACGAAAGAATTGTCAAAAGGAAATGTATTTTGTCCCGAAATTTTGTAGGATTTAACGTTTCAACAAATTTAGTAGGAGTCCAAGGGTACTAAAATTGAAATAAATTATTCAAGTTTTGTGATTTATATTATTGATAAAACTTTACGGAAATTGCCATATTAGAATATATATATCCATAGGACTCTTGTACTATTTTAGGCTATGCCTAAATATTCTCTTAAGCATATAAAATGTTTCCCCCTCTTAATGATCTATTTCAAAAGAAAAGAGTTGAGTGTGTGGTTGTCTTTAAAGACTGGCTCACCCATGGTTATGAAAGAGCATATAAAATGGGGCTTGAAATTGTAAGGAAGAGCCGGAGTGTTAGTAGTGGGGGATACCACGTGGGGTCCAGGCGGTTGTATGAAGTGGCAAGTTGTTTGTATTAAAGGAGAGGAAGTAAGGTACAACAGGCCACACACTGGTGTTGATAGACAAGACTCTGACATGGGATGGATGACTGGACAGGAAGAGGGTATGTTTATATGTTTTGTAGGTTCTCATATAGTTACCTATTTGAATTTGTAATGTGAGTCTGAGCATATCAAACACCAGTCAGCTTTTCTTCTGTATGTTGGTAGATCATATGACTTGCATCATAAAGAGATGTTGGGACGGACCTGAGCTTGTGGGCTCACTCGTATGCAGATGTGGGCCTGGAGACTGTCATTTGGCATGTAAATAGAGGTTATTAACCAGTTCATAATGAAAAAAGTAAACAACCGGCACTTTCGCAAAATCATCAGTCCTCTACACGACCCCAACCCATTTTTATGTACACTATCCACACACAAGCTGTCTGCAGCTATACCTTAGCATGCAACTCTGGCAATTTGGTACATCTACAGGTAATTTCTCTACAGTCTCCCCCCACACAACTTATAAAACACAGCACCCACACCTTGCCACACCCACCTACATAAGCTCTTTACACTATACCCCCACACACATTCTAATTAAAGTCTGCTGCTACACGCAAGGCAAGATTACTCGCCTGTGTTATACAGAAACTTCTCATACATTCCCGCTGCAAGGTTACGGTGAGGTGTCAGTACAGTAAGATGCAAGAAGTCAAACCCGCTAGCCATTGGTGGTATGCTTTACACACACACACACACACACACAGTGTAACACGTATTCATTATTTAAGATTTGGGTTTATAATCTTTAAAATACTCAGGTGAATTGACTGGGATCGGGGTCCATTAATTAACCTATCTGGTTTCTTAGGCAAAGGTACTACCCACAGAATACCTGTCGTTACGAAAAGTTTTCAAGGTATAGTTTGGAGGAGCCAGCGCCTTACACGACTTTTACATGGTGACTAACAGTGCTGCTACAGCTGGATAGTCAATGGAGCCAAGATTACAGGGTAATATATTAGGCTGCCAGTTCTTGTTTTATATTTGTACGGGTTTGTAAAGTAACTTACATTAACCATTGGAGGGGAATTAAAATCGTGTGGTGTGTGTGTTAGTAAAGACGTGAATAATATATTGTTAGATATTTAGTGCTGTAATTACCCTCCCTGATAAAGGTGTCGATAGAATTAACCTCAACATATAGTTACCATGGCCAGTGCTACGTGTACTGGAGACAACTGATTCCTCCAAACATTGCCAAGAAACGTGTTCCCCCGAGAATAGATGTTTAAAGCAATCAGAAGTCACCAATACGTCAGCGGTATCATTCACAGTAACTTGAGCATAACACAGCCTGGCATTCAGAGTAATAGATTGGTCAAGTTTGTCATCACAGTTGTATTGAATAGACTGCTGGAGTGGAGTTGGCATCTCTGTTGCCATCTTGAGGAGTGGCGTTGAGGCAGCAGCTGCGTGCGACCTTGCCCTGGACAATAACCTCACTTGGGAGGATGGGTTGGAGGTGGAGGTAGGCGGGGAGGATACCACGCCCCCATCTAAAGTGTGGTTGACGTTAAAGAACTTGTCATCCTTAATAAATATGTTTTCAAATATTTATCCTTGGTAGATTCAGATTATATGGTGTTAGGAGAGTTGTGTTCGGGAGAGGGAGGAGGACCATTGGAAATGCCTCACTGTTGGCTTGCATAGTATTACGGCTCAATCCCATAATAGGGTTAATTGGTACCATTAATATATAATTGGAGTATGACTAAGAGGAGATACGTAGCTCGTTACCTTCCTTCTCTAGTTTCCATTTCCTTTCTTCTCTAGTTTCCATTTCGTTTCTTCTCTATTTTGCTTTCCCGTTCACTTATCTGCCATGCAATGTTCTATTGATAAGAGACTCGCGTTTTGGGAATAATGATGTGCGAGGCTGGTTTATTGAATATTGGTTAACCAGTGGAAACAAAACTTTATAATACCATCTACTCTATTTGTTTCTTTTAACAACTTGGAGGAATTTCGTTTTTCTTCTGTTCACCGAGAAGTATTTTGATGTTGAATTGCATGAAGATTGGGAAGATGTTGCTTTGGAGGTAGGGGGTATTTCTTGGTTGATCAACGAGTCGCCCACCAAACGGGAACGTGAGTGAAGGCAATTAAAAGTTTGGCCAGGAACCTATGAGTGTCAATATCACTTGACTTTTCGATATTCCCATGCCGTCCCGATTACCTCTTATGGGTCACCAACGTAATAAGGAGCCACGTTGGCTTGGTAATACGTCGGTACTATTTTAAATCCCTAAAAGCGTGTGCTCTTTTAAGTGTACACCATGAAACACATTTCCTTAGTACAGGTGTGATTTCGTGTCATAGTTTGTAGGGATTAACAGCCTCCCAATTCACCTGCCACCATGTCTCTGGTTCCTTAGAGCCAACCACGTGTGTGTTGATAAAAAGCCTGTATGTTACCCTGAACTTACCCTCTCACTGGTCATGGGTTGATAATGCCGATAGTGTCTCCAAATTCCTCCCTATGGTCATTGTCATATTGGGAGCCACAAGATGGTGACGGAGGCGGCACCAATTATTGCTGGATTACCCGGATGTGAGCTCTGTGGCGGGAGGGGGCCAGCTTGCCAATTACCTGTGGATTAGGCGATTGGGGAGCACTGGGGGTTGGTTAGTGATGGTGTAGGTAGGGTGAGGGGAGTGGACGGTAATGAACAGTCACTGTCCTTATCTCCTATTTCCCCTTCCCCACCCTACACCCCCACTTATTTAATTTATTGCACACTCACTCCCACTCCCGTCTGTTGCATTTCGTTCCCTCACCCGTCCACCCCTGCACCTTTGAAGTAAAGAAAATATCCCTTCGTTTCCTCTTCTGTTCATTGGCCCCCTTTACATTCCCTTGTCATTTCTCACCCCATTCCTTCCCTTTTCTTCCATCCTTCCTTTTACGTGTGTGCCTCCCCCCACCCTCCCTTTCTCTTTTATCTCCTCTTTCATCCCTCGACATCCTCAGACCCTCCCTATCCTCTTTTCCTCGTCTCATCTCCCCTCCCCTCCCGCCTCTGCTCCCTAATCTCTCCTCCCTTCTCCAGCCTCCACTTCCACTCTTCCTTTTTCCTCTCTCCCCTTACATTAACAGCCCGTGAGGGGGAGTGCCGTTTGATCATTTGATAAAACTTTGAATATAATGGAGATTGAAGATTTTAGCTGGCCCTTCCGTAATAACCTCACGTTAGCCAGGTGTGTGTGTGTGTGTGTGCGCTGTTCAGTAGGGAGACTCGAACTTGTGGCGTCGCAGGTGCCAAAGAATTACAAGGAAGTATGTATATGCCGAAAATAGGTTGATAACTTGAAAACATTTACTTACTATCGCAAAATCTGACGTTTGTACCAAGCTGCGGATATTGTTGGAATTTGCAAAGATTTTAAGCAAGGTGCGATCAGTTGACAAAGCCTTAGTTATTACCATGTGGAAGTATTTAATTCCCTGGAGCTTATGGGATAATGTTAAGGTTATTGGGCTATGTGTTTTTAGACCCAGTGTCACAGGAACGCAGTACTGGTCTACGATTTGCCATACTATCTACTATACTGACTTAAAGCACGATTTATTGTTTATACTATTAAAGTTTAGGGAGTTTAAGATGTATATATCGAGAAATTAATGAAGTAATGAAACATGATAGGAGAATGGAAAAGTCGGGGATATGAGATACAGAAAATATTAAATTTATGAAGTGGCAAGGAGGGTAAGTCGAATAATGTATAAACATTACACAAGGGAGTATATGTCATTGGGTAAAGGAGGGTCTTGATGAAGGGTTGAGTAGTCTCAGACGCTGAAATTAATATGCATTGCAACGGAACTGAATAATTTATAAGAGTATTGTGTTGATGTTTGTAGCATGAATAATATATTGGCGTTATTATTCCTGCCTGGGGAATTGCACGTCGAGGCAGCACGTGGCCCAGTTAGTTAGCTTAGCACCAGCTGCAACAGTTTCCCTTGATATATATGTAAGCGAAAATTATTGCCTTGTTTGCCAACTTTCTGGATGCATCCCAATGATCCGCTGGTACTTGGAGATATATGTCAGCAATCAGTCTTCAACCAACCGACGACTGTGTTATTGTTTTAAAGGAATGAAGTGAAGGGATTAATTATATTTTTGCAACAATATAAAATATCAGTTGTATTATCAGAGCTGATTTTTTAACTCGCATATAGAAAGTTTGTATACAGCTTTGTTAAAAATTATTCTCTAGTTTGCGATGAGAGGATTGGATAGCAGACTTGGACAAGGGAATGTGAAAACCTGAAACAGCTGAAGGATAAGGAGAGAATTTCATTAAGACCGAGAGGAGGATTTAATGAATAGACTAGAATTAGTGAACTGGAGGAGAATTTGACGAACAGGTTGAAATAAGTACATAGAAGGAGAATATGACGAACTGAGGCTCGCTTGAAATGCCAAAGTAGGTGATGATGGGTGATGGCAACATTTGTAAAGCGAGATGAGGTGGTGCGGGGGAGGAACACCACCAAATCCGGCGCGCAAGGCAGCTAAAGTCTGATAGTATCTATGAAGTGAATGGGCATATGAGGCGTAGGCCACAGAGGGCGTGCTGGCCTGGTATTGATCACCACCACCACCTGAGCGACTCCCAGGGACCCCCTCCTCCCTTCCCTGGTCTCTCGCTCATGCCTCACTCACTCCTTTCTCTCTCGTCAGTCTTTGAGTTCTACGTGTCCCCCTGGAAGAATTTTACTTCTCGTGCATTTGTTAACCTTCATTCCTTATCCCACTGATCTTAGTCTCATTTCATTATGCAATAAACATGCCATAATCCTAGTCGATTTTCACTTTGTCTATTCCTATTAATTGGCCCCGATTCGTTTTCTCTTACGGTCCACTTTTGTTTATTTGTTGTATTCCTTGTGTCCATGGTGTCTGCTTACCAGAACTCCACCTCTACCTCGTATGCTACTGCCTTGTCAGATTACTTATCATGGACACATCAAACTATTCCTCTTGGTCGCCATATCGTAATTTTTTTCAATGGCCGAAACTGTTATATTTCCACAACATAATATTGGAGTATGTGGCTTACTACATAAATTTTATGATGCATTACAACAGATCCTTGATTGAAAACGTATCTGTTGGTATTGAACACATAACTTCCACAAAACCAAGGTTGGTTCCTTTCCTACCTGCCTCAACACTCCTTCCAGGCTGTATATTTTGGTGTTTTAAGGCCCCTTTGTAAAAACGCCTGGCTTTACTCTCCACCTGCCCTTTTGTTATCTCAATCCGTCTCATTCACAGTGGTGCATACCATTTCATAAGTCATTTTGTTCACAGGTGGTAGTCCCCCTCCACACACACACAGACACACACACGTGCGCACAGCATAGGCTATATTGTTCCTGTGTATATATGAATTTTCAAATCCTGAAAGAAATTAAAGTTGAGGAGTGACTTGCTGTATATGCAAGTTGTGTGTGTAACAACATTAAAAGCAACCTTGTTTTAGGGGGCCAAGTTTTAAAAGTTGGAGATTTCCATATTCATAAGTGTAATTGGAAGGCATAAAAATGCATTGAAATTAAAATCATATTAGACCGCTCGGCACGGTCCATTTTTAGCATATTACTGGGAAATGTAAAGAAAACAGGAGGTCTGGCATAAAACATGATTGTTATAATTTACTGAAAAAACTGATACTTTGAAGGTGTTAGTATAATGGCATAAGATGTCCGCTCATGTCACTCACCATACAAGCTGTCACCATTGACTGAAAAACTCAACAGACTTTATTTAAATAGTTTTGTTTTTTATCGGACGCGTTAAAAGTGGGGGAAAAAAATCGGCTGAAGTGTTGAACAACATATTACAGACGCCGTGTGTGCATCAAAATGCATGTTTCTGTAGACATGACTGCATTGCTGCTGGTATTTTGAGGCAGAGTAATCAGTTTTCAAACTAGGTTTGTTGTATATGCACATGTTGGTTTTTTCAGTGCGGTTTTTTTTTTCTGTTAAAAGTGTAAACTCATTCATTGTCATCTACTTGGATCGATTTTTTTAAGTGAGTAGGACTGGTTATATAAATGCTCGAGGAATATGTTGGCAAAAGTAGGTAGTCTTTATTTTGTTCCGAGTACCATCATTTCCCAACACACGTTTGCATTTAACTTGCGACATTTCTGCACAAAAAGTAATTTCAGAGGGTAGAATCGTCAGACACTCGTCACTGTAATGCTAGAGAGGAGTTTCGCCCCCAGTTACAAGCGTGTGGGTTTTATTCCATATAAAAGAAATATTTAGCCCAGTGCATCCTGGAATACAGCTTTATGGAGAACTGAATGGTTGTAAAGAGCGGACTGTTACATAGCGAGAATATCCATAAGTTTATTGATTAGTGTCACGTCAGGACTCTGCTCTCTGGTCATGCAATGATTGATCACGATGTCACATGGCGCCGAATTGTACCCTAAGATTTTTAATTTCCTCGCACATAAAACATATTAAATAATGTACGTCATCGTATATGTCCGAATAGTGAATTATTGACATTATTCCGTACAAAACTCTTTTCTTTATTATATACTTTGCTGAAAGGTTTAACAGATGGTCAGTATTGCGTGTAAATAAATGTTGGAGGTTATTATTATTTTTTTTCTGTGGGCGAGGGAGCTGCTCGTCACGAGGAGAATTCCTGTCCAATTTGGTGTGATTATAATCCAACACCGAGCACGGTATTGATCACGGCATTAGCCATGTGGACCCCCGTTGATAGTGGTGTTAGTGACCGTCAGTTGAACCGGATCAGGTGAATCGTGTAAGCCAGGTAGGGGGGGGGGGAAACAGGTCAGTATAGGCGGCGAGGTTGTCGTTACGTGAGCTATGCAGGGCAAGTGGATTGGCTCAGTGTATCCAATTGGGCCAGGTGAACTAAGGAAGGAAGGTAGAGCATGTCAGGTCAGCTCAGGTGGGTTAGCAAAAGTGAACATGTAAATTAGTGAATGGAAATTTAATAGGAACTGCCATGGGTGTTTAAAAATCTGGCATTAATATGATTGATAGTTGGATACCGGCAGGATTCAACAGCAAGGGTTTATCGCATTCGTACATGAATACAAAGGTGTAGGTGTTTACAGTAGGGACTTGTATAGGTGTTTACATAAGCATTTCCGTATGTATTCACAGTTTGTATAGATATTTTAAACTGGCCATAGCACAATACCTAGGGCGGAGGAGGAGGAGTAGGAGTTGGCTGTGGGCTATGTGAGTCGGTCGTGGGCGTTGTTGTGTTGTGTTGGTTAGCATGAGTCGACTGAGGGACTATTATTGTACGTGGGTGGAGCTCATACCGCGAGGAGAGAAGATCCTTGGGTGGCTGGCTGGCTGGCTGGTTTTTCCATCCTGTCTGCCTACCCGCCAGCCCGCCCCTACCTCTCATTCTCCCTCCCACCCATGTTCCTCTTTCAGGCCCAGCCCCAGCTCCTCTGCCTATTGTCCTTCTAATTAGAGTGTCGTGTTACCCAGGGAGCAGACGACCAGCCTCCTTCCGCCCTCTCTTCTGCTCCTAAGGTTCCTCCTGTCCCTACTTCACTGCTGCTATACCCTCCTTTTAGTTTTTATGTGTTTGTGTATACTGCCGTTGCTCTAATATTTTCTTGTGATTATTTTTATTTTCCTGATCATTGCCTTCGTCCTGATCTCAGTATCTCGTTTAATCCCTCTTGCTTTACCTTTTATCTTCCCGTTCTTCCTTTTCTTTTACCTACCACCATCCCTCCTAGTTTCTTTTCTTCCTCCTTCCCCTCTCTCACCTGTCATAATGTTGCTCCCGCATGTCAAGAGTCGTGTAAAACTCGTGCCAGCAGCGGAAGTGGCCCAAATCGTTGCGTTTGATGGGCGTAGCGATTGCACTAGTTGCATGTTCGTGGTGCGGCGCGCGTAAATGGTTAATTAATAGACCAGAGTGGCGGGGAAATTGGACGTTATTAAAGAAAATGCTCCAAGACAAGAGTATAGACTGCAATTGTTACCAGCACCGAGTGATATCATAAGGCACCATAATTTACAGAGCTGCTTTTGCCTTATATTTATTTGATATTGAATTTAGTTAGATACTTTTTGTTTTTACTCAAATGCGTACAAAAAGAAAATTCACAGCTGCTTTTGCCTTATATTTATTTGATATTGAATTTCGTTAGATACTTTTTGTTTTTACTCAGATGCGTACAAAAAGAAAATTCACAGCCATATAATTATAAAGGCACCGCCCACTTCCACACTATAAGAGAAAACGCTTCAGACAAAGAATATAAACACTTGTCCTGCTGTTGAAATCAAGACAGATTACTCTGATAATTGGGCGACTTGATGCATCATAAATTCGTCATAATTTCATCTTCGCGTTGTTTCTGAAAGACTAATAAAAAAAAAAAAGTATGAACATGTGTGATACAGTTAGTGACTCGTGCTATACATTTTGACACTATTATTTTTAAGCAAGTGAAACTCCTAAAGAATAATAAAATAAAAAAATATATAAACATGTATGATACAGTTAGTGACTCGTGCTATACTTTTTGACACATTATTTTTAAGCAATTGAAACGCCTAAAAAGCTCATTATGATTACTTTTATTATGCTACTCCCGGTCTCCATTCCAGTTTGAGAGTATTGTATAGATAGCAAAAGAACCGTAGTGCTGGATCGCTTCCTATACAGCTGTTGTTCACTTCTTGTACAACCTGTTGATTATCGATTATAGCCTCAGCTGTCATCCCCACCCTTCCTCCACTTGGTTCCTTCCCTCCACCTCTTCCACCTTGGCCCACCCACCTCCACCATCCTTGCCTTCCCATCTCCTCCCTCCAACTTATCTTACTTCAGTTCATCTCGATTATCTTTTTTTTTTTTTTTTTAGCATTGTATTGGGTTTGGATTTTCAGGAATGTGATTTATGCTACACGAAATTGGTTTTTACCCCAGTTACGTTGAAAAGACAGGGAACAAATGTCACGGGAGCTTATTGTATCTCTTGCGGGACACACTAGAATAAACTAGTACTGCCAATCAGTTTTCCGTATTTTGAATTATGTATCCTAGTTTCATACATACTTCACTGTATTTATACTTTGTTGGGTTAACTCGCTTATTGTTTCAAATGACTTGCTCTCTTTGCATGTTGATCTTTTCTCACTCGGTATTGAAAATGCTACAGAGGTTTCGACCCTGAACCGTTAAGTTGGTTATAGTGTGGTTTTAGTTATATTATGCTTCAAGATTTTAGTGTGTTCTGTTCTTCCTTCAGTTGTCAAGCTAGCTGAGGCCACTTTCCCCCAACAATGTTAAATGTATTGGACTTTACTTGGATTTAACTACATGGTGAATTACTCTCGGCATTGAACCAGGACCTCCCAATACGAGTTTTTGTTTTCCCCAGTAATTCAATTGCCATGCTAGCCAAGACCACTCGACCAAGAGTGAGTGTCCTATTGACAGCCTTCGACGGACCCTCTATTCTTCTACCCCCCCACCCTCTCTCTCTCTCTTTCTCTCTCTATCTATCCTTCCATTTGATTACTCGAGTATTTTCATCTCCCTTTCATCTCTATTCCTGGCATCTTAAGCTTTTCCTTCCTGCCGCTCCTTTTCCTCCACTTCCTTTCACCATTCTTTCCCTGCCCTGCTCCTTCATTTCACTTTCTTCACTATCCTCCTACCACACATTCTTTCTTTCCTCCCGTCCTTTCTCTTTTCTTTTCCTCCTACCACTGCTGTCTCGTCCCATTAATTTTGTCCTATGCTGTACTCTACTCTTCTCCAATCGCATGCTAAACTGAGTTACTTCTCAGATTTTAACAAGAAACATTAAGTTGTGTGTGTGATGAGGAAGGTGACCATCATAGTGCGTGTTGTTTTGTAGCATAACTTTTCCATCACCTGTACGGTATCATAACAATTGTTTTGTTTTTATCCAGCGCATCTAGGAAAGGAATTTATGCACGTTATCCTCCCTGGAGTGAACACAGCAATTTTTGCAATGGATTAGAAAGAAGTGCCAACTTTTTGTAATTGTGAAAGAGCATTCCAACCTACTTGACTCTGTCCCAGTAGAGAGGAAAGGTGGGAAGGGTAGGATAAGAGTGGTGAGAGGTGGGAAGGGTGGCGGGATGGTGGTGGCGGCGGTGGTTAAGTGAAGAGCATGACAAAAACTGAGTATCACGTCCGGTGTCTCTGGTGTTGCCTCCTGATCCTCCTCCTCTCGCCACGCCAGCCCTCTCTCTCACTCCTAGTACTGGCGACGACGGCTTGGGTTGGTGTGTGTGATATTCGAAATACACGCTAGTTAAGGGACAAGAGAGAGAGAGGTGGTGTTGGCGTATGTTCATAGGTTTCTTTGGTTTATATTTCGTTTTTACAATCCGTAACAGTTTTAGAGAGAATCTGACAGGCCGGTTGTAAAATCTTGGTTTATATTTCGTTTTTACAATCGGTAACAGTTTTAGAGAGAATCTGACAGGCCGGTTGTAGAACATCCCTTCGTTCATCCTACTGTGTGTGTCTCTCCCTCCCCAGCAATTTCCTTGATGTCACTATCACTTTCCCATCAGTGTAAAGTATCTCCATTACTGCCGCAACTCGCCGAGGGACGAAGCCGCTGCAGTGGTAGATATTTCGCCCTCAAATAAATGCAAGGGCTAGATGCCGCGTGTGTAATTAAGGCCTGAGTGTGTGGTGGGAGGGACAGCTAGCTCAGTGAGGCAGAGAGGAAGGAAAGGATAGGATAGGAAGGAGTGGATATTGGGCCTGGAGAATGAAATGGGGATATGGTAAAGGAGAGGTGTTATAGGCAAAGATCAAATGGGCGGGGGAAAGGAGAATGAGTTTGTATACTGGAACGGGTGAAAGAAATTGAGGAAAGGATGAAGAAGGAAAGAAAGATGATACTTTATATAACGAGAGAAAGAATTGGGAAGAAGTGGTGGAAATGGTAAGGAAAGAGAGAATACTGGAATGAGGATAGGTAAGGAGGGCAAGGAAACTGGGGAAAGGCAGGAGGTGGTGAGTAAGGGTGGAGATGACAGGAAAGGAGGAAGGGGGACACTAATGAGAAATCAAGGGGGGAGACAGTGAGGGAAGAGGACACGGATGAGGAGGCTGGGAGGGAAGGAGGAACACGCGACAGGGACTGGAGGAGAGGAAGCGTGGAAGGAGACAGCGGAAGATTAAGCAAGGAAGACAGTGATAGAGGAAGCGAGGAACAAAGAGGAAGCAAGCAAGACCTGGATGTTGGAAAGCGAAATCATGAAAGGTATGATGATAAAGGAAGATGACAGACAGAGAAAGATGAGCAGGAATCACATGAGGGAACAAGATAGGAAGAGGAAGCAGAGATGAGAAGTCTAGGAGGAAACAGTGAAGGAAGAGGAAGGTCTTGTCTGGTCAGGTCTCCCGAGAGCGTGTGGGAGGGATGGAATAATTACTGGGGCGGAGATTGTCAGTGTAATGGCCGGAGTCAGTGTGGACAGATGATTCCAGGACACGGTAACAAGCCCGGGTCATTAACGGCAGAAGAGTAGTTGGTGTTGTAGTTTGTTCTGTGTATGGTAATGCAACACGACTTTATAGGTTAGTCTTTTTCGAGTACGGAAACTAGCCTACTCCTGTTGAGATCCTAACCCATCCCACGTTTGTGTTCTTTTCATGTAGTTTAGATCTCAGACATTTCGACTGATATTTTGGCACGTTTGATTTGAAATTTGAGGACACATGAATAGCAGTTTTTTTTATTAAAGATCCCAAGATATTGATTGTGCCAGCGACTTTCTATAAACCTGAATATTATAACGAAGTTGAACTATGAACAATGTTTTTTGTAGATCCTAGCTACGAGGAGTATATTAGTAATCATTAGATGAACCGTAGATCATCACGATACGAGCAAGGATTGATTATAGTTAATTGTAAACTGTCTAAGCTTGAGGGTTAGTCGTGTACCCAGTCCAAAAGCGCGTTTACTGGAATTAAAGCGCTTCTGTAACTGGTACCTTGATGGCGGATGATTGAAGAGTAGCAGCAGAATGAGGGACGAGAGGCACAGGTAACAGGCACCCATTAAAATGAAGTGTTTGACATTAATTTACCTCACCATATTATTAAAGGCAACAAAGATAAAAGATAAAAAAAATGCACTTGCTCACTCACTGTACCCCCTCCTCCTCCACGTTTGTGTGTGTGTGTGTGTGTGTGATGGTTGTTCGCCCTTTTTTTATTTTTCATCCTTTTTCTGTTCGGGACCCGGAGCGTATTACATTGAGTATTCATGCACGATCCGAAGCCAATTACCTGAGGGGGGGGCTGAAATTGGACTTATGAGTGGTTCGTCGGAGGCCCTCGACCCTTGTGGCAGCAGAGTTGAAAGGTGCCACGACGCCTCTCACTCTCTCACTCGCCCCTCCAGCTGCCGTCCTTTGGTGCACGTGATCCTCCACCCTCTTCCTCATCCACTCGACTACCCACTCCCGTGCCAACCCTTGAACATGCCCCCCCCCTCTCTCTTGTTTTTCTTGTTTTCCTCCCATCATTCCCTGTGTCGTTTGCACGATTTGTTTGTTTTGTTTCTTCGAGGCTGGCTAACTTCTTTCAATCTTCCTTACTCCTCCCCCTCTTGTATTAGCCTACTCCTGCCAACTCGCCACTCTCTTATCCAGTCCTGTCTTATCATATCCTTAGTGCCCGTCATTCCCTTCATCCCAAGTCTTGTTTTATCTTATCTCCAACTCCATCCATGCGTCCCTCACCCTCTCCCTTGTTCCTTGTAGCCCCATTCTAGCGAGGCATTATCTCCAATGTTTCACCTCTCCTTCCTTCTCATCCCTCCTCAGCCTCCCTTCATCTCTCCTCATCCTTCCTTCCTCCCTTCATCTCTCTCCTCATCCTTCCTTCCTCCCTTCATCTCTCTCCTCATCCTTCCTCCCTTCATCTCTCCTCATCCTCCTCCCTTCCTTCACTTCCTCCCTTCTCCTCCTCGCCTGTGACACCCGATAGAGCCTCTCGTTGGTGTCGCTCACTCACTACATTTCACACCTTTGTTACTCAATACTCTCCAGCCAAGAATCTTTTATTGCCCTCCTCTCACATGCCTTAAATTCCTGCTAAAGGGGACGATAGTGGTGGTGTCCCTCGGGTTTTGAACACGCTGCCTTAGAGTGGATACATTGATATATATTTTTGGTGTACATTGGCATGTGAAATTATTTTTAAGTCTACACTATAGATGAGGTGAGTGCGAAGTGGAATGGTTTTCTCCTGTAACTAAATTGCCGTAAGTTAATTCTAAGGTTTTGTGTATTCCTAAAATCTCTCGTTGGAGGAAATGTATACTTGCTATTCTCCCAATTATTGTTGTAGTATACAGATTGATTTAATCTTAATTAGCAGAGCACAGCCTGGGTGAGTTTGTATTATATGAAACTACGTAGAATTATTTGAATGATGTTCAGAAAATGTTGTTCACATAAAACTCGTTTACAAATTGTGGTCATCGTGTATTGATTATTTGGATACGGGAAATTGGTGACTTTCATGTTAATAGAGCTGCAGCGTTTAATTGGCGTTATGTTTGTTAGCGTCGGACGTTTCAAAATTTTCGTAGAACTGTCAACATTATTATTTTATTCGTATTAACATTTTACATCATTATTGCATTTCTAACGAGTATTTTTTTCTCTTTGCAGCGTGGCTCTGATGAGCTGCTGTCGCAGACGGGTGCGGTGAGCAATGGGTCCGTAATGAGCCCAGCTCCCAACCACGCAGACAACAACAATGACGCCAAAAAGGTATGTGCAGTTTATGTCAAAAGAGGTCCAGGTTTACCACTGGAATAGTCAAATCACTGTCGGTCAAATTACACCAGCCTTTCAGTTTCAATACCTCGGTTTGAAAAATGGGTGTTAAAAGTACAACATTTTCTCGAACACACAATACTGTTTCCAGTTAAATAGAAAGGGTTTAGCATTGGCTTTTCGCCTCCTCTCTAGAATTCGTAGTTGAGGGGAGGAGCAAATGCGAATGTGACCCATACATAATGAATGGTTATCATTTGGTTGTACAGTTGTTTCCTGGTTCTTTCTGTTCTATCTCGTGTAACAAAGGTATCTGTTTCACAATAGCCGTGTAAATTCTTTTGGGTTTCAGTACCTATTTTCGGACCAAGTAAACATGAAACCTTTAATATGGAACGTATGGACTTTGTGAACTAACTGTATGTTCCGGGACTATACCTGGTAAGAAGCTTTGGACTGAACGAGGTCTGTGTACTTCCCAATTAAACTTGTGAAGTCATCCGGGATTCCAGTTATATAAGCTCTACATATTGTGGACAGTAAAAATTTAACATAACAAAAACGAAGAATAAGGTTTTCATGTGGTAAAAAGGCAAGAAAACAAACGGACAGATGCGTAGACCCCTTTTTGCCCTAAAGGATGAGGTTTTAATATCCATAATTAATTAAGAGAATCTGAGAAGACCAACCTCCCTTCCATATCCCCGTGTGACAGCCCTTTTCATTATTTATCTGTTCTTCGTACGAGTGTCACTTCATCTGTCACCTCACAGCTGGCCCATGCATAATTATTAATTCGTCCACCTATTTTATTTACGACGAGGGCGTCCAGTTGGGGTCTAGCTTCGTGGGGTTTTCAGCCGTCTAGTCTTTCAAACCTATTCTTCCCTTCCCATGCTCAGTTTATTGTATGTGTGTGTGAGGAGGTGGTTGGGTGTGAACATGTACTGTATGTACATTTATTCAGTCTTTGGGTTAGTTCTGAAAGGTTGCTATAAAACTACCTCCCATAGTAGTGTTAAAACGTGAGCCCCAGTAATGCTTAGCTCCCCTCTTCCCATTCTGCCTTCCTCTTTTTTTTTTTTTTTTTTTTTTTCTACCTCGGAGCGCATTCTTTTCTCAACTTATTTTTTCTCTCATTTTCAAGCCTTCTTTTCCCCTCTTCCTCCTCCTCCTCCATTCAGCCTACCTCGTCACGCTTCCTCTTTCCCTTCCTTCCATTCTATTTACCCCCAGACCTTTCCCCACGCCTCCCGTCACCCATCTTCCTCACCCTGCAGTCGTGGTCAAAAGCATAGAGCTCCATGCAACAGCCAGCCGTTTGCACGCACAGCTGTTCTTACCCTCGCCACTTTCCTCCCTCCTCCCCCCTTTCCCTCCCTCCTCCCCCCTTTCCCTCCCTCCTCCCCCCTTTCCCTCTTTATCCCACCCCTTAGATTTTCCCCTCGTTGCCCCATCATTTTTTTTTTTTTCCCTTTCGTTCGGTCCCCATTCAGTTTATTTTTCCCAGCCCCTTTCCCCTCCCCCCCCCCCCTTTTTCTCCTCCCCCCTCGCCTGGTCGTATCTTGCTTTTTATCTTGTTTTGGCTGTTCGTTATTTTTCCATTTTGCTGTTCCCTCGTTTAGCTCTTTTGTATTTCCCTCTTTTACCCTCGCTTTCTATGTATTCGTTTTTCTTTTCCTTTTTTTTTATTTTATTTTGCGTAGCACTCCTTTCTTTAGACACATTCTTAACCCCTCCCCATCTATCGTTCTGGTTGCTCGTCCCAAATCGTATATATATTTTTTTTGTTTTGTTTTTCTGGTTTATTACATTTAGTATTTATTTGATCATTTTATTTGTCTTTACCGGCAATTCCTTTTAATGCTCCCTGACCCCCACCCCCCCCCATCCACATGTTTGTCATTATTTCATGTTCATTGCATTTCAATTTCATCCATGTATAGTTCTCTCCCAAACATATACATACCTCCCCTCCCTTATCCACTGTATCTCCCCCCCCCCTCCCGCCCCCCCTTTCTCTATTCTCTCCCGCTCTTGTCCAGTTCCCTCCATTGCATTTCCCCCCCACCCCCCCTTCCCGTCCCCCCTCTGTTAAATATGAATAACCAGAGTAATATTGGTGTCGATATTCGGTTCAGACTAGCAATATGAAACATCCAGCAGTAGCCGAGCAGCGTACGGGGCTCCCCATGCACGTGCTCTGGGTATTGCATTACTTCGCTGTCATGTATTGTCAGAAACACCGACGTCCATCCCCTTACCCTTTCCGTCACACCCCCTTTCACTCCCCCTTTCACTCCCCTCCACTGATTCTTCTGTCGACCCCTTACATCAACTCTCCCTTTTCCTCTCCCCTCTTACTTTTTTTTTTTTTTTTTGGTCCCCTTCATTTCCCTTCAGACCCTTTCACACCCCTTGTCTTTCCCCTCTCTTTTCACTAACTCTTCAACCCCTTCTTTCCATTTTCATTTTTGTAAGAAGTGATCACCCACATACATTCTTTCCCCATCTCATAATATTTAACTCTACTCCACATTACATCTTTACCCATCACTACCACCCCTACTCCACACCACACCACACCCTTATCTACCATCACCCCATCCTTACATCTCCTCAACCCTACTCTCCATCCCACCCTACACTCTGACGTACCCTCCTCCCCCCAGCCCTACCCTCACTTCCACCCCACACCCTTATCTACCATCACCCCATCCTTCCCTCCCCTCAACCCTTCCCTCCATCCTACCCTCACCAACGCGTCCAACAAGTTTAGCAATGATTCAGTTGTAGCCGCTTACAACTCTGTCTCCCACTAATACCGTACATATCTAATCAAGTATTTGCCGCATTTGCTTCAGGATATAGATATCTAATGCTAAAAGTTTGCTGTGATTTAATTACTGTACTGTCATTGTAGTGTGTAGGCCTATAGATCTGTATCTCATCGCTATTTATTGCAGTCACAGATGTAAATACTTGTTTGTAATAAGGAGAAGTTGTTTAGATTTACATTTAGCTTATTTTTCTGGAATTCGGGTATAATTAGGTAACAGGATATTCCTTACGTCATTAGTAATGCGTGTTAATGACTTCGCATATCACATCATCATGCATGTAAACAGTATGTGTCAAGGAAGTTCAAACAATGTTGAAAAGCGGGAATAACCTTAGTACTTATTATTGGGGGTCAGTTTCGTAGCATCGTTTGGAGGAATCGGTAGTCCTCCATTTCCTTCTACAAATTATTAACCTTCCTAAGCTCAGATATCTTTGCTGAAAGACTTCTTGTACATTCAGTTACTTGAGGATCTCTATCTATAGGTATACTCTACTAGCGTCTTGAGTCTCACTTTACTTTATATGGAGCTAATTTTGTCCGGCCTGGTGGTTAATATTAACTTTTGGCAGTAATACTCGATGCGATTTTTTGTTTTACTGCTTCCGGACACAATGTAAACAACACTGCACCAACCTTTTGCTATACTGAACGTTAGTCGGCATTTGTTGTACCATTGAGGATTATGCAAAGGCGTATATACAAGTTGGGAGACATCTTATATAATCAAGTAAATGAGGTTATTTTGGGAACTCCTGGCTTCAAGTGTAACTTGTTGAAATAATTGCGGTAATGAGATGTTTATTTGTAAGTAAACATGGTGTATTTCATCGACTTATTGCCACTGCATATGTTGCGTGGGTTACCTGGATAGATCAAGGTGGCATCAATGCGATTTGTGCTGAGGTAGTGTGGAATAGAGAAAAAGATGGTTGATGTCCAGGAATAATCTTTTGTCGTACAGTGGACTAAAGCTGCTAAAGATGAGAAAACATTAAATTAAATGCAACTTTAGAGAAGTGAAGACAATAGGTAGGTAAAAAGTCCCCATGGCCTCATTATGGTAAGATGGAGGGGAAGGGTCTCACTAACCCCTCTAACCGTGACTCCCTGATGAAGTACCCACCAGGACAGCCCACCTCAACCCGTCACTCTCCCTCCTTGGCCCTTCACCCTCATTAGCACACACCTTCTCCAGCTACACATATACTATCATTACCACCTCCATCATTACTACTAGTACTGCTTCATCGTTTACTTCGATAATACCACAACAGCCATAACATACTACCAATACTAGTACTTCAATGAACATGTTACCCCACTGGGAATCAAACTTTAGCCCTGCGATTGTGAGATATGGAAACAGGGAATTGTGTGATTTGTGGTCCACTTATACTCTTACTTGCCGTACCGTGCTGTTGATGACGTTTGCGAGCATGGACGTGCATACTGGGTTATCTACGTGGTAATTACACCCCTCTCCCTTTCCACGATACTGCTAGTAGCATTATTACTTACCTGCAGTACCACACTACCATTAAACCGCTTATATCACCACCGTCACCGACACTACCCACATTACTACTTCCTCCATTACCACTACCCACGGAATGTTACTGTTTTTACCCTCCTGGCCTGCCTTACCTCCCCATTTGGCCTAGACTTTCACTACCGTCCTACCTGGCCACCACAACCATTACTACCCTTACTGACCACCACCACAGTATTATTACCAACCCTACCGTACTTCTACTACCACCAGGCCTGCCCACCAACATCCACCACTAAGGAGACCACTACATAGTGCACCATAGCCTACATTAAAACCATTATTACTCTCTCGACCCTTCCACTAAAAACACCACCACCTATCAGGCTTCTTCCACATTCCCGACCGACACTACCACTATAGAACTAGCAATAATGAAATAGCCACGGTCACCATCACCACCATCCACTCAGCTACCACCCACCACCACAACACCTGTACCGACCGACATCAAAGAATAAAGTTACCCTTTAACTTGCATGTTCAGCCGGGATTTTGGTGGCGTCACTTTGCTGGTTGTTGGAGAATAAACACCGCTGAAAAAGGCTGGGTCTCGTTGGGATTTGAACCCGCTCTAGGCAGGGAAACGCATATGCCTCTAACATTTACTATACCAGGATGAAAACCTATAACCCCTGTATATGATTCACAAACATTAGACTAAAATATTGGGATTTTCAGATTGTGTGTTTTAGGAATTGTTCATAGACAGTTACATAACTTGGGTGGGGGTTTGGGACTGATGTAAGGCGTTAAATCGTGTACTGGTTACTGTATTTGGAATAGACTGTTGAGATCCACAGTCCAATACTGTTAATAGTTCCAAACAGTAGGGTGTTAATTCACAGTTCTGTTGTAATGGGGAGTGAGGACTAGGGAGGTTGGGTGGTGTTTGGAGGTTGAGATAGCGTTCGTCATTTCCATGGTGTTGTTGTTACGAGACTCGGAGGGCCAGTGGGCTTGGGCGCTCTGGCCACTGAGCATAACTAATGAGATGTCTCCAGCTCCTCTCCTGGGAACACCTACAAGAACCTTGTTCCTACTTTCCCTTTGTTGTAGTCTTGAACTGTGGGCGTGTAATATTTTTCTTGTAAGGTAACATTGTAATTACATCATAAATATTCACAGGTAATAACAGTTACGTAATGACTCCCTAGGTAGCTTCGTACACATACTCTTTCCTTGGTTAACTATATGTCTAGCTAAAACGTGTTTAACGAACCATAAAACATTTCAGGGCATCGTGTTGGATAATTATTTATGTGGTATATTACTCTTGATGTAGATATGTTCTTTCCAAATAATTAATAGATATATTTCCTTTGTTGCAGGTGAAATTGGACACCAAGAATCCCGGGGCTCCCTCCCGAGTGATTCACATCCGCAACATCCCCAATGAGGTCACAGAGGCCGAGATCGTCCACCTGGGCATCCCCTTCGGAAAGGTTACCAATGTCCTCGTCCTCAAGGGCAAGAACCAGGTAAGCACTACCATTATGGTCACTCCTGTGGATCAAAATACACGTGGACGTAAACCTGTAGACAATTAACTTCAGCTAGTTGTATTGTCCAGAAAACTAACGTGAACAAGAACCGAACGTGGGCGTAACTGCTCGTCATTGCATTTTATCGCATTGGCGTTAATTTATCCATTTCCGCGTTCGTCTGTCGGTTGTTTGTACCCTGCGTGTGCGAGTGGAACGTGATAGGGGAGTGCTTGTAATAAAGGCCAAAGAGGGAGGAGATGAATAGCAGAGCATAAAGAGGGACTTGTTATTAGCTCGGCTTAAGCCTCCTCCTCTTCACTTTCATGCGTCATTACCTGTGATGAAGGCTTTTGTCTCTCTCTCTCTCCTTCTTCCTCCTGCATCACAACCGCTCGCTACCACTGCCATATGCTGCACTTCATTACTACCACCACCACTACTACAACAACACATGCATATACACGCCCGTACCGCCATCATTAGCACTATTGTTACCACCTGCTCCTCACCACCGCCCACCACCATTACAACTAGTTCTTCCCAAACCCAACACCACGTACAGTTAAGAACAAATATCTACGGTACACCCTTAGTGTAATCGCTAGCTTTGTGGTCCAGTAATAATATGTTTATAACTACTCTAGACAAGTTTAGAATATCTACAGAAGTTGTATAAAGTAAACAAAGATGAACACTAATTTTAATATCCCTCTGTTCACTATTTCAACACTCACTGTTGACGACCATTATTCCCCATTTTTTATTACATCATCAGCTTGTAGTTAATTGGACCATCGTCTTTCATTTATTCACCCTTGATCTTGGACACGAGCTGCTCCGGATTTCTGATACTGTTTTTGCACGAGTTTTGTCGCCATCAGGAGTATGGTTAACCATTCTCGTGCTTCACTGGCTCAGATGTTTTCTCCTAACTATTTAATAATATTTAAAGTATCAGAGGTCGTGTGTGATGTAATTACCAGTATAATTGTATCTAAGCCCTCGAGGGTTGTAATGCGTGCAAAATTAAAAGTAATAAATCTTGAAGGCACAAGTTACTACCATTCTGAGATCTCATAAATCTTCAAAGGTTGCCCGCTCTTTCAAAAGTGTTTATCAAATGAAGCTTTATAAATTGGTGGTATGCGCTGGTGATAACTTATGAACGTCGTTATGTTTACTTAGTATTGTTGTATTACGAATCTTAACGTGACCTTTGACGCTCCGCTGTAAGATGTCACGTCATATAGATCCATTGTGGCATAGAACACAGATCCATAATAAATATCACGATAGTATTTATTTTCACGTTAAGCGTTTGGAAACCACATTACTCACAGGAGGACACCACACAGTGAGAAGTGATTGTGTGTCAACCAAGCAGGGGAAAAGTACATGTACTCCTCCACTCAAAGCATTGGGTTCTTGCCTAGTTCATACTGACTGCAAATACTCGAATAGAATATATGAAAAAATAGGCATCTATCTCCTCGCTATCACTTCCCCCGTTTGCCCAGTATAGGGGACGCGACAGTTTTATATTTTTTACCCCCTGTTTGTGAACTTGAATGGTTTTTGCCGCGGGTACGATTATGGCTGAATTTTGTCGGTGGAAAATAAAATCATGGGGAAAAAAGTTTAATTGCTGCAAATGAAACTGACCTAATACTGCCAATTATCGAGGGCGAGTCGTGCAAACTTTATCCCGTTCATTAATTTCTTTGTTTCAAGGGTTGTGGGGTTAAGGCGATTGCTTGTTGCGTTGTTATATTGCGGTAACAACTTGTTACTAATTAATGTAGACAACTTTGCGAGACCAGGTGAGGGAAATCTTGCAGTGTCTGTGTATTAATGTTTTCAGTTTTACTACGGTTATTGTACTTATTGTGATTGTGCAATGTCTATTCTTTTGTTGCGTTTTTATATATTATTTTAATTTGTATTTATATTTATTGTTTCTGGCATTATTATTATTGTGATTATTATTAAGCATTGTTATTATATCTTCGTGTGTGTATAGGCCTTCCTGGAGATGTCTGACGAAGTGTGCGCCACCACCATGGTCAACTACTTCACAAACTGCACCGCCCAACTGCGTGGCCGCGCCGTCTACGTCCAGTTCTCTAACCACAAGGAACTCAAGACGGATCAGACCCACTCCAACGCGGTGAGTTTGCCTCATAGGTCTCCTGTGCTTGTTTCTTAGGGCCAGCTGTATATACGCCCTTTATATGTACAGCCACAATCAAATAACCACCGACACATTCCTTCCATTGTGCAAATAAATCAGTATCATATCAAAATATAATCATACAACACCTTACGTCAACTCAACCCCCTCAATTATTATTAAGAGGTGCTGCAAAATCATATATGTGTTGTTCTTTATAACAAAGATATTTACTACGATGGAAGGAAAGTGTCTGTGGATATTTGATTGTGGCTGTACAGTTGCAAATTTTTCTTTACCACTGTTTAATTATGTAACTGCTGTCGTGTTTATGTATGAATTTGCTATCCAATATCAGTGGTAAGGAACTTTCGTCTGCAACTGTTTGATACTGTATATTTATTCCTAATGTATCTAGATGTGGTCTGATTACCTCGTAGAGATTTTTAGATAAGGTATTCAGATACTATACATTTGGCTCATGACACAGTTCTCGGAAAGTTGGATCTATAATTCGTAAATATACCGTAGCTAGTTAACGGGGAAGTTGGCGCAGTCTGGAAACAACTTGACTGACAATCGTATCTAGATTGAGTTCGACTCTCTCCATTACCGTGAGGCCTAACTTCAACAATAACAAGAGACTGGGGCGCCATACATCACCCACCTGACTAACTAACTAACCTGATCAGAGCGAGGGCAGGTAAATAGAGGAAAGGAAAGTTGATGGTGGTGGAATATTGTGGCGCCTACATTTAAGGAGTGTAAAGGGGGTTAAATGGACCAGTCAGACATAATTAGTGAAAGGTAGGAGAGAGATGGTTGTGTTGCCTGGCGGCTCCCCTACCCGTCTGAAACCTTTGTAGAGAGTGAGTGAGAGAGAGACTAGGCTCTCCCCCTCCCTCGCATTGTTGTTGCAGAGAATAATTAATTACTACCGTATGCGGTGGCTTAAATTGATATATACTCTTGTTACTTTAATGTAAGAAATGAATCATTAGACCTTAACTTTAGCATAACCTAGAAATGACGTAAAAACTACTACTGAATATGTTATGATAGTACTTTGGAGGTGTTGGTAGGTATCCTAGACTGTATCTTGAGCCAAAACAGAAATCTTGTTATTATATTTGGTGGATAATTAAAGAGGTATGAAATAAGAAATAGACATTATAAGTAGTCCAACTTCTGCTAAAACTTTTTACATTATTGGTGATGACTTGCATCACAAATTATTATAGTCCAGATATTTTCCATGAAGAACGTTGCTGGTGGTACTTAAGCTAATGACTTAATTAAACCCAAGTTAAACATGGGTGCACTTTTCAATCTCAACATTTTCAAGAAATATCCACCACCCATCGATTATTATGTATCCGTATTCTCTCTTCCCCTCCCTCCCCCCCCTCCACTCCCAGCTTGTCATATTCAGAAGATTATCGCCCCACCCCCACCTCCATGCTTTTTGAATCAATAATTTTCGCTTTTGTCCACTCCCCAGCAGAACCCTAGTGCACAGGCAGCGCTGCAGGCGGCCCAGGCTCTCGTGAACCAGACAGACACCCAGGGCGGCCCTAACACCGTCCTTAGGGTGATCGTGGAGCACATGATCTACCCCGTCACTCTTGATGTCCTCTATCAGGTCAGTAACAGACATTTTTCCTTGATTGTTGATATTCTCTTGTTTCTCTTTACCTTGATTATTGTTGCCCCTTTTAAGTTTTGGTATCACTTCCGCATTCTGACTAGACTATATTCTTATTCTTCCTGAATAAATTGCTCTCTTTTGGCGACATATTATCCTGTCAGTACTTTTCCTCTTATCTCTAATGATCTAATCACTGAACGTTACATTTCCTGCTTTATTGTTGTTAAGTATTCCTTTAATTCGTAGTTTTGTATGTTCTATTTGTCATTGGAAATCTACCCTTGTCCTGGTGATGTAATGGAGAGACGTCATTGAAGGATCTTCGTCGCATCTAATTTATCAACAGTGTATATTTAGTGTATTAACCTTTTATGGAAGCTGTTATATAACTTTACCACTCATTCCTGCGTAGAAATTGGATATGGAAGCCTTATTGAGACTCGCGCATAACCCAAGACACACAGGTGGCTTAGAGATTTCTTCACCTTCGTTACGTAATTATTCTTCCACGTTATCTGCTTGAAACCTTTATATATCCACTTAAGATTACGACTAGTGAAATTTTTTCGAAATATTTACTCACCACTCCTATGGGTTTATAATTTTGTATATTCTTTTCCGCGACTGTGCGTTATGAAAGCTTTCTCAAGGGATGTGATTATCTACAAATTTGATAGTCTTCTTGTAGAGAGATTAATGCAGTCGTCCACTCGAATTCACAGTGACCAACGTCTTAGTTCTTCCGGAAGCTGCCTAAAGGTTAAGCCAAAATAGGAAGTGTCATCTTGTCGTTAGGTTCTGAGAGTATATGTTTACTCATTATAAATAAATTATCAATAAGTGTGTTTATGAGAAACCACTAAATAATTTATTTCAAACCTACACTCGTGGTGTTTGGTAATAAATAAATAGTATTGTAATTTTGTGCGTAGTTTGATGTATCAGTGGGATAATTTTTACTGTAATTAAAGATTCTGTTTTAATTTATTGTAATATATGTCCATAGCTATGGGTATAAGTCTCAAGGTAATGTACTCTTCTAATAACAGAAATGTACTCAAGAAATTACCTAATCGTAAAACCTCCCTTTCGTGTAAGTGAATGCAATTATCCTGCCCAGTTAAGTCATTAATTATGGAGCCCTCTAATTGCGTGTATGTTAGGGTGCAAGGAGACATTATTGCAGCAACACTGACCTTATGTATACTCGCTTTAATATTAACTGTGAAGAACCTGTATTCCACTGGTTAAAGGTTCCATATAAGTACGTTTCACTGGTACAGTATATTTATATATATAGTGCCTGGAGAAAATAGCTAAATTTTTCGAAAGTTTGTATAGTTTTTTAATATTTTAAAGTTAGGTCATTTATACAGATGCCATGTTCCGGTTTGTGGTAATATTATTAGTTACGTACAGTATCGTTATAGTTGGTTTCATGTGTTTGTATCATTATTCACTGTAGCCGATGTCACAAGTTAAAGAATTTATTTAAGTTATTTATTTATTCATTTATAGACCAGGCATATGACATCGTAAGCTACGTACAAAACAGACTGGCCTGATTGTAGGGACTGGAAAATAGTAAGGCTTGCTGTTTTTCACCAATTCCATTTTTAGCGTATTGACGTAAGCTGTTCAGTTACATTTCCCCGGTTTCCAACGTTCTATGTGTTAGGGAATTGACGAACATGGTTGTGGTTTTTATAGGTTACATTTCTGTCTGCTACATAGTTATATAGCTAAACTTCACAAGACTTATAACGAAGAGTGGTATCGAGTATCCTGTATTTTTGTATATTGATGTAAAATGAACAACGTTACAATCAGGAGGCAGAACTTAATGATGCGCATCTGTGTGTGTGTCAGTGGTGTTGTTTATGTGGCGTAGCCAGCAAACATCTGAGGCACCAACCACATCCACACCCACTACTAGATGGTCGGCACTTTGTCCACCTGATGCCCGTGTATTGGGGGATGGACAGGCAGACATATTGCTCGGGGACAGCCTCGAGAATAGCCTGCAGGAACCGGGGTAAAAGAGGCGACGATGGTATATTGTGGGAAGGTAACAGGGTGGTGATGGTGCTGTGCTGGGCTGGGTGGGCCTCCTGAAACTCGTACGTCGATTTACTGTATGGCTCCCATCTATCGATACATTGGGTAAATCACTCATTGGTATAGGGATATCTTGAATATGCTGTCACTGGGGTAAGTCCGTTGTATTGTCCTGGTGATAAAGTGACTTTATACAGTATAAGCAAGCTCGGTTTGAATTTGTTATCATGACGACGTGTTTTCATTACTGTAACCATAGGAACCTACGCATGCACGTTTTTCCGAGATTGAATTTGTAACTCCTGAATTGGGGATTGAATATTGCTGAAATCTTTGAATACGAGACCATTAATTGAATTCATTTTCATCAGTATAGTTGAGTACATTTTCATCATTAATTCATCATTGATTTGCAACAGCACATCCGTATAACATTGGAGGAAATGTATATGTAAAGCTTAAGGTAAACAAATTGGAGTAGGTATTTTGAGTGTGGTTCAGAGGCTGAGAGTGGAGTGTCAGGTGGTGGCGGCATCCTGCCCTGACGACGCGCTCAGAGCACACACACACACACACACACACCACCGATATCTCCTTATAACACTAATACCCTTATCATGGAAGAAAAAAAATCTTCTACCTTGCCAATGTGTAGTATACTACATCGTTTACAACCTAAGAATAATACACTTATTGAATTCAGAAATTTGCACTTTTAGAAATGGTTTAAATTATAGATGGACTGCCGACTTTAAATGTGTAAACTCTTAATCACATTGGGTGGATACATTTCTGTAAATAAAACTGAAAATAATAAGTAGTAAGTCCAATATTTCCTCTCGACGTGAGCGGGTGCAAGCAAGAAAAGGCCTCATTAACTTGGCTTGCCTTGGTCTGGTGGGCGTGTGGGTGGAGGAGGCTGGAGCAGGCCCGACATTTTTACTGCTTTCCATCCCTGAGTATCGCTGGGAGCGGTTACCTGGGGGACGGGAGGAGAGGAGGGCGGTATCCCCAACTTACGTATAATACAGGGAGTTCTCTCTTCCCAGGACGCTCGTCACAGTCTCTTTAGTTTTGTGGTGCTGTAATGCGGCTTCACCCAACATGGCAGGATAAGACTTGTAGTTTTGAGTATCGATGTAGGTTACCTTGAAAAGAGGGCGTGACTCCTTATTGTATGTGTAATCCTGTGGAAAGTAGAATTTACCAGCTTCAATTAAAATAGTTCCTCATGGAAGACAACTATATTTTAGTAATTACCTCCCTTGAAATTCCGTATGCTTTGGTGGTTGTGTTCCCCGAGTATAAAAATATTGGCCTATCGCGCATGGTGATTTATGAAAGTTGTTTTTATCGAACATTAGACGACGTTATTGAAGTTGAGGTTATACAATTGAGCTTCACATGACCTAGAGACGCATTACTGAGTTGTGTTGCTAGCTTTAGGTGGTGTTATGCAGTAAAGTTAAATCACTAAATTTCGAGAGAGGGATAGCAATATAGTTTTCGTGGAGAGAATTCCATCATCTCTTCTGTGATGTGCAACGAGGAGGGGACAATATTTTACTCGAAATTCTGGATGATGTAATGTTCATTACCACAACCATCGTACTATATGTACCGGGTATTTAACTAAGTGTACACTTTCCTAGAAGAGAAAAAATCCATGTATTTCAATAGAGTTGGGACGACGCGGGCCGAGTAAGGAAGGCAAGGGAGGCGGTCGGTCATTTCCCTAGTGATGTGGGCCCCGAGGATTGGGAGTCGGCGTTCCCGGCACTCTCCTCTTATTGAATCTGCCGTGCGACACCGTCCCCCGCCACCTCAATCTTGGACACATTTCCAAGCCAATATCCGACAAGGCCTCGACGTCTCGCACCTGTAGAAGCGTCCCCAGGGGGCCCTCGAGTGAAGGAGGGAGAGAGGGGTTGGGGAGGGGTGGGGCAAGTGAACGAAGACTACTGGTTGGATGGATGGTTGGTGACGCCCATGCTTCCTCCCTACTATCGGCTTGCATACGTTATGAGGTATACAGGTTAAGGGGAGAGAGACTCGATGGTAAATTGGGAAGACTACTGAATCCTCCAATCTATACCACAAACCAGATATCTCCTTTTACTAACAATGAGGTGATATGTTTCCTGGTATAGTTTGGAGGAAGCAGTAGCCATCCAGTTTACCATCAAGTGTCTCTCCACTTATAGTAGTTGTATCCCCGCTTGCTGAATAAGCTATTCTGTTATCACATCCAAGCAAGTTACTCAGAATTCAGTCATTATGGACGGCGCCACTGAACTGAGATGACCGAACACAAAGCATATATAAATTGTGTTCAAGCAATTACCAATCTCCATAAGACTGAATCGCAGTTTCTCCTATATGATTTTAAGACTAGCATGGCGGTAGAGAAAAATCGCTACTATAAAATATCTACCTTTCCACGTCCCTTCCCTCACCTTCCTCCTCCATCTACAACCATTCTCCTTGCTTACCCCTCCCCGCCTTCAGCCTACCCTCCCTCCATTTGATGTTTGTCCCATATCTCCCTCCCTCCCTTCGGTACCTCATCTTAGCCATGTTATCGTCCTCGGCCTTCCTTCCCTCCCTCCCTGTCAACTTGTTTATCTTATTTTTCCACCTTTCCCGTCATCTTTATTATAGTCTGTCCACACTAACCATTAACAATATTTATACATAATTGTATTCTTAATCCGCTCACCAGTCCCCTCCTTTCCTATCCTCCTTTCTTCCCTCTCATACTTTTACTCCGTATATTCTTACCTATCAATCCAACATTGCCTCGTTTTTCACTAGTTTATGTTATAGTTTCTTTACCCTCAACCTTATCCACACTTCCCTTCCCTTATGTTAAAAGTATCCCGTAAAGATTACTACTCATTCGAAGTGTACTCACTGGATCCCTATTGTCCTTGTATGATCCGCGTGTCTGACTGACTGACTCGCTCCAGCACTACCCTCATTTGTGTTTTTCACTTGTGCTTGTTTAACATTTTTTCTTAATTTTATCTTTCCCCCCCCTACCTCGGTTTCCTTGCGAGAATCGGTGAGTATCGGGTTAGCTAGATAAACAGTACTTGAGAGGTGTAAGGTCCAACACTTCGCTACATTCCTCATTCCCCTGTTTCAACTTGGAAGAAGGCCCGGCCTCATGCCTTGCCCAGGGTCTGTTTATCATCCAATGGTTTATATGCCTCCTGTCACCTGGGGACTGCGTGCGCTCTCCCGTGAAACGCAGCCATACGAGTATATCGATCGTTCTCCCGGAGAGCGCTCGTCACATAAACATCACCCAACATTTTTTTTTTTTTTATCTATCATATTGATACACGCTTAAACATGTTTTTTGCATCCCTTCATAACTTTTATTTATCCATCGGCCTCGCTGCACATAAACGTCGGTTGTATACGAGTATTATCCAACTGGAATTTTTGTACCTTGTAGATATGTAACAGAATATAAGGTAATATAACGAGTTCTTACGGAGGCCACCCGCAGAATTCACTTTGTAATTCCGATAATGTTCCTGCATACCCCTCCCCTCCTCCTCTCTACTCTTACGTATTATCGGATAACTCGTGATATGCTCAGTAAAATTCAAGGTAAGTCATTTTAACTCTGCTTCCTATAATTTGGTAGCAGCTAAGAAAGAAGCAAAAGTTGAACAATAATGGTGTACTTTCAAAATAAACCACCAACTTATGGAAAACTTGTGGTTATAGTGCGATTGAAATGTTGAATCCTTTAGTTTCGAAGATGTATCTCTGTAAAACAAAATAATTAAGAGGCTTGCCCGCGTGTCTAGTTGGGTGGAGTGAATAACATACAGGCGGGATCTCACTATTTCATGGGTTGGCTAAGGAAATGCACAGCGTCGTCAATGATGGACATAATAAACGCCGAAGCCCTGATAACTGTATTGGTAGTAATTTTGGAGAGTGGGAGTGGTGAGACCGGCTGGTTGGTGGTGTGCATGGGGGGGGGGGAGGGGAAGGAACCCACCTACCCAGCGCAGCAACAATAACCGACATGGGGGAGGGGAAGATAGGCGGGGCTGGCTGTGGAGTCGCCGTCGTCGTCACCGTCGTCGCCTTTGAGTGTGTTTTTCACGTGGCTGCCCGTTAATAGTTCCCTGGTGTCGGCAAGGGCGGCGCTACCAGACGCTGCTTTAATTTACGTTTAATTAAATATATTGTGTTACCGGAGGGGAATGGGAGGACGGGGATGTTTGATGTGGCAGACGGTGACGCGGCAGGTGTGATAGGTTGACAGCAGTGCCGCCCGCCCGCCGCCTCCCCCTCCACCAAGTTTCCTATCACATGCCAGATAACGACCTCCTCCATACTGCGCTTTCCCCACAATTTCCAGCACGGAGAGCAGCCTTTGTCCTCACACTCCACCCAGCCAACGAGTTGTTACTAGCCTCCTCCTCCTCCACCCCGCTTCCACATGTGTTTTTATTACGGTGTAAATTGGTGCATGCCTGGTGAAAGGAATATTCCACGTTTTATTTTCTTTGTGCGATATATTGTAATGAGTTTTCATTCATTCAAGCAAATTATTCTCAAATGGACTAAATATTTGAAAATGTCGATTGTTTTATTGTAGATGATTCTCCCCCCCCCCCCCTTGGAAATAATTAGGATGATTTCCTCATGAGTCATTCAGTTCAAGTAAATAAGAAATTAATATTAGATAAGCTAAATGCATTTGCTAATGCTGTACTCTACTGCGTAGTTTAGGAATCTTTCCTTGATTAATGGGCAGTACTTGCCCATTTTACCACTAGTTGGTAAAGTATACAGTAACTGGAATTGTGATTTTGATAACAAGTAATTCAGGCACCTATTAACATATACCAATTCTAGCAAGTTTTATACCAAGTTTAACATGGAATAGCATCAAAAGAAAGCTAATGAATCTTCTAGCAAGTTGTTGTTGTTGTTTATTTCCAATGAAATGTGATTACTGTACATGAATTAAAAATGTGTTCTCAGTATCATATTTGATAAAGAAAATACTGTATGATTAATATTTCTTTTAACTGAAATATTTATCATTCTTTCAAGTTAGACAATTGATTAAGGCAGAGTGAGATTGTGAAGGTATGTTTTAACTACATACTGTACTGTACATGGTTATGTGAAATTATACTAATTTGTTCATTTGTAGTAAAGTATGCAAGTTCTCTCTATCTATCTATCAGTCTGTCTCAATACTCCTATAGGGTCATTAAAATAACTTCCTTTTTTACAGAACATCACACATGTTAGTAAAATTTATATCGATTAATCCTACTGCAATGGTTCCTGACTTATTCAGGATTTTTTTTAAATTTTAATCATTGCCAACTTGCCTTTTCAGATTTTCTCACGTGTGGGTAAAGTCCTCAAGATCGTCACCTTCACAAAGAACAGTAAGTACTGGTGCTGTTGGATTAGTGGTGATGATCTTAACCTCCCTGTCTTTTTCCAGCTTCCTCCTCTTTTCATCCTTTCCCCTTTTACTTTTCCATGCACCTCTTTTCATCCATCCCCTTGTCTCCCTCCTTCCTCGTTTCCCTCCCGTGATCCACTGCCTATCCCTCCTTACTTCATTTTCAACCCCCACCACCTCATCCATATTCTGCCCTCCCCCATTATTCTTCCTGTTTCTTCCCTACCTTCACTCAGCCCCTCCCATATCTCTTGTGTTCTAGCATTATATTTCATCCCCCTCATTTCATTTTCTTCCCCTTTTCTATTGCCTCATCTGGCCCCCCTTTTGCCTTCTTCTACCCTCTTTTTTTCTCTCTTGGCCCTCTTTTTTCCTTATCTCCACACTTACCTCCCTGCCCAGTCATTGCCTTACTTCACATTCCTGAGGTTAAGAATGTTTCATTTGTAAGGACTAAATTGGTAGCTTCAGTTTTAATGAAATACATACAATATCAAAAGTAATTTTCAAACTTTACAGTATATTGTAAGTTGAGGTAGCATTAATAAACAACACTAATGCAGTACATACTGTAACAGGCTTGCCTTTGGCACAGCTGATTAAAGTAAATGAATTTAGGGAGCTTTGACATGGGGAGAACAATGAGATGGAATAGATATGTGAAGAGGTAGAGGCGGGAGTTCTTGTTTTTTTAAATACAGTAGTAGATTGTCTGGGTGACTGTTTTGAGTCAAGTAACATAAGGGACCAAATGATGAGGTGGTGGTGCAGGTAACTTGTAGGAGAGCAGAGAGGGATAGAGGGGATGAACCAGATGGCGGTATGTTTATGTTGGTGCTATTCTGAGAGTTTGTTTATCACCCTCTTGCCTGCTTACCTTCCTCCCTCCATATCCCAGCCTTCTGAGGAGGGTTACCAGTACTGTATTACACTATTACACATGCTCATCATATTTCCCCACCCATCCCTTAATAATTATGGATGGTTTGAAGTATGCTTGGTCTTGTATGAAAGCAGAGCTCATAGATTATGCCATGTCATGATTTGTGGTGTATAATGTAGTAGGATTGGATGCACATACACATGTACAGTTGCGCACAGATGACTCGAGGCCACCTCATCCACCAATATGCTGGTGTTGTATCTGGTAACAGTGGCAGCTATTAATTGAACCGAAATTCAGTCGTCTGCTCGGGCGAAACAAACCCAATTATAATTTGTCAATATGCGGGTTTAGCTGTTCTCGAATAAATATCATGTAAGTAAACGTATTATATTGATAATGAATAACATGTTATAAACATTATGGACATATTACAACAACAGTATTACAACACATATATCCAAATAATGATACATTCATTCATGTGAGAAACACGATTTACGAATACTGCATCAGTACCGAAACCAGTTTGTCTCGCATGAAATAGAGCTTCAGTATTTAATTATATGTTTTGTAATACTGTGGTTAAAATATGTTGCATAATGTTTATAATATGTTACTCATTATCAATATAATACGTTTACTTACATGATATATATTAGAGAACTGTTAAACCCGCATATTGACAAATTATAATTGGGTTTGTTTCGCCCGAGCAGACGACTGAATTTCGGTTCAATTCATAGCTGCCACTGTTACCAGATACAACACCAGCATATTGGTGGATGAGGTGGCCTCGAGTCATCTGTGCACAACTGTACATTTTTTTGAAGGACCTCCCCCATATACGTGTTCTTAGATTTAATCTCGTATCCTAGTGTTGTCTATTCAGAGATCAACAAACTTACTATATCTTGTTTGTAGTTGTTGCTATTTGTGGATTGTCAAAATTCATTCCTGGAAATAAAAGTTAAGGGTTACAGTGATAAGAATCTGCTTCTTCTTTGCTTTCTAGATACATTCCAGGCTTTGATCCAATACCCTGATGTTGTTACTGCTCAGGCTGCCAAAATGGTGAGTATGAATGTATTTATACTATTATCATTATTGTGATTAACATTTAATTACTGGCATATACAGTAGATGAAAATAACAATACAGGTACTTGGTATATCAAATTTAATTATTATTCCTTTGTAACTATGGAATGTAATGGAAATATTTTATAAACTGTCAGATTAATAGAGTTTTTATGCTGTGTATTCAAAAGTTGCATCTGGGGAAGTTAAAGGGGTAGAATGTATTTTATGTAAGTACCGGGGTTAGACTTGTAGAGATTTTATTGCCTTGATCCATGATATTCAGATTGATTTTAGGTATTGTTGAGTATCTACATTCTGTATATTTTTTCTTCAGACTCTGGATGGTCAGAATATCTACAATGCCTGCTGTACTCTACGTATTGAATATAGCAAGCTGAGCAACCTTAATGTGAAGTACAACAATGACAAGTCCCGTGACTACACCAACCCTAGCCTTCCCACGGGTGACCCTGCCCTGGACTCTGCCCTGGCTATCGGTGGTAAGTGGCCAGCCTGCGCTCAGCGGCGGGCCCACCAGCGGCCACCCCTGCACGCTAAGTGGGCCGCCTCACACCTGGGCCACACCCTGCATGCACATGTGGCCCATCAACCCACTAGCAACCCCAGCCCACAAGCACACTCGTCATTAGCAACTCCATTAGAAGCTCCGGCAATCACTTAATGAGTCGTATTGACATTTATTACTCTTATACTTCACAGTCATGCCGCCCCCCTTTTGTAGAGTGGTTGTAGTCAAACTTGATTTAATGTAACATTATGAGTCTTTATTTTACTAAGGGTAGATGCCTTTGTTGCTTGAGCGTGGCTGTGGTGCCAGGTTGTAGTGGATCCCTCCCATCATTTTTTGCTCTCTCCTGGACTCCTCTTCTCCCGACTTCACCAGCCTGTCCCCCTCTTCTCTTCTCCTGACTGCTTACCAACTTTCCACTCAAATCCTCTGTCCGCTGGGACGTTTCCTGTTGAGTTTGTGTTCATTATTTGTTTTTTTATGGACCAGTATTTGTTTTTGTCTTTTATTTTACATACATGGTAACTCACAATACAGTGACAGAACAAACTAAACAAGACTTATCAGGACAAATTCATGAAACAAAACTTTTGTATGCCTCAATTATTTTTAAAACAGTTATTTTTCAATGTCAGGGGTTAACTAATTTTGTTTTGTCATTATCATTATTTTACCCCAAAACCTTTTCCAAAACAGTCCCTATGTATACCCCAGAATTCATCCCTAGAAAGATGAGAGAGAAAATGCCATTTGAAGGGTGACCCATTGGATCCCTTTGTCCTCCTCAAAACTGAAGAAAAACCACATTTTGATTTCCAATTCAGCACCTCAGTCAGTAAAGTCATTTAGGGGACAATTTTGGAAACCATGTTTAGTGATTACATTGTAGATTGTTTTGTATTATTGTGTGATGGTTTTTATTGAGTTTTGTGGTGAGAGAAGGAAGAGGTGGAGTGAGGGACCCCCCCCCCTGTTGTGCGTACATTAGCAGCTCCTCTACCACACAGGCCCCGAGTGCACGCGACCACCACTGTCTTGTGTATTATATCATGGGTACTACCCCGACAAAATTGCTGAGGAAGAAGCACCACCAGCAAGACCTGTGGCATGAAACCATGCTGAACTAAGCATCATATATACACCAGAGACTTAGCAGCTACTAAAGTATCTACGGTGCTTAGTCTGGCGAGGCTTCAAGTTTCAGCTCTGCCAGCAATGTGTATTCCTCAACACCATTGTCTTTAACACACACTAGCACACACGCCCTCATACCAGTAGCCCCACACACTCACATCATGGCTTAGCTTTTTATTGTAAGATTTGTTTGTGGGATTTCACCAGAGCCTATTGAATCCAATTCTAAGCTTGTTTAATTTGCACTAATCCAAATGTAGAGAGCATTACAACCCGTAGCTTAAAATATTCACAGGATGCTAGTTCTTCTCAATGAGTACTAGTCCTTGGTGGGTGTATGTGGGCATGTTGTGATTACTAGTTTGTGTGCTGTTGTTGTGTTAGGGGGTCTTGGTGGGACATAGCAGTCTCTACTTCTCTCAGAGGTCTCCAGTGTAGTCTGACTGCACTGGCAAATAAGTGCAAAAGAATTTGAAATGTCAAGATTTTTTTTTCCGTGTATCATATGTGTATCCCAATATGAATAATTGATTCAGATATCCATCTATTTTATTTGAATATGCCTTCACTTTTTGAATAATTTTTTTACACTTATTTTGAAGTAGGATCCAATGCTTTTTGTACCAGAGAAGAGAGACAGCTAGCTGGTCCACACTGTGTTGTTTTGCATCTGAGAAGATGAGACAGCTGGTCCACCCTTTTGTAGTATTTAGGTCCTATTACCATTTACTTCACCTGTGAAGAGAAGAGAGAGACAGCTGTTGGTCCCTTGCCGGGGGTTGTTGTGTGTGTGTGTGGTGGGGGCTCTCGGACCCAGCCTCAGGGTGTGCTATCAATATTGTAGGTGGTCCCCCTGGTGTGCTAGCCTCCCCGTTTGCTGCAATGCATGGACTCTCGTCGCCGCTAACCGCTGCCTATGGGGCCTCACCTGCGGGAGGTACGGTACTGCACGATTAACAACACTGGCTGCCATGTCCACCATCCCCCCTTACAGCTCACCTCCTTGTTGGATTGCTGCCTGCTTCGTGCCCAGATATTTTACATTTCAATATTATTTACATCTTGAAGCTAGTGAGATATACATTATAGGGTATTAATTTCTAGGACCATTTGTCTGTTTTGCATCACCATCAAATACATCCATAATATATGGATTTTTCTCTCATAAAAGTTAGACAAGTTGTTAATTAAGTTCATGTGGAGACAGTATATTTATTAAAATGTGGGGTTTCTCATTTACTGTGTAGTGATGTCAGGTATTGCAGTGAGAAGCGTAAGGGGGAGATTACTGTGGTGGATGGTGGGTGGTACCGTTTGCTTTTTTGTTGATACTAATATTTATTTACATGTAGCAAGGCCAACAGTCATATTTTATCTTGCTAAAAAAAAAAAAAAAAAAATCCCAAAACTCGTTTATATACCTTAGATCTGATTATTACATATTCAGCATCATGTTCATTTCATTACAATTGCCCCTGTTCAAGTTGAATCCATGTTAATCACATTGAGTATACCTCTAAAATTTATAATAGATGAAGATGTTTGATTGGCCTTGCTTTCACAAATGATTGATGTATATTTAATTAAGAATGGCAGACATGTACTGGTAGATGCATTGAGACTGGCTTGCATTTCCTAAAAGAAAATTCCCTTTTTAGATTACCAATCATAGCATTCAGTAGCATTATTTTTGAAGCCTCAGAGCCTGTTGAGGTATGTCCCTTCATAGTAGAATAACCTTTCCTACTTCTGTTAATCTACTGAATTTTGATGGAACATACTGCTATTAGTACATCAAAATTTTCAGTTATGTATTAGCTTAACAGAAGTAGAGTGGAGTTGCCATAGCCAGTATCTGCTTTGCATCCCAGTAGCTTGCTAAGGTTGATTGACAACATGGATACTTGATTAGGTGGGAATAAAGCTTGTGTCCAGTGCCTCATATGATTGTCAATATTATATGATGTTGAGTATTAATGATTTCAGGTATTGTATGGTACTCATTATGTAAGGGTTTTTATGTTTTTAGAGTAATAGAATTGTTAAAATGCCTTGTTTAAAAGTGGTCAGTATATAAGTGTTTATAGAATAGAATATACAGTACTTGTTAAAGATTAATTCAACAGGGACCTGTTAAGTTGAATGTGCAATGAAAGGTTTTCAATATAATGTGCATAATTGTTTATTCAGTGGTGTGTAAATGTTACATGATTTACTCTTAAGAAATTAGATATGCCATAACAGTAATCAAATGTTCGGGTCTGATGGAAGGGTATTTCTCTCTCATACTCACCTGTAAGTTTCCCAACTTTGATTTATTTCTGAATACTACTATAACCTTTGTCCTCCTGCAGTCTTGTAAACACTTGCTTCTCTTATCCTACTCTATCTTAAAATGAATCCATTTATCCCAGTTTTCAAAGGTTTTTAAAATTTTCATGTACATATCTATTCATGAAATCCCCCCCCCCCTTGTTCCCACTCCTCCCCAATGCTTTTTCCCTCTTTAGCCTTTAGCCCTTTGTTCACTCCACCCTGACCAAGATCCGGTTAGCATTGGTTCACTCCTGGACCGGAGTGGGGGTTCATTCCCAGCCAGCCATCTTGTTGCTTTTCACTGCCAACACCTTAAGTGCCGTTGAGCCTCTTTATTGGCCATCACCACCACCACCACCACCACCACTACTACATGTTTATCTCTCTTACCTTGACTACTGCCGTACTGTTTTCTGATGCTGAGCCCTTGTCATCATCATAGCCACAAACGTGATAGCCAGCTGTTCCCATGTTTAGCATGTCCTAAACTGACCTGACCTGACTTGGGCTCTCACTGTGTACTATCTCTGTTTCAGTTTCTTCTCTTTCAGCTCCTAATCTGAACTTACCGAACCGTACTGGCGAGAATGCTACACCGACAGGTAGGTTAAATGTGACGGCGCGCACCTACTATGCTCTGACAGGGTGAAAAACCAGGATCTCCTCTTCTTGTTTCTGCAGGCTCCAAATACCGTAACGTATTGGATACTCCTTTCCCATATCTAGTGTTTAGTGTTTAATGATCCTGGTTTTTGCATCCTTAATTTTTCATTAGTTCTATGCACCAGCTAATGTTTAGAACTGTAAAATTCAAGTATTAACAAAAAATAAGAAATAACAGAAATCTTTGGATAAATAGTAATATTCAGTAAATTTGATATGTTGATTCTATAACAATTCCTGGTGATATAACTATTCTGTGCAATGTCCTGAGAAATGTAGTGAACTTAAGAAGCAAAGGTCATTGATGAACTTACTTTGAATCTATCTAATCATTCCCCAGCTCTAAAGGCTTCCCCCTCAACACTAACACCTTGCTGGTATATTGCAGGCATGCCATTCACAGGTATGCCTCTGGCAGGAGTGACTCCTTCAGCTGCTGCCCTAGGTGCTGCCGGGATCCGCCTGCCTGGCCAGCCATCGCCCAACTGTGTTCTCCTTGTGTCCAACCTGAACGAAGAGGTCAGTGATTATGTTTTGCACACCTGCTGCAGCATTTCTGTTTTGGCTTTGCTTTTGTTAGCCATGCAGAGTATTATTCTTTTCTCTTAACTTTTCTAAACTCGAAAAAATCCTACTACCTTTATATAATGACTTATAGGAATTACGAACTTTTGTATAATGTTTATAGATACTAAACCAGGTGCATATACAGTAACTAGACAAAGATGAAGCCATGTTAGTGTAAGTATTTTATTCTTCATACTCGAGAGTTAATATAAAATTGCATTGTTACTGTACTTGTTTCAGAAATAGTCGTCTTCATTTTTAAAATAGCACTGTTGTATTAAAGCATGTGCATCATATGTGAAAAGTATTTAATTTGGTTTCATGGTCCAGGTATAGATTCAGTCACTTGTAGAATAGAATGCATCAGTTTATGAAGATTAGAAAATGATAGTGTTTAAAAATATTTGCAGATTTTAAGCACATGCATTTTAATTATAATCTATTAAACTAAGAAAAGATTTGTTAAAAAAAAAAAAAAAAAAAAAAAGACGAGCACACATCCTCTCACATGACCAGCTGCCTTCCCAAGTTCTCCAGTTGCCACTGAAAATCTGCACTCCAAAGTTATGAGTGAAAGTTTCCTGCCATTGGTCTCCATTTCCATCCGTAAGTCAGCCATACCCACTTCCATCCTAAAGTCAGCCGTTTATTGGTGTACCAGGTGGCCATTGGACATCTTGGGAAGGTGGCCATGCCTCATTTATCCTTGAGACACCCTGAGAGCTGCATGACCTTTGCTTGGACACACAGTCAGTCCGAGATGCTGCACTCAAGTCCACTCCGTCCAGTCCAGTATGCTCCAAGAAGTTCTATCTCTCAAAGCATGTGCAGCTCTTACCTGTTGATTTTAAATGCTAGCACAGTTGTGAGTGATGAATGAGTGTGAGATGCTGCACATGCATCCAATTGGAGTCCTTGTCTGAACCATTATACTCAGAAAAGTTCTCTTACCAAAGCATGTGCAGCTCTTACTTATCCTGTTAATTTTAAATGCTAGCACAGCTCCTCATGAGTGAATTCAAGCATGGGTCTGCCAAGTCATCATCATCATCATCATCTCTATAAACCTTGTGAAAGACCATGTCTGCTCAGCCACTTGTCAGCCATCATCATCATCAGTTTCATGTTTCTAGCCAGTCCAACGTTTTCATTACTGTACTCTTTTTTTCCCCATGCTGCTGGCAATTGCCCTCAGTTGATACAGGTCTTAACCTTGCATGATTGGCTGATGTGTGACTCCTAACCTGTAGGTGTCAAGCTTTAACCAATCACTGTTTTCCCTCTTATAGTATCAACTGTGAATATTTACCATCAGCCAGGGAAAAAGTTACACTTGCTTCTTGTAAAAATACAGAACAAAAAAGCATCTTTTTTTCCATGCTGAAATGAAGTATAGAGCATTTTTTGCCCATTTTGTGTTTTAATACCTGTAGGCCACTATCTTCACATTAAACTTCATGTAAAGTACTTCCTGGCTTATATAATACATATATGAGCTACATGCAACTTGTAACTGATAATTTAATCCTGGTGTATGTATAATATATAGTTAGAAAAGATTATCAAAGATGATTGAAAAATTCATCAGTGAAAAGTTTGGCTTCAAAATAGTTATGCATTACCCAGGATTACTCTCCTTTTTATATATATAAACATTCTCTGGATCAAGATTTGAATGTTGAGCTTTCAGTCCATTGTAGGTGAATGTATGATTGTGCAACCTCTTACATTGCAAATCCCAGCTGTAATTGAAAATAATCTTGGTGCCAGAGAGTGGTTCGCGCTGGTCTGCTGCTGCAACAACACACCCATCTCCTGGTGTTAACTTACACCTCCTGCTGCTCACACTATAGTATTTTTTCCGGCTGGCTATGAATATCCACAGCTGATTAGAGGCTTCTGCCTTGCATTTGATTGGCTGATGTGACTTCTAACTCCTTGTGGGCCAGCTTCGACCAATCAGGGTTAGCCTTGATAATATCAACTTTGGACATTTACTGTCAGCCAGGAAAAATGGCTATAGGCCTCTAGACCCCATCAGTACAGTGAATGATAATATAGATGGAATTGCAGGTATCACTGATTGTTTTATTATCAGGATTTGTACCTGGTGACTTGAAATGAAGGATTTTATCTACTAGTCACAATGTTCATATCCTGTATAGAAAAATTCAGAGAATTTGCAAAAAATAAACACCATATGAAGAGGTGCCTTCATTGACAATGATTTGCTTACTTCCTGAGGTTGAAGGTCTTTGATCTGAAGAAGTAGTAGCAGAATGTTAATAAAGGGTTCTCATGGTGTTAATTTTGATACACATTTGTACAGTATAGAGGAAACTAATAATTTCACTTACCACAGAGGCAAATATGTGTATTTATTTGTAAGCATATTCCTCTTTAGTTTTTCACTTATCTCATTTGTTCCACCTTCATACACACTTGCTACAATATATTAAAATATAAACCGATAAAAAAGAAAAGGAAAAAATACACGAATTGTTGGCGCTAGTGGCAGCTTCAGGCCAGCAGACTACTACTGCTCCCTTCCCCCCACCTTACATTAGCCCACAACCAATGGCCAGAACCTGAGGGTCGTGTCTAACGTGATGTGTTTTATGTTCTCTTGCTGTGGTGCCCCCCTGGACTCCATCTTTCTTGCTGGACTGGCCTCTCCTTCGCGACTCTCCTCTACTGTAGATGGTCACGCCTGATGCTCTCTTTACCCTCTTCGGTACGTCACTCAGTCATTGCACGTGCAGCACCCTTGTGTGTTGTACACTTTGTAACTTTTTTATAGCCTAGAATATAGATTTCAATCTTTATCATTCATGTTGAAATATCTGCTAATACTATTACTATATTCACTTTTTTTTGCATCCTTGTAAAAAAAAAAAAAAAAAAAAAAAAAAAAAGTATTAAATATTGTGTGACTGTATTTTATAAAGTTTTGAATTCAAGCTCTACTTAAGAAATTATTCTATTCAAATTTTCTCAGATTCTCTTCATTGCATGCAGTTTGTGAGAACTGTAAATATGTATCCCTCCCTTATACCTTACATATGATATGCACTGTCACTAATGTAATCTTCAGTAGCATTTGTGTTTTTATAGGCTTTATTTTTCATTATCTTCTCTGTTGTTCCCAAGTTGAGATGTGGACAATCATTGCTTTTCAATAACCAAAACTTATTTTATGTGTATATAGTAGTGTTTGTGTTGAAACTGCCTGACTGCTCCATTGGGTTTGCCTACTTTGATGGGTTTTTGGGTTTTCCAAATTAACACCAAAGTTTATAAAAGTGAGTGATCGATCATTTACAGGGAGTGCTCTACTGTTCACTTGTATGCTTCTCTTTTTAAATACGTTGATTTTTTTTATAGTATTTTTTGTGAATATGATTTGTATGTGTGTAATATGTATTGTGTTTTTTATACCAATTGCAAGAGTTGAAAAGTTTTCTTGGAAGTGACTAAAATATTCATAACACAAGAACATTTTATCTGAATTTTAGCGGTGCCTTGAAATGAATAACTCGAGCAAGCACAAGGATGGGTTAGAGAGTTTTTAAGATTGCCAGTTACTTCATAATCAGCGGTCTGTAGTACAAATACTACATTATAATTGCTGATTTTCTAGTGTATGCTTTATTAAGAATGGTACTGAAGGTACAAGAATCCAACATATTTAATAAAGGCGTTAGTTAACAACTTTGACATTTTGCTGTGTCACAGAAGATACTGTATGTGACATATCGGAACAGGTTTAATCTTTATCTATTGTTTAGATATTTCAAAGTTAGGTTATAAACTGTGCACATTAACTTGTGGATTATTAGCGGTCATGGGCGTTCCCATAACATACTTCTCTCACATAACACACAGGTCAAGAAATAATTAGTAGTTGTTGAAAGGTAGGGAAGATGAAATTCATGTATTTATGATTGTGACAGACAGAGAGTCAATCATTTGTGAGTACTGTATCTGTGCATTATGTATTACCTCAGCAGTATATACAGTACAGCAAGTGACTCTTGGTTCTTGCTGATGTAATTCACAGGGGTGTATGGAGATGTTCAGCGAGTCAAGATCCTCTTCAACAAGAAGGATAATGCCCTGGTGCAGATGTCTGAACCTCACCAGACCCAGCTGGGTCAGTATTAAACATTTTCACTCTGTAAAATGAAATATGAAACAATCCTTATGTTCGTGCAGTTTTGAGACATCGACTTAAGTATTTTCCATTACGAATGTTCTTATAGAACTAGTTATTATTGCATCACTAATACTGTACTTATGTCCTTACTTTGTTCATATTCAAAATGTACATTTTATTGATCTTAAGAAGCTCAAAGTAAAATATGTCCAATACAGAAGCTGTCAATAACTTGGCTAACATCCTTTCTGCAGTTCCTAAACTCTCATATTCTTATGGAAGTATGTTAATTGTGTTGTTGCAGCCATCTCCCACCTGGACAAGATGAAGACCTGGGGCAAGCAGATCCGTGTGACTCTGAGCAAGCACCAGACTGTGCAGCTGCCCAAGGAAGGGCAGCCTGATGCTGGCCTCACCAAGGATTACAGCAATTCGCCTCTGCACCGTTTCAAGAAGCCAGGCTCCAAGAATTACCAGGTATATATCGATGTTGTATAAATTTGAGACCCTCTGATGCTGTGGTACCATTCCACAATGTAGATGATATCGGGAGTGTAAACTAAAAGTATGGTCAAAATCACCTCCCTGTCCAGGATGCAACACAGCACCCCATTCTATTAAACACATTATGGAAGACTGCAATGTACACAACCACACTCGCCAACAACACAACATACACTCTCTGAGGGCATTGTGGGAAAGCCCGGTTCAGGCCATGGCCTTCCTCAGGAGCTCGGGGCTGCTCGGCCAGACAGCTTGAGGAACTTCAACAACAACACCTGACATTAAGAGATTGATAGTAAAAACTGAGCTGCACTGTTCTTTACTAAGTCTGAACCAACCCTGCTGTACTTACAATAGTAAATGCATGTTATCTATTTCAGAACATCTACCCCCCAAGTGCTACCCTGCATCTGTCCAACATCCCGCCCACTGTTGATGAGGAGCAGATCAAGGATGCCTTCACTGAAGCTGGTGCCTGTGTCAAGGCATTCAAGTTCTTCCCGTAAGTCAAGTCAAGTTTGTAAGACAATTCTTAAGTATAAATTCCTGCTCCTTGTCTGATATGCATTAGTGGAAACTAATTTTAGTTTACAGTCCTGTCCCACTATTTCAGTACTCATCTTTAATGCTCATACTTTTGCCAATTTGGGTTTACTGTCATGCCTTTTATCTTTAATGCTCATACTTTGACAACTGAATTTATAGTCATGCTTTTAGTGTTTTACTAAGCCATTCCTGCCCCTCATCTTTAATGCTCATAGTTTCCCTAATTTGAGGTTATGGTGTTGCCCCTATGTGTGCCAGGTGTATAATCTGGTTATATTATTTGAATTTCGGTCATGTAGATTATAAGGGCAATGGGATGTAAGTTTGTAAATACTGGAAGAAGTGATCGACTTTGCGACACCCTACAGGGTGAGGGCGCCAACTGAGACAGGGAGGAGAGACGATGGAGGAAGTGAAGGAGTTCAAGTGTCTGGGAACAATATTGTGTAAGCATGGGAGTATGGAAGGGGAGAACAGAAAGAGATCAGTGCAAGGCAGACAGGTCATAGAGTATTAAGGGAGAATTGTAAAGAACAGGTGTGTGTGTGTGTGTGTGTGTTTGTAAAAGTGAAATAGGATTTCAAAACAGTATATTCCTACCAGCTTGGATGTACTGTGTATGTCCAAGACATAGAATAAGGCTCAACAGCCTCTCATCCAGGCTCAGCCCAGACTCTGCATGTGATGTCACATGTAAATGAAATACCTTGAATTATCATATGTTTTCCAGTCAAATAATTTATTATATATTTCATAATTGTAAAACACAGGCATGTTAGTGTTTTACTTGATTCAGCTTTCTTGGAGGAGCAGGAATGAGTCTGTTCTACTGACTGATTGGACTAGGGCCAGGCTAAGGCTTTGCCTGATATAATGTGAAGCATGTCATTTGGAAGTGATGAGCTTTTAAAGTTGTTATAATGGCAACTAGCAAGCATTTAACAAGGCTGTGTAATACAAAGTATATATATATGCATGTATGTATGTATGTATGTATGAAAGAGATATCTTCAACCTCTTATTGAATGCAATGCTTTTTAAGTATATCTTTGTATCTATGAAGATTAAGAAGGTATATTTAAAAATTCATATTACTCGCCAAGTTGTAGATGCCAGTAAGGAAGGCAATTTTTTTTTTTTTTTTTTACAGTTATAAGGAAGTATGGTTTGGAATATATGGAATATAAGTGTAATTGTAAGTGGGAGGGTAAAATATAGGAAGCATAAGGAATATTAATAAGGGAGGAATATTTTTGCCATGACCATCCTGTTGGAAGATATTTCTGGAGGGAGCAGATCAGAACCATAGATAGATGGGTAGATTTAGTTTTTAATTTCAAGGTCCTAATGATTAGTCTGTTATCTAGTATGTTGTAAGTTAATTTAAATTTGGTGTTTCTAATCATGGAAGTCAAAGTATATTGATGAAAGGTACATAATGTACAATTAGTAAAAATTTATACTCCTTGTTATACAAAAACTTGATATAAATCTAAATTTTAATTCATTTTAAATCCTACTACATTGATGAAAAGAATATAGCTTTAATATTTTACAATTCATAATTGTACAGATTGGATTTAATTAATTGAAATACATTGGTATAATATGTTGAAAATTGTTATTAAGAAAGCAGGTCACAGAAAGGATGAGTCTGAAATAGATAATACAGTTTTCTGACATGCATTTTAATTTTACTTCCAGTAAGGACAGGAAGATGGCTCTGATCCAGCTGGGGTCAGTAGAGGAGGCCATTTCAGCACTCATTGTAAGTATACTTTGATTTTGTTTTTGTTTTTGGCGAGCAGTTTCTTCAGGTACCACTAAACAAGCTTGACTAATCATCTTTTTCTTAATAAACATTTTATGTATTTATCAGTTTGCAAGTGCATTTTAATTCTGGTATGTCACAGAGTGTTTGAATTAGGGAATAGTTCCCCATAGCCAAGGTGTTGAACTTACTCCTTTTTAAACAGCTTAAGCAGATAAAGAGCACAAAAGGGCCATACCTTCCAATGCAAACTATAGTCAAACCAGACCTCCTTGATACTCAGGGAGGTAGCTGTACGTCTCCTGCATTGCTGCCACGTATACAGTTGACAGCCATAGGATGATCTCAATCTCTCTCTCGCTCATACTGTCATAGTTTGGCTTTATCATTATGAAATTATTAGTTGATTTTTGCAATAGCATGGTTTTATGAATGACTTTCAATTTAAAGATGGAACAACTAATTTGTATATCTTCTGGTACACTTGGCAAAGCATATGGGGTGGTAATTTCCGAGCTGTGGGCTTTGCTGCATTACCGCCTCGGTGTTCTTGACACACGACTCTCCCAGGTCGAGCCCAGCCCCGAGTATCAAGTATGAATGATTTGACTACAGGGTACATGATGACAGAACCTGAAAATCTATTAGTGTTTTTGTGGAGAATGTTATGTTAAACCTCTTACTTTTAGTGTTTGCCGGGCAGTCCACGGTTACTAGTAATGGACTTTGATTTGTGCACTACTCAAATTCTTGTCTTGTAGATGATAATTCTGTAAACACAATATTGGCACAATTTAAATAAGAGGAAAAAAAAGAGGGAGTGAACCCAGTACATGAATTACTTATCAGCGCTGTGTAGTCATCTACACGGCAGTAAATTTTAAGATCATTAATCAAAACCATTTAACTTTTTATAATCTTTTGAAGGTTTGTACATTTATTACATTATATGTTGTAATATACGATTTTTATTTTTGTGTGAGTTGCAATGCCATTGAAAGTGTAAATCAGATATGCTTGTAGTGGTACAGTTTCAACCTATATCATTTTGAGTGTAGAATATGGGCAGCAAATCCACATAACATATGATAGAGTATGTGCCCTGCCCTGTTTGGGTTTTATGCTCTTTCTCCATTGTTGGTATATGTACTGATGACTTTTTTCATTCCAGAAAATGCACAACTTCCAGTTGAGCGACTCATCTCACCTCCGAGTGAGTTTCAGCAAGAGCACCATCTAGACAGCTGACTGCAGGTTGAGGGAGGGAAACCACACCTTGGAATCTACCACCACCACCACCACCACCACCACCACTGCTGCTGCTGCTGCAGCCACCAAGACTCTATAACGGGGCAACACAACTCTTGAAGCGTGTGTGGTACCAAGGCAACATTATCCCCCTACATTTGTCGGACCCCACGTGGACCCCGACTAATTTTTTACCTTAGGGCATGGCATTTTTATTAATATAATTATACCTAGCTTAACCAAATGTGTTATACTATAAGGAGGCAGGACCTAGAAATATTTACGTACAAGTGAGAGAGATGAAAATGAGCTGAATTCAGGAAGATACAGATTAGCTTGTGTAATATAAATTGAAGTTTCTATTTTCTTTTTCTGTACCCATGAATTGAAATGGGTATTTAGGGTGATTACTATTATTACTTGTGCACATTCTGCTAAAGTAACATTTTTGCCAGACAGCCTGAATGTGTTTTTGTATGTAAGGTGAAGGTTTACGCAGTATTAGTGGTGATCATGCCCCCAGTCAGGGGTATGGGTCAACCTCTGATACTAGTATTATCACAGTGGTTCCTCGTGCTCTCTGAGATTGCCAAGGACTTAGTGTAAAAACCTCAGCTAGCATGAGCCAGAATTGATTGTTTTTAAAATGGTAGCTCGTTTTATTTTAAGTGTTTTGCAAGTGATTCATGTTAGCGCTAGATTGTGTAAGAGTAATTGAAATTAGGGGAGAAGAGATGAGGCAAAATTTTTATTAATATTATTTATGAAAGGTAGCCATTTAAATTCATAACAATGATATTTTTCGGACAAAATGGAGGATCTATTATAGAAGTGTTGATAAGGTAATTTATCTCACAATGTCAGTGTTATGAAAGCATATATTTTTGCATTTTTGACGTCTCCAAAGTGTAAACTGATACAAATCCTTTTCTCGATCAACTCTTTTTGTCTGGGATTTTTTCTCGATCATTCCAACTCTGAAAAGTCTTCTTAACATTGCTTGATGATTCCAATGTTTGTAGGGTAGGCAGATGGGGGCTGTGGTTGTGCCCAGTTTTTACGCAAGCAGTGACTGGAACAGCTGTTACCAATTATTGTCCTCCTGTACCTTGAGCAGCATGTAGGAATGAAAGTTCTGAGATTGATAAAGAGTAATAGCAGGACTGTTTAAGATCCCTCACACTAGGGCAACCAGAGGAGACTGCAGCTGTAGCCATGAGTATAAGTGGCATGGTGTGTGTCAGGTTACATACTGCAGAATCTACCTTTAGGGATTAAAAGAAGGAAGATTGTACCTGTTGCCATTCCTTGTAGCGACTGTATTGCAGGTGCTAGGGGTGTGGTACAGGTACAGTAAATGAAAGGAAGGTGATGTGTTGGTGTGCTTGTTGCTACTTTTGGCTGTCGGCTCTCGTAGCTGACGAAGGTGTGCTGCAGGTAGAGCTAACAACAGCCAGGGACAGTGAAGTGGACTGTACCCGAGGTTCTATAAGGAAGATCAGCGTACTGGTTGCCACTATTGTCTATAGCTCTCTGGGGCTGCAAGAGGTGTGGTGCGGGTACAACAGCAACAGCAGCCAGGGACAGTGAAGCGGACTGTACCTGATTGGGCTCCTCCCCCACCCTCTCTGCCACCTGGCCAGTCTGTGGGTGGGCTCTTCCCCCCCTCCCCCAAGTCGTGGCATTCATTAATTGTTGTTCAGTGTATGTAGCCAATAGGAAATTTGATTAGCTTTTATTAATGACGATATACAAAGTATTATTTGTTATTTATCAAAAAATTACCTAAAAAAAGGCAAGAAGCACAAAGGTTGAGCCATGCACCCAGGAAGTTGGCAGTACCCCATAGCTTGTTGTTGCTGGAGGGCAAGGCTGTGCACTATAGCATTCCCGTGATTATGGACACACATTGCAAATGGCAATACAGTAAGTTACTGTAGATTGCTGTGGTGGTATTGGGCAACTGCTGTCTCTGGTAATTTGTTGTAGTGACATTTACAATATGTGCCTGATTTTGAAGTTTATTTCCCATGATCTCCATGCCAGGAGGGGGGAGGGGTAACCCTTCTCTCCATTGACTTGGTAATATAAAAAATATATATATATTTAAATTATCAACCTTTCCTGTATTTAAAAGCTTTTTTCTCTTCATAATAATAACCTAGCAGTATTCCTACAGGCATTAAATATAATGAAATAAGTGCCCCTGCCCCCCTGACAACCAAACACTAGTGTCCCATGTGTCTGAAACTTGCGGCGAGACAATCCCAGAAAAACTTTTTAGGCATCTAGTGTGGTACAAGGTCTACACAGTTATACAAGAAGACCATACAGAACTCAAGGCACATGGTGCCAAGTAGTATAGTTTGAAATATTTTTTGTAAATGATGATTAGGAGCTTGGGTGAGGTTGTGCTCTCTAAGATCATTGAGCAGCACTCTTATCAACTGCTAAATTGGACCACACTGGGAAGGCTAGTAAACACTAATTTGCACATATCAGTTTCAGAGACTATTTTTGTACAACTGTGGTGCCTTTCTATGTGATATTCACAGTGTGGCACACATTGGTCAGCTTGGACATACCTTACTGATGTGGGATGGTGAGGAGAATGTTGTACCCTGTACTTTCTGCCTAAACCTGCTGCGTCCTTATTCATCAATTCGATCTACTCCAACTTCCTTGGGTGCAGTCAAGCAACTATTTTTACATCTACATGTGTAGAACTTGTATTTCCTGTTTAAATCATGTGTATGTCATGATGAAAGTAAAAGAACCTCTTTCTCCATTTTAGAAGATTCAATCTAGCTGATGGTCTCTTTCTCAAGTTCAACTCAAGGGTCTCACTGGTTCATGCTTTTTCAGTCTTTCTCTTGTGTGGCATCATCTTGCCCCATGACAGCCCTTTCTCTGAGACCACTGTAAAGGCCACAGCCCAGTTGGTGTATTAGAGCCTGCACACGCACTTCCCAAAAGGGCCACGACTTGACATCTAGTGAGCTGTTTCAAATATATAATGAAACACTTGAGAAAAAGGCCTAGAAGTTTTGTGCCTCATACTTGTATTTGGAGGGAACAAAGTACCTTTACATTACTCTTCTAACATTTTAATATTTCTTAGAAGTGTGTAATTTTCTCTTTTCCCACTGCTTCGATGTAACCTACTTGTATACTTAACTACTCTTGCAATTGTATCTACAAATACCATTCAGATGTGCTCCCCAGGTTTTGCCCACCTACTGACTTTTGTCATCTTATTGACCATTGCACAAACTTGATTTAAACAGCTATGAAGAATGTTTCAAAAGAAAAAAATTATTGGAAATAAATGCTTCAACTTCAAAGTATCAATTAAAAGTAGCAGTAGGGTTTGAACCTGGTGCCACTCCCGCCTGACATATACAGTAAAACAACCAATGCAACCCTATTCTCTGGGAAGCAAATTTAAGACTCTGGAGGATCACCATCGCCAGAATAAGACAGCTGAGTTGTGCCTTGACCAGCTTCTGAATGCATCTTTTTACCTATCAGTGCTCGCTCGCTCGCTCACCACACCCACCTCTCCTGCACTCCTGGCTGTCAGGGCTTCAGCAACACAACAGTCCACCTTAAGGTGGTAAAATGCTTTGGGTAAAATGGAAGCTGCTTATTCCTTCAAACTGCCAAGAACTGATTACACATGTTTGTAGGTGGACTGTTTTTGGGCATGGTTTGGCAATCCGTAGCTTCCAATTTGCTGACAGCATCTTGGCTCCTTAAACAATTTTGGAAAGTGCTGCATAGATAAAATCATACATGTAACTGGAGTAGAGTTTAAAACATTGCCCAGTGCAGTTCAGGTCAGATATAGGGAGGGGTAGGCACAGCTAAGGGTAGGGTGCTAGACCAACTTTCCTATTGCACCTTCTTTGGTAAGGCCCACAATAACTTCATGTATTAACATGTATTCTTGGAATCCAAATGGTTTTAAATTCATTGTTTTTATTGTGAATGTGGAAATGATGAGTGTTCATGCATAATTCTGCATCTTATTCCAGGATGATATGAATCTGTCTTTACTTTGTGTTGACAATGCTAGCTCCTTTATGGACTGTCATGGTATTAGGCCGACAGACATTTGTCTATGTGGATGGATCTGAGCAACATGAGCCAGGTACTGTGTTTAAGCATTATCATTTTGTAATAAATATGTATTTCGATAGCAGTGTATATCACTAAGTCCTTCTAGTAGGGAGGGCATAATGAAGTCTTAACCCGCCTTCCATTTGCGGTGAATGCGATGGTGTCCTTACAAAAAAAATATTTGCAGGCAAGCTGCTCGGTGGCTGAACCTCAAGGAGCATCACTTGATGGTTGAACCCATTGTGTGTGTTTAGGCTAGAGGCTATTTTGTAAGGTCAGGATTATAAACACTAATGCCTACTACTCTGCTGCTACTGCTGCTGTTTTCTCTCTTCTTAGCCCTGGAGTTTACTTTTTGAATATCTTATATTCTGTCCACAACACTAAACCTTTGGCCATTGATTTTTTGGAAGAAATGTTCTGAAGAATAGCTTTCACTCCTATTGCTCTGTTTATTAATGTGTTTAGAGCTACTGGTACCTCATCTTTTCAGCCCCTGTAAATCCTGCTCTCTCTTCTCTCTCTCTTCTCTCATTAATGCTAGGTCAGTTTAGGTCATGCTAGGCCACTAACTATTCTGTATTTTTTTTTTCCCTTCGTAAATTTTTTGTGCATTCAAGTTTTTGTGAACCAAGTTTGATCTATTGAGGAATTAAGTGGTATAGGATTAATTTTGATTTTGTTTAGTTATTGTCATGATATGAAAGAGATGATTGTTTATTTCTCTTATAAGTTTTTGTATCCCGTGGATTTTTCAGTTTTGAAGTAATTTTATTTGTATTTGTGGTGAGAAGTATATTCCCCATTTTTTCTTTTTTCTTTTTTTTTTTTTTTCTTTTCTTTTTTTTCAATTTTTGCTGACACCTGTGGCTATTTGTGGGCTAAAATTTTGTAGTCAGTGCCATGGGTTGTCATCTAAGTTAGTTCCCTAGTGTCACCTGGTCATGTCACTAGAACACTTAGCCACTATTCCTGCCTCCTATACCAGCTGTATCTTACTATCACTTGATCCTGCATACATTTCTCTTATATGTGTTTGTAAATGTACCACTCGTGTACTACTACTACTACTACTACTTGGTGTGTTAGTCATATCACTGTTCCATTCTATTACTACTACTACCACTACCACTACTACTACTACTACTCAGCTGTATTTGTATTTCATTGTAGAGGTGCTTGGTTGACCACATAAAGCCTACATATCTACTCTAATTCTTGTTCTTTTTTCCAACCCTTCCTTCAACACCAACCTCTGCAGTGTCCATCTGTTCTCCTAATGATAACCTCGAGTTCCCACACTGCGGCCTCACAGTATGAATGAGATTATGGTACTGTTGGCTACACGGAATTTGAGTAGGGGTTTGGTCAGCAGAAATGTCTTGACAACTCTAACTGGGTAAAGTAGTAGGTTGTATCTGATAATAAACTTCAGGAATTTGAGAATATTAGAAAAAAAAAAAATATAAAAATCAGATCACCCAGAGAGTTATGGGATATTTCTTTGGTTTATTACTTGTCACAAGCTCGGCTTTACCAATCTTTAGATATATGGGTAAAACTCTGACACGTGACTAACCCTCTGCTTATGTTGAGTTTACAAATGAATTTTTCCTTGCATTTTCTTCATAAGGTTTGGGTGTAGTAAGTGAAAGTGAAGTAATATGTAGGTAGGATACATGAATGACTGGCTGTTGGTGCAGTGTTCTTAACATTAGCTTTATGAAGGTTATAGAGTATATGGCACAGCCACAATCAAATATCCACCGACACTTTTCATCCATCGTAGTAAATATCTTGGTAATAAAGAACACGTGTATGATTTTGCAGCACCTCCTAATAATAATTGTTGTATGTTTATATTTTTATATGATCCTGATTTATTTGCACGATGGAAGGAAAACGTCTGTGCTTATTTGATTGTGGCTGTACATGGCATCATTCGTTCTTTTGCATCACAAATGACAAATTCGTGTTAGTGCTGTTGGGGAATCTTGGCTTGTACATTTCGGAGATGGATGTTCATTCTTTTCTCTGGAAGTCTTGACTGTACTTTAAATCTTTGTTGAGAAGATATCTACTCTTATGAACAAAGTAACACGTTATGAAATGAAAGTAATAGCACGTCAGCTGTATCATGGTACCATTTGGAAGTACCAAGAGGTAAAAGAGAAGGAATCTTTCGACATGAGATCCAATATATAGTACAAATCTTTCTATCTGAATTCTTTCCATGAATTTCATGGCAGAGGAAATCGACCTTTCTAAACCTGTTGTCTTAATGCACTAGACCCACTGCTGTTCCCTAGGATACAAAGGGTTGGGTTTAGATTAGAAACTGCCTCGCATTGGAACAATATACTTAGGCCAGTTTTCTCAATTCTTATGTTAACAATAATAGTGCAGTTGTAGCATATTTGCTTCTTATCTCTGATCATGGTTCAAGAAAATTGTTGGTGCACTCAAACCTTGTGAGAGATAGGTAGTGTCTTTTATTAAACTAGTTGACAGTCTACAAATCGAGTGCGTAAGTTGAGTATATCTCAGGTTTTATCCATTGATCTTCATCTGCATAAAATTCACATACAGTACTGCGCAGATCCATGTAGATGTAGATTGGTGGTGAAATCACACTGGCGTGATGATCATAAACGGTGAATATAACCCACTCTTGTTGACGGAAATAATATATTAAACCGACACCACCTCCTACCCCATCCCACTGACACCTCCTTCCCTCCCCCCTCCACAAACTGTATATAAGTTCATACCTATGTACTATCTATGTCATTCCTTTCTTCTCGCTAGACCACTGAAGATGGTGGCAGTGTCCACCGAAACTGTATGGCTTAATATATTATTTCCGTCAACAAGAGTGGGTTTTATTCACCGTAGATGTAGATTGTCAATCAATCCGAGCAGCTAGGATGGAGCAGTCACTCAAAAGTTAAGACCTCCCAGGCAACGCATCTTTTTGTCCGTGTGATAACGGTTCTGGCAACAGTGTACACCCACCTACAAAAGCGCTGTCGCCTCATCCGCAGAGTCATGAACCCCACAAGCTTCACAGTTGGAAAATTTTGTGTATGGTGTTTCGATTCACGAGTCATTAAACCCCAAACTTCAAGAACCTTTTTGTGAGGCGACAGCGCTTTTGTAGGTTGGTGTACAGTCACGAGCATAAGTTTCTTTACCCCCCCTGGCGAGAGTTATATCGAAGTCGTCGTTGGATATGGACTGGACGAATAAAAATGAACCAGTTCATAATGTTCCGAAGATGCTTCATGTCACTAGAGGTGTTCACTTGAATACAACAAATTTTACACCGTCATGAGATACTGACCCCCAGTGTTCGTTTGCCTGGCCCTTCTTCGACCTCATTCTCGCCATGGGGGTAAAGAAACTTATGCTCGTGACTGTACATGATGTCAGTGATAGCGCTTAAGGGAAGAAATTGGTTTGCTCGACGCACTTTGAACTGACTAGCCTAGATGAGATGAAGCACGAGTTGGGATAGTATTTCGACCAAACCAGCCATCCTCCACACTCCAAGCTCTGACGTCAGGTGCAGTGTAATCAGAACCGATATCACAAGAGTTAAAAGGCGCCATGCCTGGAGGGGTCTTTACTTGTATGAGTGATTGTACAACAGGTATTTACACTTGCATGGATGAGACGTTAATAAATCGATTATATATATATATATATATATATATATATATATATATATATATATATATATATATATATTATATGAGTGTGTGTGTCAATCAATTTTCCGTCTCAAGAAAAATCCGTTGCGTCATGCTGGTAATGAGAATGAGATAAATAAAACTTGCTCATCTGTAGATTCAGTAACAGCAGTAACCACGCTTCCAATACACCATATATTATCACGTTCTGGGATTCACTGTACAGCTCCATTCACAATATTGACGGTCATACAGCAGCAAAAATGAAGATATGTTCGAGCGGATGGGAGCCCCTGAGGAGGTAAGTGAGAAAAAAGGTAAATTAATTTCTAGTGATATGAGCACAGAGTTGGTAAACGACGAGCAGGAGGCTTTCGTGATGGTAGATGATGCATGTTTACAGTTGGACAGTTACTGATGAAAGGTTATGGATAGAGAAGGATTGTGGGAAGTGCAGCAAATGTATGGTATAAGGAGAGGACTTAAATTCCGTAAAGAGCTTCTGTAAAGGCAGTGTGGTTGTATGCGAAGAAAACACAAATCTCAGATAGAGTGAGACAAGGATGTGGTATGTCTTCATGGTTGTTTACTGTAGGCCTATATATGGATAAGAGTAATGAAAGATGATATGACAAGAGGAGTGGAAATGGTGAAGGATGGAGAAGGGTGGTCTATTTCAAACTTCATGTAGGCCTATGCAGATCATACGATCCTATTAGGTTGCAATAAAACTGATCTAGATTTATTTTAGAAAGAGTAACGAAAAGTTTTGCAAAAGTATGTGAGTGCCGCTGTTTAAAGGTAAATGTGGGCAAAGGCAAGATTAAGTGGAGAAGGAACTGATATTGAATAAACCATGAGAACCAATATTTTGTATTAATTTCATATTACATATTACAAACTATTTTTACATTCAAAAGAGAGTAAGTAAGCTTGAGTCAGACATACAGAGAAACAGAAACACACCGAACCCAGGATTGAAGATCTATTACGATTCTCACTGGTGGTCTCTGCTCACAATTATTATACATTTGACTCTGATAACAAGAATGGTGATCAACAGCACCAACAAACGACATACACTTAATTAAGACCATAGGAACGGCTATTGCAGTGGTTCTCAACCTTTTTCAGTCCATTCCCCCCTTCATGAATTCTCAACATTCATGTGGCTCCCCTACATATTTTCCCAAATCCCACCCCGCAAAAAAAGAAGGTTTAATAAATAAAATAAAAACAAAATGTTGATGAAGAGAACACTTGCTTTATTTAAGTTTAATACAAAGTTCACAGTCGTAATTATCTTATATTTGATAGATTTCTGTGATCATATGCTTTCTGTGATCATAAGAATTGTATAATTTGTGACAGCCCGCCATTCCCCCCCCTAAATTCTTGCCATGGACCCCTTGGGGTCCATGGCACCCAGGTTGAAAACCACTGGGCTATTGCTTCAGTAGTCTAGTGGACGAAACTTCAATCTTTCACCAACAACACAGCTGATAACGAAATACGATGACTCACGAACCAACGTCCATGCAGTGCGACAAGGTGGTTGATATTCAATAAGCTTGCAAGACGTTAAGTAGAATATTGTGAACGAAGTTGTGCCATTCGTGTGATCAGCCAATAAGTGTTGTAATACTGTACAGTCCTTGACAATAGCGACGCCCCTCTCCTTGACCCATACGAAACCCGCAGCCACTGCTTCAGTGTGAGGGAAGGAGGAAGGCAGTGGGTGAGAGGAGGCAGAGTTGGTTTTAAATTAATTATATGAAAATGATCATAGTATTGAAACAAAAGCTTGTGCTTTTGTTTCAGTGTACCTCAAGGCGAGGGGCGTCGCTATGGTCGGCGACTGTCCAGTGCCGGACTAATGTTCTGTCACGCAGCCAGCCACAGTGCACCCACGGTCGAGTTACTAACTCGAACCACTTCAGGCTCGGACAACGAAACACCAGATTGATTTTCGGATTCAGATCAAGAGACGGCGCACGGTGATGAAGGAATGGTGGAATCCCTACATAAGAGATTAGGTGAAGTGCTTGACGCTGAGGGAGGCTGGACCATACATTGACGGAATCTTAATATTGTCATGATTATTATATTGTTAATTACCTGATGCTGTCATTTACTTTTATTGTTATTATAATTCAATGAAGAGTAGGTGTTTATATTTCAAATATATACTAAGGTATAAAGCTCATGATTCATATTTAGTCATATGAATGAATGAGGGAATAATTCTATGGGAATAATTCTACAAACATAGGTGGTAATAAATGATGTATAGTTCCAACCATTTTTTTTTTTCACTAATTAGAAACAAAAATTCCAGGATGGTTTGTTCAAATAATATCATAATGTATCGAAGGTAGAAAATGTATAACAACATTAAGCCAAAGAAGAAAACCGAATATAAGGCCTTATGCATGCATCCGTTAGGCTCAATGTCCGGTGTTTTTGCATTAGCTCGTTTTCCTCAATAGATGCTTCATAATTCAACTGATCAAACCATCTTGGAGTTCACTGGCATCCCTGTGTTCACCCATTCCTTCATCACCGTGGGCCGTCTCTTGATCTGAATCTGAAGGTCAATCTGGTGCCCGTTTTTACCGTTTCCTGGTGAGTGGTAATCGTATGTGTCTATGCTTACCGTTTTCTGACTGGAACTCAGTGACCACATGGCATAAAAGGTATTAATTCCCCAAGAGTCTCGAACCGTTTTTATCAACTGCCTAATGTCCTATTTCCTCCCGTGTACCCACAGTGTATGTACTGTACACTTTGCGTGTCCTTGGTGATATTTACCCAACACACGTGTTGTTGACATTATTTGTGTGAACAGTTGGCTCCTCTCCCAAGAACTGGGCCAACAGGTGTGCAGTTTCCTAAATTCTTGTGTTCGTCTGTTATGTTCTCTGGAAATGTCGTAAGTATCGCCTAGTCTTGTTACCAGTTCGTTCGTGGAGCCCTTTGTCTTTATGTATTTATTTTGTGTTGGATTTCCACGTATGGTCCCGTAGGAGTATTGCCTGCGGTGATGTGGACAGTACTTTAAGGGTTTTGACTCCCCTTAGGCCCCAGCCACTCCCTCTTAATTCTTCAACTAACCCTTCAACTCTCAGGGAAATTAATCATGGAAACCCTGAATATCCGCCAGACGTACCATACATTCATACACGTTTTTCAGCCTGAGAGCTCTGTCTGGGCCGATGGAGACTGGATTTGCAACTTACCATATAGTTTTCAGCTCCTCATGCAACTCTGTGTCGCGCACGGGTTTGAAAAGTAAAGCTAGACTAGCAACATCATTCCCCATCGACTCTTTTTCGAATATATACTAAAATAACATTATTGCAAACATTGTTGGCATTACTAAACGCTCAATACTAATAACACAATGCAACAAAATGCATTGTTGTGAAAATACGCGAAAGAATGTGGCAAACTTTTGAAACTCCCTAAACGAAGTTGCTTCCTATTGATGTATTTCGAAATGAATTCTAGTTATTTGTTCGTATCATGTAATATGCATTAATGGATAATAATATGAAAAAGATTTTGCCCTTAACCATAACTGTCCTATTGGTACAAAAGGTTATTAGGCTGGCAAAAGTGAGAGGGCAGCTGTGGACCTTGAGGAATGTTCCTCGTGGATGTCAGGTTGCGGAGTGTGGCAACTATACCATCCTCCACACACTTTCTGTTATTTAATAATATTTACTTTCGAGTGCTACACCAAGTGTTTCAAGACGAAGTGTTAAATTGAAAGATGCCTTTAATGACTGTGGAGAATGTCAGACCATTATTCAAAAGATTGGAAAGAAAATCACACGAAATTAACTGGCGGAATGATATTGTGGTATCTTGCAACATGAGGAGGGAGCAGCAGCAGGTAGAGGCGACTGAGTGAGTAGGAGACCAGGAGGAGATAGTGGTAGGGGGAGATTGTTGGGGAATGTTGTGTTCCGGCACGCTCTCTCAACCTTCCCCTTCCTCATCCACGCCAGCAGGTGCTTCCTTAGGAGACTGGTGGCACTCTGACCATCTTCTAACACGTCCGCGATCTGGATATACTACAGGAAGTTGTTGAGAAGGAAATATAGTCGCTGGAAAAGTGCTGAAAGAGAGGGAGAGAGATGCTATGGAGAGGCGACTTGTCTGGTGTGCTCCAGTGTGATGTGAATATTTGGAAGGTCTAAGAAAACTCCTCTAGGTAATGGAGACACAGTTGACAATTGTAACATTTTTTTTCTTGCATCACTGTTTTTTACACGTGCCGTACAATAATGACAGTGAATGATAAGCAGTATGAAAGTGTTAATCAGCGAAGTGTTGTTAAGGCCTGTTATTGTCCAGTGATTATTTTTAGTGTGACCCACAAGGAATGAAAGTCTGTGTTTCAAGACAACATTCGGCACACAAGTTAGTAAAATAATCTGAATTTGAAAAGTAAAGTGATTAGTTACGGTACTGAAAAAAAAAGGTATATTGGATTCTGCTCATGGCTGACTCTTGCTGGTCTTCTTACTAAAGGTTTGTTTACTGTAGCCTAGTGTCAGAATTCAGCTTCACTCATTCGTTGCTCTGGGTACCGTAATAATGATATAATTACGAGTATTGACATGCAACTATTTATAGTGTGCACCATAAGATAATTTGATACAGCTAGGAATAATGATTACAAGTTGTCGTTTCATTGGTAGTAGCTAAGAAAAATAAAATTATTAATACATAAATTAATACATAATTATATATTATATTTTCCAATTCTGTCATCTATGGTAGGCTACTCCATAGTTAATTAAGGTACTTCTGAAACACCAATGTTACGAGATTCCTGCAGGATAACACTTTCATTTATATTTAATCTCATATATTGACTACAACTTAATGATTGTTGGCTACACCGTCCGAGATTAATAGGTCCTTGTTCGATATCATATACTTATAAATTTTCTTGTATAAAATGAACCATGACAAGAAATATTTACGATCTTGTACGATATTTGAGCTGTTTGAACAAGTAACAACATAATTATTACAGTGGATAATGGGTATAAATTTATTGAAGACTGACTTACCACGGTATGATGCCTCATAGACCATGCATGGGGTAGTCTAGTCTGGACACGTTTCAAGCAAGGTGTCCTCGCAATCCAAAATTTGTTTCTACTGTAGGTCATATTTGCTTGAACTTACTTAATACTCGATCAGACTATTCGAAACAAGCCTGGTTACATATATTGGACACTCCTTCCGTCTTCCAAATAATAATCAGTATCATATCAAAATATAACCATACAGCGCCTTACGTCAACTCAAGGAACCCCCTCAATTATTATTATTATGATGATGATGAGGAGGTGCTGCAAAATCATACGTGTGTTGTTCTTTATTACCAAGATATTTACTACGATGGAAGGAAAGTGTCGGTGGTTATTTGATGTTATTTGACTGTGACTGTACAGTGCGTTAAATGGGGATTGTCAACTTTTGGTTCATTAGAGCGCCTTGATTGTTCCTTTAAACTTAGTATGCTGGGAAACAAGACCAGATTAACAAAATTATTGGTGGCATGATGCTTGGAATAGTTTAGAGGAATCGGTTTCTTCAGATTTACCAACGCTGTATTTCCCCCGTAATTATACTGTATATGTTAAATCGGTCCTATTCGCCTTTTCATTTGCTTAAACTATCCAAAATATAATATATAATTTGGTCTTTTCCGTGAGAACCAAACGCTCAGTAAGTGTCATTGAAGTTCATCGTAAGTCAGCCTGTTATAACTACCATAGTTTAGCTTAGGCATATAATGATTTATGAAATAGTCTAGGCCTAGTACTGACAAATTATTATGAATGCAGCCTATGCGTTTTTTACAGTAAGGTTTACAGCAAGAAAGGAAAGTTCTCGTCCACGTACACTCGTACAGTGAAACGATAAAAACCAATTTAAAAGCAGACAAAGAGTGAGTTTAGGTTATTTGGTATGATGGATTCGTGACCAGCAAGACGGGCGTCGTTTGGTAAATTATGTATGGCAGTTGAGGCTTACGTATTCATGTGGCCGGAGGGAGGGGGGGGGGAGTAGTTGGAGGTGTTAGTATGGAGTAAGAGTTGTGTGTGTGGGAGGAAGGTGGGTCAGGGGGAGAGGGGTACCTGGAGGTGATAGTATGGAGTAAGAGGTATGTGTGTGTGTGACAGTGGGAGGAAGGTGGGCGGGGCACCTAACCGCTCTTACTTCTTGCTCCCACACAGCATCCGGCGTCAGTCAGTCAGTCAGTATGGCCACAGTGTGTTGATGTAAATATACCTGTTTATTCCCTGTTCGTCCGTGTATATTTTGGTTGGTTACAGGTGTTGTAAGTGCAAATATATTATGTAGGCAAGGTTAATGCATGAAAATTATCGCCGTGATTAGCCTAATTAAAATGTTTCAAATGTACCGGTACTCAGGAATATCTGAAATTTACCCTTTTTGTCGTAGTAAAAACACCTACAAGATGATAACGATATGATGAGTGATTATGTAAGAAAGCGTGGATTAAAAATGAGTGAAGCAAAAGAATTGTATATAGGGCCTAGGCTACTTGATAGGCTAGGGAGGATTGGAAGAGGATTTGCTAGTGAATTTGAGGGCTGGCAAGTGGCAACTCTATTTTAACAGTTCATGGAATGACTCCTCCCACCAAGGCTGAATGAAGGGAGTTTTCGTCGTGGATGTAAAAGCCTTGGAGGTAGGAAGGGGAGGGTATAGCTGAGGCTTTGTGGGCTTGAAAAGGGGGAGTTGTTGTTGTTGTTAGCGTGACCCATTTCACTGGGTATTTTGTCCCTCTCTCTGCGTAGGACTATGTTATATTTTATATTTAATGAAAACTGTCTGGTAACGCTGGAGGTGAAAGCCATACACGTGCTGCGAACCTGGTCTTCAGGGACCATGTAGGCTAATGTAGTTAGAAAATTGAAGGTAGCCTAAATGAATTCTTCAATTAGGCTACTGCCGCGAAACTCGATTTATAAGGAAGGATAGCTTGTTCCGTGATATAGTAAGGAGGAATCAGAAGCCTCCAATTTTCATCCAAGATCACAGGGTCCTTAATTTATATATATATACTTGCAGGATACCTTTAAAATAGTTCAAACTTTCAAACCTTAGTTCTTGAAAAAAAAAAAAAAAAGTTTCGGCATATTTGTAATGTGGGACATGTTGATGATAAAGTGATTATTATACTAAAGGACAAAAGTGTTCGTCTTTCATATGTGTGTGTGTTGCCGTCATCAGTATTGTTAGATATAGTTCAGTGGGCTGTGATTATTAACTTCCACTATTTTCCTCTTTGTTGTTTAATTAACCCTCATCATGGAGTAGTACTGTACTGTAATGAATGAAAGAAAGGGAAGGGTGGACGTCGGAATTAGGAAACCGTTACCGTAATATAGAGCTAATTACACATTTACCGTAGCCTGTGTCAAGTGTTACCGCTCATCATGCACACTCGCCTGTTTTGCATGCCGAGGGATAGATAGTACCGTTCGACTAACTGGTACGTATCAGTAAAGTAAACAAAACTGATTATTGCGTACCGATAGTGTTTTAGTTACCGTACTACGGTTAGACAATATTTCCTAATTTATGTGTGGTTCTGTCAGTACAGACTCAAATACATGAAAGGAGATAAAAGGCATTAGCATACCCTTTATCACTAGCCCTCAGTACATACATATGTACCGGTATATTATGGAGGCTGCGGTTGTTGTGTTCTTGGGGTGAATGTGAAGTGGTGGTGAAGACGTGCTGAGGTTCTTAATAGCATTGCCTGTTGTTGCTGGCTGGCTGGTGTTCAATTATTACCGAGTGATGAAACGATGAACCATAAGACATTGATAGAGAACAAAACACAGACAATGCAAGCTGTCGCCATCAAACACATTGTCAGAAAGGTGAGAATCCCGTGAGAAGCACCGGTGGTGAAGCGTTGGTCATAATCCCATGGCAGATTGTGAGTGTTGTGTGGAGATTGGCACCTTCGGCACTTGCAATAATGTGTATCCTCTGAAACGGGTTGATGGGTTTCCTCGGTGCTCGGTACAATCAGGGTTGGAACTCTTGGGGGAATCTCTCCTGGGATATATTCACTCAGTCCCTCTGCAGTTGAGGAGACATAAGTGGTCGATTGGGCAACTGATGGGTCTGTTGGTAATGGAGTTAGGGGTGGGGCCATGATTGGGTACCCATAGGCTTGAAGCTGCTCGTTGCGTTGAGGTTCCAGGATTCTAAAAATGTAAATAACTCAATTTACACGAATTTTAGATTGGTTGAGTAGTCTACGTATGACTGGTTAGGCTTGCTGAAATGAGGATGAAAGTTTTTTTATTTTTTATTTTTTTTTTGTCAATGCCCGTTTCTAATTTCCCATCCTCAAGAAACTCCCTCCCAGGTTTTATCCACCACACTTCTTCACTACCGTACCTTTCCCCGTTTCCCTTCATCTTCACTATATAGCCTACCGTATACATCCCCCCCCCCCGTTTCCCTACTTCTTCACTATTATGGCTACCTTATACGCCCCCCCCCCTTTCCCTATACATCTTCACACTATACCGTACGTTCCCCTCGTTTCCACGCATCTTCACTAGCCTATACCGTTCATTCCCCTTTTTCCTAACATCATTACTATCGTCAGACTAGCCGGAAATAAAAAGACCCATATGAATAAAAAAACAGGATAGATGGTTAAAGAAGTTACACAATAGTACCGGTAACGTTTTTTATTTATTATTATTATTATTATTATTAGAACTGATGGTTAACGTAATATCTACCGAAGCTTAACCAACACCCGTGGGTTATGTATATATTGTGGGGGTCGTCCGTTGTGGGCTGGTTGGAGAGGGTGACTAATTCCCCGTACCCATGCCCGGAAACACAATGGTGGTCCCTCGGTTGGCTAGCCTTTACCAGTAGTGGATAGGCTATGTTTTGTGTGTGTGTGTGTGTGTGTGTGTGTGTGTGTGTGTTACCCTGACGAAAATCAGTAGCCTATTACTATAAGTCTTTGACATGTGACCTTGGATAGATGTTTCGCTTAAATAGACACAAGGCCAAAGTAGACAGACAACTATAAGGGACTGAGTGCGTACAAAACAAAATAGACATATTGCTCAGACAGGTATACTGTATAAGACTGGACGGCTTCAGTAGGCTATGCAGGAAGAAAACCCCTGTGTGTTTACAAGCTCAGTGGTGGATATCGGGCCGTGTCTACTTGGAGCCTCTGTTGCTGCATCAATTTTGTAATGTATTTTTATTTCCTTGGCTTATTTGCTTATTTGTTGTCTGCCTAGCGAAGGGAGGCACAGGCTGGCAAATGCTACACGAACTTAGCCTAACTTCTTTCTCTTCCAATTTCCCCTCTTCCTCTTTCTACTCCTTTATCTTTTCTTCCTCGTGTTTCTCTTTCTCTTTTCTTCCTCCTTTTTCTCTTCATCTTCCTCCTCCTCCGCCTCCTCCTTTTCCCTCTTACCACAAAAAGAAAATATCCTCTCCGCTAGGCTAACCAACCCTTCACTTCGAATCAAAGAAATTTTCAGTTTAGATGATGTGTTGAAGTTGTTCAGTGAGCCATGGTAAGATATGAAAGTCGTGAGGGAAAGCGTGACGCATCGGTAGGGCTACTTTACTAAAAATGATGTAGGAAGACTTTGATACATGGACAGTGACTGGACAATTAAGACGAGGCATTGACATAAAGTGGCGTCATATGAAAGACTCCATTGAAAAGTATGGGAGGTAGGTCCTCACGGAGTTTCCGCCGCTTGTGGCGGCCACCGGTTGCCTCGTGTGAAAGGGACCTTAAACTTGTTTTCTTTCGTTCAGTTTCCACTCCAACTCTTTTCGCATTCGTCACCCAGTGGAGCAAGCAATTGAACGCACAGCAAGCTAGTGTTTTGCTCGTTCTTGTTCTTGGAGGAAGCTTTAAAACGTAGTATCACAAGAGATAAGAATCAGATATATAAAGCAAGCACACATTTAGACGATATCAAATACGGTAGCTCCCTCCCTCCCTCTCTGTATTTGCATCTATGTCTGTTTCGTCTATGTACCGGTATCCCTCTTCTCCATCTGTCTCTGTCCTCTCTTCATCCATCAATGTATGTATGTATCCGTCAATTTATCTGTCTGTCTATCTCTATCCATCCATCCATCCTATAGTATTTTATGAGTGACTCCAGGAACTACGGTGCGTTACAAGAGTGGGTGAGGGAGTGCGTAACGACCCCGGTGAGGAAGCATGTAACAGGAGTGGTTATGGTGGGTGCTCATTCTGGGTTGGCGTTACATACGAGTTACTTGACGACTGTAGCGAGGTGGGGTGAGGCTGTTACGGTGAGTGAGGGTAAGTGGAGAGTGAGTGTTATACGTGGGTCTGGTAATGTTATATACAGCAGTGGCGAGAGAACGTGATATTGGGTGGTTTACAGATGTGCTCAGAGTTATGGCCAAGGAGTGATGCTGGGAATTTGAGTTATTACAGGAGATGTGTTAAATTGTGTTGCAGGCATGGTGAGAGAAGGGATGTTACGGGAGTGTTGTTGGGGGTTGAGTTAAATGAATGTTGCTGGGAAGTTGAGTTACAGGAGTTGTTGTTGTTGTTGTTGAAGTGATGTTGAATTGTGTTACAGGCGTGGCGAGAGGGGGTTATGGGAGTGTTGTTGTTAGGGGTTGTGTTACAGGGGTGCTGGGGGGGAATTGTTATAGAGAGAGAGAGAGAGAGGGGGTGTTACGGTTGTGTTGTTGTGTTTGGGTGTTGGAATGATGCTGGCAATTGTGTTACAGGCGTGGTGTGAGGAAGGATATTACAGTGGTGGTTACAGTCGGGTCATACACTGTAACGGGACCAGCGTGTGGGAAGGCACCTACCCTACCTAGCCTACCTACCTTATTCACTCTTGTCTCCCCGCCTTCCTTCCTCCTCTGTTTGTGTCTGTCTGCCTGTCTGCTTCAGTGCCCACATTTATATGTTTTCCCTATCTGCCTGTCTCCCTTTCCCTTTCCTCTTTTTCTCTGCCTGCCTGTCTTCCCTTTCCTTTTTTTCTCCTGTCTGCTTTTCTTTTCTCCTGCCTGCCTGTCTTCTCTTTGCATTCCTTCTCCCTGTCTGCCTTCCTCCCTCCCCTTCTCTATGTTTTCTCTACCTACTTACCTGTCTGCCTTCCCCTCTCACCCTCCGTCTGCCTACCTTGCCTTCTGTTTTCTTGTCTGCACCAACCCTCCACAATATCTCTGGTCTGGCTTACCTGTCTGTCTCCTTGTCTCACCTGTTTACGCACCTGTCTCACGTGTCTTCCTCATTTCCTCGTGGTTGTGTCCTTGTCATTCATTTTAGAAGACTCTCCCTCCCACTCACCTGCCTGTCTGTCTGCCCGCCCGCCCCTTCTTTCTTTACCTGACTCCCTCCTACGCCTTTCACCTTCTCTCCTTATTAGTCCTCATTCTTTTCCACATGTCTTTTTCATCCTTTTTTAAAATCTAATATTACTTCTTTGCCTCTCATGTCTTTCCTATCGTTTGCCTCTCTCTCTCTCTCTCTCTCTCTCTCTCCTCGGAATGGTTGTTGTGAGTCACCGTGGATGGGTCGAAGGAGTGTTCAAGGTGTGGGTTGGTTTGTGTGGGTTTTTATTACCTGTGCTTGCGTTCACTTGACTTGAATGTTTTGGCGTTTCTTCCCATGTGACGCGTTCCATTAGTACGTCACTGTGTTTGCATGTGTAGGCCTACGTAGCCTATAAGCTATGCGTTTATGTTTGAGGGTTACCACGAATGAAGAGCATGCAGTCCATGATATGTACAGGAGAGAGCGAACGGTAAGAAATTGCCTATTTAATATCTGTAAAAATGTTGTCACTGCAGAATGGGAAAATGTTGTTAAAAGAATATTCGATTTGGCTACACACAAAAATTACGAAGCTGAAAGTTTTAGCCCGAACGAGTGATTTGTTACGCTAGTGTCTTGAACGAGTTAATTGTTTATAATATGTTTCTCTATCGTCCTTGTACTGTACAGCCGAGAGCATAAATCCGCGTCCATCTTATACACTTGGTAATGCAAATATGACCAGATAGTTACATTCTGAACCAGTTTCTATCCTAAAAACATGTGTCATTTACCACGTGCGAAGTATATCTGTCATCTCTGCATTCAAATTGTGTTACAACATCAATATAGCTCATAGATACATAGGTAAAAATGAAGCGAACTTATGCTGCCGACTGTAAGTGTGTAGTTTTTATTTCGGCTAGGTTACATGAGTGCCGCCCTTATGTGTAGGTCTATTTAGTACAATATACCATACTGTAGTATACGTGATATGTCTGTTTGTGTGTATAACATGTTCTTATGGTGTGTGTGTGTGTGTGTGTCAGTTAAAATAAATAAGGTGCATGTGATCCCTTTGAGTCTGTGTGTGTGGGGCAGTGGACACGATTTATGCATCAGACTGTACTTCAAGGCCACTGATGAGATATCTGTATGTAGACTAACGAATGTATTTGTTGACTGTCAATAGCATTATGAATAATAATTATACGCCACCTGTCGATAACATACATTATTATTATTATACATTCATCTAACTGTATTTGTTGTGTTAATTAATTGGTATATAGCTCTCTTTAATCCTGTGCAGCGATATCGTACCTAGGTTGTTTGTGTTTGCATAACGTTTCATCTTGTACTTACCGTGTAAACAATATCCCGCTAGTTTGTGTGCGTAAGGTGTGTGTGTGTGTGTGTGTGTGCGTGCCGCGGTGCGTGTGATATACCACCTGTTGTCTCTCTACTTCCGCTCACCTGTGGCAGCTTTTTTGGGATTGGCCTGCCTGTTACACACCTGACCCTCCCTCTCTCTGTCTGTCTGTCTCTCTCTGTCTCACCTTATTTACATTCTCTCTCTCACCTTATTTACATTCTCTCTCTCTCTCTCTCTCTCTCTCTCTCTCTCTCTCTCTCTCTCTCTCTCTCTCTCTCTCTCTCTCTCTCTCTCTCTCTCTCTCTCTCTCTCTCTCTCTCTCTCTCTCTCTCTCTCTCTCTCTCTCTCTCTCTCTCTCTCTCTCTCTCTCTCTCTCTCTCTCTCTCTCTCTCTCACACACACACACACACACACACACACACACACACAGACATAGACCCCTTCACCTGTCTCACCCATGGTCTCACCGGACTTGACCCCATCTCATACCTGACCCTGCCTTTCTCCCTCATCCATCTTTCCACCTGCCTCAACTGTCCCTATCTCACCTGACCCTCCATCACCCGTCCCCACCTGCCACCAGACCCTCCCTCATTTTTTTCAGCTAACCCTCCCTCTCTCCTCTCCCCTCTCCCCTTAACCATCCTGTATCTTTGACTGGCCTTCCCTCCCTCCTTCCACATCCTCTTTTACCGTATATCTTTAATTGGCCTTCACTCACTCGTCTCTCTTTCTTTGCTATATCTTCAGCTGATCCAACCTTCCTCTCTACCTCCCTTCCACTGCTGTATTTGCCCATTTGCTTGTTAAAACAGCATCTTGGTTAACGGATTGGTGTTGGTTTCACGGTGAGTGGTTTGTTGCACCTGTGTGTGTATATGAGGGTGGGGCCTAGTTGAGGGAGAGAGGGAGGGCTACAATGGGCTGAGGTTGGCCGGAACGGTGTAAAGATAGGAGAGGCTGAGGTGAGGAAACTAAAGAGGGCTGCAGGAGGAAGGGGGTTACGGGGAAACAGAGCCCAGGTGGAAGGTGACAGTGTTATAATTGGGAGAAGGAGGGTTAGACCAACAGTGACAGAGAGGAGGATACATTAGCCAAGTGGGTGGGTGGGCTGGAGTGGGAGCAAGGAAGGTTATAGAGAGAAAAAAGGGATGGGAGGGAGGGGGTGAAGCCAACGCAAACATCCTGGTAAGCTTTGTCCAGTTCATTTCGCTTGAACCTCCTTCTTCATACAGTTCGAAAAGTTACTTGTACCCGACTAATACTTGTTCGTTTAGATCTTTGACTTGCAATCTAGCTAAAGAAACTATTGCTCTTAACTGTTCATTCTCTGGAATATGTGTTGAATTTGGTGCAACCGGAAACCTGACTGATTTCGCCAAACTATAAGAGTTGTTTTGTGTGTGTGTAATAGACAGTATAGTATCGAGTACTCTCTACTACAATGGGAGTGTGAGGGTGTATGACCGCTATCCACTTCCTTTACACGACTCTTGGTATTCTTTGTGTTGTGTAGGATATGTGTGGTAGACGCCCTAACTTACTCCACTCGGTTCCCCCCTTTCTCTCTCCGTACCTCCCTCCGTTCTCCTTCCACTCAGTTCCTTCCCTCCAAACCTCCCTCCACTCAGTCAGTTCCTTCCCTCCAAACCTCCCTCCACTCAGTTCATTCCTTCCATACCTCCCTCCACTCAGTCAGTACCTTCCCTCCAAACCTCCCTCCACTCAGTTCATTCCCTCCATACCTCCCTCCACTCAGCCAGTTCCTTCCCTCCATACCTCCCTCCACTAGGTTCCCTCTCTCCACTAATTTTCTTCCTTCCTTTCTCCCTACACTCTGTTCCCTTCCTCCATGTCTGCCTCCATTCTGTTTCCTCCTTCCTCTATCCATACCTCCCTCCAGGTCCCTTCTCTATCATTAGTTCAGGGTTTGTTTCATAGCACAGAAATATAGAAACTCAGATTATACGTAAGCTACCCTAACCTATAGCCTACATTAAAGGTTGGGGGAGTTGTAGCCTATACGGGTACTGTAATTAGGGTTTGTTTCATCGTACAGAAATATATATAGCCTAGCCTAATAGAAACACAGACTATACGTAACCTTATATACCCTAGCCTGTATTATGGGTCAAGGGAGTGGTATAGGCTAGAGGTAGGCATTGGTAGTTTGAGTTTGTTTCATAGCGCAGAAATATATATATAATAGAAACACACACTATACGTAGGACCTAACCTAACCAAGCCTACATTTTGGGTCAAGGGAGTGGTAGGCTAGGCTAGGCTATGCAGGTAGGTAGTTCGGGTTTGTTTCCTGGTCCAGTTATGCAGCTACACAAACCAGACACATACATACATACATACCTCGTGGTTCAATAGTCTGGACACGGAGGAACCACTTGTATACCGGAAGCTGGCGGTCAGTTTTTCTTTTACTTATATTCTTTTTATAAGTTTTGTTATTACGGCACGGATAAGGTCACCTACATAGAGGCTGAGTCGCGATCTGACCCACATCCACCTCTTATTTTGTTTTGCTTTTACTACATATTATATTCTCTGGTTTTTGCTACAGTATCCACAAACAGTATAATTATAAGTTTTCCCTCGCAACTGTTTGAAAGATGGACGACCAACTTGTTTGATATGTAGCCTAATGTAGATACCTTCCATGAATTGTCAATCTAATTTCTAATCATAATCATCTTCATCCACCTTTATAAAGTCTGTAATGTTTTTCTTATTATATTTCCTGACAGTAAGTGCCTCGGTAGCCGATTTCATTAGGCTGTTTCTGATCGGCTGAGTAATTTCTTCTATATAAATTCCTAAGTGGTTTTACTCTATAGCCTAACTCGTATTTGCAGCCAATATTAGGATGGGTTGGTTGTCTCAGGCTGGGTATATAATTTCTTTCATATAATTTCTTAACTATTACCGTATATAACTCGTGTCTGTAACCGATATCACAAGGTTGGTTGGTTGTCTCTGATAGTTTGGTGCATGACTCTTAACTTCTGGGTGGCGAGCATCGACTCAAACCACGTCATGACAAAAAAAAAAAAAAAAAAATAGAAAATAAAAAGATAACTGACGATACTATTTTTTTTTTTTTTCTATTCTTGGGGACGATCGAATTGGCCGTAACCTATGTATGTTTTCTTTTTGTTGATACATCGTTTGTGTATATATCGAGGAATCACCAATAAAACATCCGTATAAATCGTGTTTGTTTGTTTATTTTCTTTCAGGGATTCGAGTAGGCTTGCCTATTTAGTTCTTTGTCTCCCATGTCTGCCAGGCGTAGTTGTGGATCCACGTCTGTCTATCCTGGCTTTTGGTGGATTAGAGCGCCTCTAAAGTACGCCAGGAAACAGGCCCAAATAAAACAAATATAAAAAAATGGTGATCTGTTGCATGGAATAGTTTGTTGGAAAAATTTATGTGCTCCAGATTAACCAACACTACTACCCTCTATCTAATGTACCAAAAGTTTACTGTCCCCTTAAGGACCCTGTGATCGTATATGAAAACTGGAGGCTTCTGATTCCCCCTAACTAGCCTATGCCACGAAACACGCTCCTTCCCTATAGGTGGTGTTTCTTGGCAATATTTTGAAGGACTCTTATAACTCCAATTTTCTGACTACATCACAGGGTCCCTTAAGCTGCATTCGTAATCAAGTGTCCTTTTACGAGCAGTCAAGCGAGACGGTCTAATTAAGTGCCGTCCAGATCAAGACTCCTTCATTTGCACTCACTACATACTCTGGACTGGAGACGTTAAGCTTATTTACTTCATCTGTCTACTGTAGGCTTGTAACCTTCACAAAACTTAAAGTGTGAATGAATGAGATTACGCAATAGGATCCCCTGACCAATCACAGACCTTGATGCAAAACCTTTCATTCATTCATTCATAGATTGATGCAACACTCAGTTATAACCTGTACAAATAGACAGCCACTACGCCGGTAGCCTTTATATTATTATAGGCTTTAAGGACCCTGTGATCGTGTATGAAAATTGGAGGCTTCTGATTCCACCTGATCATTCCACGAAACCAACTCCTTCCATATAGGTGGTGTTTCGTGGCAATATTTGAAGGCCTCGTGTATCTCCAAGTTTCTTACCACATCAAAAGGTCCCTTAAAATAATATAGGGTACCCCAGACTAGAGGTGCCGGCGTTCTCTCTCTCTCTCTCTCTCTCTCTCTCTCTCTCTCTCTCTCTCTCTCTCTCTCTCTCTCTCTCTCTCTCTAAAAAAAAAAAATAATAATAACTGAGGAATATGTGAATGCAGCTGCACCCCCCTTATTATGAAAATGACTCTACAACTGCACCAGCACCCAGGCACCCAGGTAGGTAGGCCCTTTCACCAGCCAGACGAGACGAGCCCAGCCACATTTCCAGGTCAGGTCAGCTTAGTGTCGTGACCTTTGAGCACGGTAACTGTATGATTTGCCCTCACCATTGTAGGTCATATATAGCAAGCAAGTACGAGAGATCTGAAATACAGTACATATTTCATAACACACACACACAGAAATATACTATAGTTTTCCAAATAGAGTAATAGACGAATGGAACAAATTACCAGAAGAAGTGGTGTATGTCAAAAACATACATAACTTTAAAGAAAAATATGATAATTGAGTTTTAAAATACGGGACATTAAGAGCTTGACTCAATCCTGTAAAGATACAAATAGGTAAGAACACACACATTCACTCGCTGAATATCCGTGCACATCCAGCCACCCCACCCATTACCGTAGGCTGTCTACTGGTACCTACTGAGGTGTACACTGTTTGGCATTGAATGAATAAACTTTAAGCACCAACACCTTATTATGCAACTCGGAGATAGGAAGGACCATGAGACATTAATAGAGGAATTGTTAAGTATTTAGTCGTACTGTTGAGAATTAAATAGATTAAAAAGTAAACAATGAAAACGTAAGTTCATAATAGGCTAGTGTGCAATAAGTCATAACGATAATGTAGGGACATAATAATATTAAGATGATATCTGTGAATATGAATATTTAGGGGGTAACCTAATACAATGCTGGTATATGTCTTGAGCAACAGATTCTTTCAGACTGTTCCAAACAACAGGTCATCATTTATTTGTGTTAATCTGGTCTTGCTTCCTAGAATACTTTGGAGAAATCAAGGCGCTCTAATGCACAAAAAGTTTATTACCCCTTTAATGATAAACCGCGGCCATTTTTACACGGCCAGAGATACGCATGACTGACAACAAGAGAGGCGTGTGTTGTTTGTAAAACTTTCCTCCTTTGTGAACTTTTTCTTCGTGAGACAGACTCGTTGTACCAGTCGGCCGTCAGCACGTGTTGTAGTGTGTGTGTGTGTGTGTGTTATCATGTCAGAAATACGTCCGTGTTTGTATCATGGCAAGTATGCATCGGTCTGTCCACTTGATATTAAACCGAATAAATTCGTGTTTGGTAGATTTAGTTTTTATAGGCTAAGTTGTAGATGAATTGGCTAGCTAGTTGCGTAATTATTTGGTGTAGTTTGTCTTGCTTTGCATATAACTGATAAAAATACTTGAATTGAAGAGGAATTTCAGTTCATATTCATCTATTAAGAGAAAAAAGGAAAAAGAATAGCGTAGATGTTTCACGTTTGCACGGAAATTACAGAAGAATAAAAATATATACATGGGAACTGGTACATTATTGCCAAGTAGGCTATATAAAATAAAGAAAAACATGGCACAGTCAATAGTATTGTAGGTATATTATGGCTTCATGAACTATACGGAATGAGTAAAAAGATATAGTGTTCTTGGGGAAGCCGGTGGATTATCGCCAGGTAAAAAATAAATAAAAGCACTGTTGTAGCCGTAGAAGGAGTGACCTTGGCGGTTTGTGTGTGTGGCATAGCATAGCCTAACGCTCTATTCAACTCGTTAAAGAAAATTACACCCAACTTTTTGCTGCCACACTCCTCTCTCTCTCTCTCTCTCTCTCTCTCTCTCTCTCTCTCTCTCTCTGTATATATATATATATATATATTCAATACTACCGAAGATAATTATAAAACCAGATAATATGAAAATTTTCACACACATTGCTCATACAGAAACACACATGAGTACACACGCTCGCAACACCACCACCCCTTTAACACACACACATACACACACACATTGCTCATACACAAACACACATGAGTACACACGCTCGCAACACCACCATCCCTCTAACACACACACACGGTAGCTTTGACATTGACTGTGGTGAAGGAGGACACTGGCGTTTGCTTCCCTTCCCCTCCAGGCTCGGCCACAGTGTTCCCAAGTCTCCCATGGCACAGTTCCCTCCAGCTCTGACTTATATTATTATACATTCTATTCCCCTACATTAAAGAGACGCTGAAAATTAAATGTACACGTTTTTTTATTTTGTATTTCTTACCTGGCAAAAATGTGACGGCTTTCTCATTTAATTTATTTACTTTTTCGGTAAATGTTATACAATCCAAGACAAATTATACCAAAAATCTACAACACAACTATGTAGGCCTATTGTACTTACGAGTAGGCTACGAACTATTGGCTACTGACGTACTCTGACTAGGCTAGGCTTATAAGTGTTTATTTTTGTGAATTCGTTAGTGTTTGTAGCCTATATTAGCTTTTCATGTTAAAGTGTTTATGTTGATTTTTCTCATTGTGCTAAACCTTGAAGATGAAAATTTTTTCCTATGAATGGTACGGAATCATCCACACAAGGTAGACAAACAGAATTAGATAAAATATGCAGACAGACAAATAAACATTCTGAGAAGCAAACAAATTTAAGACAGACAGAGAGAACAGACACGTACGGTACAGTAAGAACATACACAAACAGAGAGGAAGAAGTGTGTGTGTGTGTCCCTACTAGGCTACACGTAGGTTAAGTCTTTTTAATTCATGTCTGCACCATTAGCCTACCGAGGCCTGCATGTAATAGAGGCGAGGTTGGTGTGAAGATAGTTGTGATGGTGGCTTGAGTTAATAGAGGCGAGGGTGGTGTGGTGGTGGTGGCTCGTGTCAATTAATAGAGTCTAGAATGGTTTGGTTGTGGTGGTGGTTGTGGTGGTCAAAAATCTCTCGGCTTTGGTGGTAGTGGTGGCTCGTGTTAGGCTAATAGAGGCGAGGGTGGTGTGATAGTTGTGGTGGCTCGTGTTTGAGTGAGTGAGTGAGGCAGTAGGGTTGGTCATCTCCACAGTGCTTGCTTGCGGTCGGTCTCGGGCTTCTCTCTCTGTCTCTTCTATAGCTACACGGATCTAGTAGTGTTTTAGTAGTAGTAATATTGGTAGTAGCAGTAGTAGTAATAATATTGGTGGTGGTAGTAATAGTAGTAGTGATGGTGTGGAAGTGTAGTATTCATCCACGTTTTTCTCTCATTCATAATAGCCTAATACGGTAACAACTTGGCCTATGGGGGATGTTTGCTCTCATACCTTCACTTGCTCTCTCTACTGATCGCATTCGAAATTTAATCACTTCTTTCTTGTCGCATATGCTGTCTACCCACTAGGTGACTAGATGTTTTGTATATCATTTAGCAGATTTAGAAGATCTTAAACACAGACAGATCTTGAATACTGATTGACAAACATACAGACGAACGGAAGCGAGAACATAACCTCTTTAACTTTGTTGGTGGAGATAATATCAAGGTCATTGCCATTAATCCACGGCTGCGTAAAACGATCAGTGTTAAACAAGCCAAAAATTGCTCACATCCAGCTTTGTGAGATATACAGTACAAGTGTTGCACGCAATTGAAGTGGTCAGTGACAAACACACACATTATAATATATACAGTATATTCCTTTAGTAGAATTTTATCACCGAGAGTTACCCTTAGGAAATAGATCCTAATTTTTTTTGTTTTCAAGTACTTATGCATTAGGGATTATTTAATTGACGACTGTTACCTACTTATACATGAACGACCACCAGACGAATTGTCTTGTTGAAGGGAATTATTACAGAAGATAAAAAATTAAGTCCATTTTAGTTAACACAAACAACGTCTCAGGTGTAGTCCTACTGAACTACAAAACACCCTTCATCCATAAGTTAAGAAGCGTGTAAAGGGGAAAATGAATCCTCCAAACTATGTCACGAAACAGATCCCATATTAGTAACGTGAAGGTGATTTGTTTCATGAAATAGTTTGGAGGAATCAGTAGCCCTCCAGTTCACCAAAATAAATAAAAACAAAAAGAAATTCTCTCCAGTTTAAGAAAAAAAAAAAAAAATGTTCAGAATTTTTGTATGAGAACTGGCCCAGGCTATTTATGTCTGGGAAAAACACGTGATATTTACGAGTGTGTTCCCGCGGATAAATTATTGCCGGTAGTACAACTGTTTTATACTTCATTTAGGTTTGGGACTCTATTTTTTTTTTTTTTTTATTATTATTATTATTATTATTATTATTATTTTTATTATTGTTATTGATATTATTTTTATTATTATTTTTATTTTTGTTATTATTGTTATTATTGTTATTATTATTATTATTATTATTATTATTATTATTATTATTATTATTTTCTTGGTGCTGCATTGAACCTGACCGTCTTGGGAGGTTTTCTTGCCTGCCAGGTTTGATTTCCCATGAGGTTACAGAAGAACACAAGAAATGATAAAACTGTTATTCATTTTTATTATTAGTATTCATATATATTTTTATAGTAGAGTCCTTCCCTGACCACATAAAGGTTATTAATAATATATATATATATATATATTCAGGCTGGGACATGTTGGGTGTGGTGATGGTCAGTTGTTGTTGTTGTTGTTTTTGTTGTTGATCAATGAAATGCAAATGTCACCAGGCAGGCAGTAGTGTATATATATAATTATATACTATAGGCTATACTGGACACAGCTTAAAAAAAAAACAACAACAACAACAACAACTGGACTACATAATTATGACTGTGTTTCCATTAGCAAGGACAAGGGTTTTCCTGTAATGTTCTGCTAAACACGCTCATATGTTAATATAAAGAGCAGCTGTGAGGTGTTTAATTTAGTTGGATGCATAATTTTATATATGAACACAGTCTTATTATTATTATTATATATTATTATTATTATTATATATTATTATTATTATTATTATTATTATTTATTATTATTATTATTATTATATATTATTATTATTATTATTATTATTATTATTATTATTATTATTATTATTCCTTGCCTATCAGAAGTACAGTAAAATATCTTCGGATTTCGGAATGTAAGGCGAAACTTGTGTGGATGACTGTACCAAATGGCAGCTGACATACATACAAGCCCACAACACCGTCTCACGCTGACTGCGAATACGGCCGAATTACGTGCGTTACCGGGTCAGTGGGAAGCGTCGGTAAGAAAGTATCGGGAAATTGACCACTTTGCGGGTGAACGGAACAATGTGGGTTAAGAATTCAGCCCATAGTGTAAACTCAAGTCGAATATGTGGATAGTGAGCGTCTATAGTGCATGGTGTGTGTCGCTTGTTTTGTCCGAGGATTAAAAAAAATGTGTAGGCAAATTCGTGAAATATGAGAACCCCTTGATAGCCTACACGGTGGAATATACAGTAGCTGACGTTTTTAGCCCGTCAGCTTATGTTTCGTTTTGTTTTGACCATAGGCCCTTGTATTAAGACACTACTATTGGCAACACTGTACACTCAGCAAAGAATGCGCTGACGCCTCACTACCCAGCGCTTCTTGAAGGATAATATTATAGCCTAAGAGATAATAATCATACACAGTTACAGGGCATCATATACAGTTACAGAAGCAATAATAAGAAGTATGATGTGCATGTATAATGAAAACAAGACAACCCAGTACCAAAATAAATGCTTATCAGCGGGGATATTAGCCTAATAAACTTCACTGGAGAGAGAGAGAGAGAGAGAGAGCGCCAGCCATTCCTGTGTGCGTGTGACTGTGTAAAAGACGACTCATTTTATTGTTTAGGTAGGGAGGGTGTTGTGTGGTTTGTAACTTTGTATGTGTCTGTTTGTATGAATGTCACACACACGTCGCTCAGGAGTCATCACGTTAATAACTTAAGTGTACCTCTTTTTGCCACGACCTTGTTGCACACACACACACACACACACTCTCTCTCTCTCTCTCTCTCTCTCTCTCTCTCTCTCTCTCTCTCTCTCTCTCTCTCTCTCTTGGTATTGGCAATGTTTAGAGGGTTTTGACCCCTTCTTTCAGACCCCAGTCATTCCTTTTCAATTTTTCAACTATGTCCATCCTTTCATTCTCTTTCCTTCTTGCTTGCTGTCCCATGTCTCTATCACTTCCCTCGTCCTACAGTGTCTTCCAGGCCTAGGGAGTTTTCTTTCATCCGTAAGCGATCTTCATTCAGGGACAGTAACAGTTGGCTAAGCAGTAACGAGTCGTTGTCAATGCATTAAAATAATCATACTGTATTTCTTCACTTATTTCTACTTATATTGCACTTTAATACAAAATGCATGTGGTTTATATGAATTCTTGAATAGGATTACCACAAACACATTACACTTGATGATCGTGTAGCCTAACCAAGGGTATAAAGATCTGGCAACTCTAACACACACACACACACTTCTCCACATGCACTCCCTTATCCCTTACAGACACACCCACACATTTTTCTCCACACGCACTCCGTTACACACACACACGCACACATATACACATCATTCTACATAATTACATAGTCGTCATGACCATTACGAAGTGGACAGGCGTTAACCCCACCAAAACCAAACCAGACGCAGGGAGATTATGAATACAGCTCACGGGAGGAAAGGAAGAGAAGGTAACAGACTGGAGGATATAGCCTAGCGTGAGGAGGTAGCACAAGGGAAGCACAGAGTATAGCTCGCCATTCATTCCGCTCACTCCCTACACACCAATTATATAATATTATCCCAGTGCTCTCTCTCTCTCTCTCTCTCTCTCTCTCTCTCTCTCTCTCCTTCCCGACGCGTTGCTTCTTTCTGCATCTGTATCTTTTCCCTTCCTCTCTCCCTTCCTTCCTCCCTTTATGTAACACTCTTCCCATCCTCTTCCCCTTCCTCCCTTTATGTAACACTCTTCCCATCCTCCTCTCCTTCCCTCCATGCAAGACTTCCTCCTCTTCTTCCCCTACCAATCCCACTCCCCCTCCCCCTCTATGCATGACTCTCCTCCTCTTCCTCTCCCACTTCATGACAACACACTTCCCTTCCCATTCATTTCATGCATCCTGACGCCATAATCCTCTTCCTCCCTGACACCACCAGAAATACTTCCTCCTTCGGACTCTAGTTTCTCTCCACTGCCTCCTCAGTCCCCGTCTCCTTCCCTCCCACCCTCCTCCTTCCTTCCTTTCTTTCTTTTCCTCCTCCTTCCTTCCTTCATTCCTTTTCCTCCTTCCTTCCTTCCTTTCTTTTCCTCCTTCTTCCTTCCTTCCTTTCTTTTCCTCCTTCCTTCCTTCCTCTCTTTTCCTCCTTCCTTCCTTCCTTTCTTTTCCTCCTTTTTCCTTCCATCCTTTCTTTTCCTTACATGTTCATAAACAATGTACTTTAACCCTTGATCCATTGGGGTGTTATTGTGTCATTTGGAATTCTGTGGTTTCTCAAAACATACTATCTAAAGTATAAGTTTGTAATTACATGACAGTTTATTACAGAGTTAACCTTTGAATATCAGTACCCTATTCCTCATGGCAATCCTTCCCTCTAACAGGAAAAATCGTTTGGTGGCAGTCAGAGAGAAAATAAATATTCAGCACTTGTTTAAAGGTTAGCCTAGTGGAGAACTGTAGATGACTGCAAAAAAAAAATGCATATGGAATACGGAACATCCAAAACATCCAAAAATGGAAACTTCTTTGACATCCACGTTCCTTGCAAGATGTGTAGTGTAGTGTAGTACTCATTGAATGTTGCTGCTGATGGCCAAGACGATGGGTGTTGTTGGTTGTTGCATTCTGGTGGTGGTGGGTCGGTGGTCTATGTCTCGTCTCGCCTCGCCTCGACCATCTCGTGCTGGGGATGATTAATGACCAGGCGTGAGAGATCGTCCGTCCGTCTGCTTGAATCCTTCCCCTTCCCCCGCCGGCCCACCTGTACAATGTCTCTTAGGCTACGGGGAGGGAATTCCAATGTGGGAATATTCGAATGTTTTCTTCATATAGAGAATATTCACGTTCACACTGTTTGTATTGTTAATTGTGACATGCAGCCGTATCCCTAATGTTTATGTGGGCCTGGTTTTGTAAGCTCTCAAATACGACCATTAGGATGTGTTAATGTGATGTGGTTTGTGATGTTTCTTTCAAGTTTATTGTAGGCGATACATTTAAGATGTTCAGTTCACTTTATATAAACTCCCTTGATTTAGGCTAAACAGATCAGCTTGTTTCACTATACATTTATCACTTGGGTCTGCTGGGCACTGTACGGTGAGAGACTTTGGAGAACTGCCCCTCCCCTCCCCCCTCGACGCCCTGACACGTGTGCTTGTGGTGACAGGCATTGTTGTTGATGAACGACCGTGATGTACACCAGTGTAGGGGGTCATTGTATTTTTACAGTGATATATATATATATATATATATATATATATATATATATATATATATATATATATATATATATAATTGTCCAAGAAAATTCACTTGAAATTAGTGAATCTCATGTTTGTGGTCTACGAAATTTTCTTTCAAGGTTGTGTTTGTGTTATAAAGCTGACTTCCTATGAGTGTAAGCGGAAAATCAAGCGGAAATTGCACGTATTATATCCTCTTAACAATAATTTGTGTGTCGTAGTAACGTAAAATCCGTGAGAACCGAAGCTCCAGCGGGCTGGGAGATGAATGGAAAGTGTCAGCCCCTCGGGTGAGACTGTCCCACACTATACAGGGTGCCTCAAAATATTACAGCCCAACTTAGACTGTAGGGAATGTCTGTGACAAAAATCTTTAACAACAATACCACCGAGTCTGGATATTTAAATAGTAAAAGGCATTTTACCATCGGCTTTATAAACTGTGATATGTGATGTGCATAAATTTCCTGCATTCTGCCAAGTTGCAAATAATTATTTGTACAGTCTTATGGTGAGCAACGTTTAGCTCCTATAGGCTATACTTTTCAAAAAATATAGTAAATATGAAAGGTAGTTATTGTTGGTAATGCTTCATGGACTTGGTAAGGCCCGAGCCTACCTGTTGTCCCACTCCCACTACGCATGAAACCCAAACCACACTGATCACTGCGTCATGGTACACCTTATGTATGGGTCATTGTGTACACCTGGTCAACATACTTATTATTCTATCCTGGTCTAATCCTTCCTTATCTTATACAGGTGTTGTTATATGTGGCATAGGCTAATACAACTACTTATCAACTCCACCAGCTAATAGAAAATTATGTATTCAGCCCATGATATAATTAAGTGTCTTGTTTTTCAGTCTCTTTCACAGGTTTACCAACATTCAAAGTATCGGTCGCAAAATTGAGACACCCTTTATAGTGAAGATTTTGAGACCCCCTTTATATTGAAGATTTTGAGACCCCCTTTATATTGAAGAATTTGAGACACCCATTATATTGAAGATTTTGAGACACCCTTTATATTGAAGATTTTGAGACACCCTGTATATTGAAGATTTTGAGACCCCCTTTATATTGAAGATTTTGAGACACTCTTTATATTGAAGATTGAAGATTTTGAGACACCCTGTATATTGAAGATTGAAGATATTGAAGATTTTGAGACACCCATTATATTGAAGATTTTGAGACACCCTGTATATTTCCCAGACTGAAGGAAGGAAGGGCTGAGTGTGTGTGACTCATTGGTGTGTGTGTGTGTGTGTGTGGTGGGGGAAGGCTTGTGGTTTGAGAGCCAGACGATAGAAGAGTTGGAACAGAAGCACCTGAGGGGAAGCAAGTGAGTGGGTGAGTGGGAGGGTGGGTGGCAAGTCTCATGATAGAATAGTAACACACACACACACACACACACACACACACACACACACACACACACACACACACACACACTCTCTCTCTCTTATTCTTAAACACACTCACACACACACACACACTCTCTCTCTCTCTCTCTCTCTCTCTCTCTCTCTCTCTCTCTCTCTCTCTCTCTCTCTCTCTCTCTCTCTCTCTCTCTCTCTCTCTCTCTCTCTCTCTCTCTCTCTCTCTCTCTCTCTTTTTACGGGATACCACCAATTTTTATCATTTTTTTCTTGAATAAATTTTTGTTGAGGTTGCATATCCAAGGGTTTGTCAATAGGATGTTGTAAAGCATTGCGTGGAACGATATCCGGGCTGTAGGTACCGTTAACACTCCTTAGTGAGAATGAATCCTGGAGTGGGTTCGGCTGTACTACTAATGTTAAAGGCACTTCCTTGAATAAACCTTCCCTCTTCAGTCTGATTAAGCTTTATTACACTTCATACATACATACATACATACATGCAGATATATATACATACATGTGTAGGATACATAGATGGATAGTTATATAGATTGATAGGTTGATAAAGTATATAAATATTTAGTTAAATGTATACAGTGAATAGGGAGGTAGATAAATAAAGGAATACATAGATAGATGGTTAGCATAAATAGAAACATAAATAACTGTAGCCTATGTGAAGGTAAATTATAGTGTAAATAATACCAGGACGAGCACCCCATTAAAGACCCTGTGATCGTGTATGAGACTTGGTGGCTTCTAATTCCTCCTGACTGTGCCACGAAACAAGCTCATTCAATATAGGTGGTGTTTCGTGGCAATATTTGAAGGACTCACTAACATCCAATTTTCTGACTACATCACATGGTCCCTTAAAGAAGATTGGGCTCTTAGGTAAAAGAGGCGAAACTGCAGCTCCGGTAAGACCAAAATGATGGGGTGTGATATGAAAGGTATATATTTATTTTCAATAGGCTTCTGGAACCCATTTCCTCTGCTCATAGTCTCTCAGTCAGTGGCCGGATTAGGGGCTGTGGAGGGAGGGGGAACGATGGAGGTGAGAGGGGGAAGGAGGAGGTGAGAGAGGGGGAGAAGGAGGGAGGTGCAAGGGGAAAAGAGGGAGGTGAGATGGGGAAGGAGAGAGGTGAGAGAGGGGGAGAAGGAGGGAGGTGCAAGGGGAAAAGAGGGAGGTGAGATGGGGAAGGAGGGAGGTGAGAGGGGGAAAGGGAAAGATAGAGAGGGAAGGGAGAGGTTAGATGGGGAAGGAGGAGCTGAGAGGGGAAAAAAGGAAAGACAGAGAGGGAAGGAAGAGGTTAGATGGGGAAGGAGGAGGTGAGAAGGAGAAAGAGTTGAGTTGTTGTTGTTGGAGGGAAAGGAAGTGTT